>CM050890.1:6242500-6735000 GCA_027726005.1 Juncus effusus | reverse complement strand
TTAATCTTCTTCATTCTCATATGAATCATCATGCATGAATTATTTAGTTTGGACCCAATATTTAGAAAATCGTGTAATTTTTATTTCCGTCATTTTGAGTCCTTTTGAAAGTAGTTCTTTTTATTGTTTAGGGTTTGTTTAGTTTGGATCATATTCATGGAGGTGATAAAATATGAGAAATGAAAATAGATAGATAGGTCTTGTAATCTATTATAAAATGTAACCTGTCTGTGTTATGAACTTTGCAAATTTAATTTCCTTAATTCTTATTAGAATCATGCATGAATTATTTCTTCAGTTTGGACCCAAATTGGTTCGTGTCTTTTTTTTTCGAATTGGTGAGTCACAGGGCATTGGTGATTTGAAACCAATGAGGAGGTGACACATGGCAGGACCACCGTGTCATGTGATGCCACCTCATGGACCATCCTCTCACTTTCAACAGATCTTTCATTTGATTTTATTGATCAATGACATGTTCACTTTAGTCAAGCCCATCACAAATATGTTTGCTTCTAAATATCTTTATAGTATATGGAAAATTAGTATAATTAGACGCAAAATTCTCATGATTTAGTGGACATGTTGGTAAAAGAAAGTAAAAAAAATGGAAGTGGCATTTAATTCAGTAGGGGTTTGCAATATATTTTGTTTTGTAAAAATGGGGAGGTGAGATGACACTTCATACCTAGGATGGAGACAATGTACTTGTCACCTCAGTGAGGTTGGGACTCAATTTGGAGGTTATTGTATCTATTCATTCTTTTTGATGTTGATATATATTATTTCATCTATAATTATAATATACCATTAAATTGTATTTTATATACTAGAGAGTGAGAGATGATAATGATATTGTTGAATGTGACAGAAAGAGGAATGGAAGAATGAGGGAATGAATGATATGAATGAGTGAAGCACACAATTAGGAGGAATATATGCAATGCAATTATGTATCTCTCACACAAAAGAGAACTTGACAAAGAAATAAGAAAACAAATGCTAGTCCAAAATAAACATGGAATAGAATTCATGTTTGGCAAAATAAACGAAAGAGAAAACAACACTATATTTCTCATTCTATTGTTCCAACAAAGAAATAACAAAACAAGTTTCATTTTCCCGCTTACTGTTTCATCTAAAAGCTTATGTATATCGACTTGAATATGACATCTTCCCAACCTAAAAGAGACTAGTTTGGCCTACGGGCTAATAATCTAAAAAATAAGAGAGTATTTTTATACAATCATTTTATTTCAAAATAGTCTTCTTTTCTATATTAAAATCATATGTTAAACTAATTCATAGCCCCTTAATTAATTACTCATCCTTGTACTAATAATTTCACCAAAAATATAAAAAGTTATACTTAACAATAACATGGATCAACAAAGCATCTTAATATCTAACCAAATCTTACCAGAAAAAAAGATCACAACTCACAAGAGTAGATCAAAATGAAGAAAAAAAAATGGTCCCAAAATTAAAATAAAACAGGGGCCTGATCCCACGTGGAACAAGAGGATAACCGTTCTTACAGCCAATCACACTCATCCACTTCAGCAACTTTGATCCCCAACCCACGAGCCAGCTAGCCCACCGAACCGGACCTACGAGCCGGGTTCGGGACCACGAGCCGATTCAGGTTCTGCCAAACCGGGTTTCTGAGCCAGCCGATTTGGAATTAAGTGCTACAAAAATGATGTCATGAGTGCAACAGAATGAAGAAAAAAACGCGGAATTGAAATCCTGGATTTTGGGACCCCATTTCTCTCTCGCTAGAGACGGTTCAGAAACTCTCCCCACCAATGATTTATCACTTGTGGGCATCACACAGCCTGCAGGCTGCAACAAATTAGGGTCCCCATTTAGAAGATCTGTTTTGTAGCATTTCTTTGTGGTGTTTTGTGTGATGAGTCAGCTGTGATATTAGGGTTTAGTGGTTCTTTGATGGATTTATGATCTCATATTGATAATGTTTGTCTGTGGATTTGAAGTTGTTTCTTGGTTAGATTTGAGTAGTTAATTGAGTTATATGGGTCGTTTTACATATTGGTTGGACAAATATAAAATATGTAACTGAGAGGAAAATACTCAATATCTTAACTTGCTCAAATCGAGATATTGGGTAATTTTTTTTTAAATAAAAAAAATATATTTGGTAATTTTTTTCTTGCTTTGTTTGATTGAGCAATAAAAAAATGAAATCATAAGGATGTGTAAATCAATAAAAAGTTGGAAATTTTGGTTGTTTTTGTTAGGGGACAATTAAAGCTTTTGACTTTTTCTTACATGTTGACATCTCTCTCTGTATATATTTTTTTTGTTTGCATTATTGGTCCTTATAATTTTTTTAGGAAATAAAATAATTCATTTTACATTATCCGCCACCCCCCCACCCCCCCCGCCCCCCCCCCCTCTCCTTCCTTCTCTCGAAGAGTTTCATGCAAATTGCAAATTAGTTGGCAAAATGAATTTAGTCATTAAGAGATGATATTAAATTGGAAACAATAAGTGTATGCATGAATGCATGCATGTAGGATTGTATTAAAAAGTATATTCATACAAAGTACTATTATATTATACGAAAAGGGAATATAAGCTTTGATTCCTTTGGATTGTAGCTACCAGTAAAAAGCAACAAAGGTAATTAATCAGATCTGGTAAGATAGAATAGATGTAGTGGTAAGCATGTGATGTATGAAGATTGGACCCAACTCTAATTATATGCATGCATATGCATTCAACTACCATATTACTATTATTCAGACCTTAATTTTCATTCTTTATTTAATCATATTAATTCTTTTGGGCCAAAGCTTATTAGTAAAGACCTCCCCTTAATATCACATCACAAGCTCCTAATCTTAAACTTTAAGGTGGTGTTGGGCAACATGAAATAGAGATGGAAGAGTGAAAGAAATGAGTTATTCCAGCCTAACAAGATGAAAATAAATGAGTGGAATAGTGAAATTTTCTAATTCCATGAGGGGGGTGGGAGATCTTTATTTCACGGAATAAGCCAAATTTTAGGACGAAAATATCTTCCTTTCATCCACCATAAGCTGATGTGACACTAGCAATTAATGCACGATTTTTCTCTCTCATTTCTTTTCTATAATTTTTTGTAAAAAAAATATGAATAAAAAAATCACTAATTTTCGATAATAATTTCATAAAATCATAAATTTAAAATGTGCAAAAGATTGTACTCATTTTTCTCTATCTAAAGAGATATGTCTTCCTATATTTTTGAATAAAATTTTATTTTTCTTTTATTATTGTATTTTTAATTGAACATTTATGTTTTTTGTATTTTCTATCTTATTTGATTAAAAAAATTAGAGGTTATTAAATAAATTAATATAATATAATTAAATAAGGATATTATAGTAATTAGTAATTATTTCTATTTTTTAAATTAATTTTTTATTTCATGAAATTTGCCGAACAATGATGGAATAAAATGTAAGAACCACTCTTTTACTATTCTACTCTTCCATATTTTGCCGAACAGGTCCTAAACTTCTTATATTTTATATAATATAAGGGAGGGCCCCACAAATTAAAGTTCACAAAATTAATTACAAAAAATCCATCTGTATGTACAAGTTTAATCTCAAATGATTAATAATTTCTTTGAACAGTTTCATTTTACTAAAGAAACTCTGACCTTTTGTTTATTTACATACACTATTATAGACCTAGACCAATCAAACTATTTAGCGAGTTGGTCCCAAAATCTATATGCAATTCCAACATAAATCATAATCACACTACTTACTTATAATATTATATATAAAAATCAATAGGATTTGCATATATGAAACATGAATAGTACCTTCATGATTATTTATGATGTCTAACTTTCAAACATTTATTATTGAATTATATTGATTAAGTGGAGGTGCAAAACATTGTTAGGACAAAGGATTGTTGTGCTCAAAACCTCTTTTTCTCATAACAGTACTTAGTATGTAGTCGTGAGAAAAATGACTTTGTACATAAAGAATAAACAGAAAAAAACAAAAGAAGGTGCAGTCCTTTTCATTTCTTACTCATATATTATAGTGTTATTACATACTTCTACAATATATAAATACAATTCATATATACTATTCAGAATTCTCATATGCTTCCCATCTCTCTCTCTCTCTCTCTCAAATTCTCTTCTCTCTCTTCTTCCCCTCACCAATTGTCCCCTTCCACACAAATATATATAAATTTAAGAATAACCAAGAAACAAATCGAGTGTTTGTACAACTATGAGAGAGGACCATCTTATATAGCTTCACCTTTTGAGTCTCTCTCTCATGTTTTAGGAGCATTATCAATTGAAGATAGCTCACATTTTGAGAGAGCGATTAGCCTTTTCTTTTTATTTTATTTTTTATTTGGTGAATTGTATCTCGATCTTGGCATGTGATGTTCCATACAAGGAGGGTTTAAATCATGATCGTGAGAATTTAGTGCCTTATATCTCTTCCCTTCATCTTGAGTTGAGACATAGATTTGCTTGCAACACAATTCTGACGCAAGCGTTGGCCTTTTTGGTTTCTTTGCTCTTAGACATTAATCAGAAGGGAAACCGATTCTTCCATAAACAAATAAGGTTTGTTTCTTTGTTCCATATTGATTTGATTCTTCCATATTTCTGTTGTAAATTCATTTTAAGCGATCAGTTTACATATTCCAGTCTTTTATGTTATTCTTTCTTTCCTTTTTTTATGGCTGTACATTTGCGTTCAAATCAAAGGCAATTTTTTTTTTAATTCTAACATGTTTTTTATACTTCTAAATTTTAGTTTATCATGGATTGGCCGCAAAGCGACATAAATACAACGATTCCAGCATGTATATCAAGCATCCAGTATGATAACTTTTCCGAACCAAACGGATATTTCTACAATGGTGAGATAAATCCAAAAACTCTTCTTGATGAATCTTTCTTCTCCCCGAGCTTAGATTTACAAACCATCAATGGCTCCTCAAGCCTAGATAGAGTCACTCAAATGGAGGGTTTGATTCTCACTTCTCAGTTTGGTGGTTCCATATCAGATCTCAACTCTTCTTTGCAACAAGGGACAACTGGCACATGGGCTTCAACTGATCAACCATCTCAAAATCTATCTGCATTTCCTCCATGTATTAACGGATCTGTCATGGTGAACCCAAACCGTACTTCTTTAGATCCGATTTTTTCGAGCGGTGAAAACCCATGTAACTTGAGTTACACTAGCAGGAATATTGTATCCGGTGAATCGGATAATTGCGGCTCGTTTGAAACGGTTTCGCAAAGCTCGTCCAATCCTGAACCGCCACATCATACATCTCAATCCTCCTTAAACCGAAGACCAAACAAGAGAAAACTAGAAGAGGATCAAGAGACTCATAATTCATATAACCTTCTCAAACAAACAAGTAGCTATCAACAACCAATTAATGGAGGGTTTGAAATATCATTCGCAAGTTCAACGAAACAAAAGAGACAAAGATCCGAAAAGAATACTAATGTAGTGAGTAATTATTCGAGCATAAATTTTGGGGGTCTTGAAGGAGAGTTTGAGCCGGATACAGAGGCTATGGCACAGGTTAAGGAGATGATATATCGAGCCGCTGCAATGAGACCGGTGCATGTCGGTACAGAAGAGGTTGTGGAAATACCAAAGAGAAAGAACGTGAAAATATCAAGCGATCCTCAAACTGTCGCAGCCAGACTAAGGAGGGAGAGAGTGAGTGAGAGGCTTAGGGTTTTACAAAAGCTAGTGCCAGGAGGAAGCAAGATGGATACAGCGACCATGCTTGATGAGGCAGCGAGTTATCTCAAGTTTCTCAAGTCGCAGGTTAGGGTTTTAGAAAACATAGAGAGGAATAATAATGGTGTTAGTAGTACTAGTAATAAGGTTGAGTTTTACTCCATGAACAATGCGTTTGTAAACATGCAAACACCTTTGACCCACCCAAAACCCTTCGAAAAGGGTTTTCAAGTGGATTGAGGATCAGTCAGTGATGTAAAAGACTCCTTAAAAACACAAAAGTCATATCATTTCATGCATCATTAGGTCGGTGTTTAAGGGTACTTTGATGCTTTTGATCGTTTTTTCTCATTTAGATTCACTTTTTGCTAACCAATAATAATCCTAATTCCAAGAGCTAAGAGGAAAAAGGAGAATGAAAAAGTTTTAAGCTTTTGATCCAACATATGGTAGAATTGTACTATCATTATTCTTTTTTTCATTTTTATCCAATTTACTTTGTTGCTATTGCAAAGAAAGAGTTCTTTTCATCTCCATAAAGGAAGATAGGTTCAAGATTAGTACTCTCAAGCTTTTGATCATGAAACTTTAAAGCCACTTTTCTTTTTGAGACACCACCTTTTTTACCATGCATCAAGAAAAACCCTAAACCCAAAACCCCCCTCATATCATAGGCTTCATGATGGCAACTTTACTTCCATATAAAATGAATTTAGCAGTGTAAAAGCTTGGCATGGGACTCATTAACCAAGATTCAACCGCTGTAAAGGAATGATACCACGTACGTGTGATCAATTAATCAATTATTGAATGAAAATTGAAAAATGTATAGATGCTAAAATTTGTAGCAAAGAAATAGTGGGGTCCCAGTAAATCTTTTTGAGAATCTAAAGGATGTATTTGTGAGGTTAAAAATCGAAGAATTTTGGTGTTTGGACCAAAAGACATTCCCTTTGGGACTGAGTCATGTGTGCCAGACCAGACCAAACCTTTAATTCGAGCCAAGCGTGCCCTTGAAAATTCCACCAAATTAAAGCACCATCTATTGCTCTTCACATGCTTAAAGATAATCAAACCTTTTCTTTCTCTCTCTCTTTCTCTCTCCCTCTCTCAACAATTAAAATTGTAAGAAATAAAAAAGAAACAAGAAAAAGAAGGGCTTTGAAAGATGTAACAAACAATGATGTCATGAAAAGACGATGAGAGTATTGACCAAACAATGGAAATCTTTTGTTTAAAAATGTAACAGAGTTGGGTATGAAATGATGTAATGAGAGCAGCCAAGTTGAAATGATATTGTATTTTTGGACTTTTGGTAATTTGGAGTCATGTCATGTTTTGCCCTTTTTTCAAGTAAAGATGAAATCATGATAATAATTGCATTTATGGCATCTTTTCGGTTAGAGTCCGTTTGCTGATTTATTGATCAAATGGGCTTTTCTGCCCGTATTTTTCGCATCCAGTTACTAGTTTGTTTGTTTTGTTTGTTTCAGTCTTTTTTTCATTATTTTCTTTTGTTCATAACTAACTTCTTGTTTGTTTGTAATGTCCTATCAGAGTCATACCCCTCTCTATAAGTTTTGGTTAAACAAAGCCTCATTTAGTGAGCTGCATTAAAAATGGTGCAGTGTAAAAAGTTGACCATGACATAACATGAAGACTGCTCTGAAATTTCTGAATGACTTGACAATCTAATCCTCGACTTTTTAGTGAATAAATTACCCTCATTTTAGTGAATAAATTGAAAAGGCTGCCAGTCAGCCTGTCAATTAAATTACAAAAATATCTCAAAGCGGCCCCCAATTATCTTCATATTTTTCATCGAGGTTTTATAAACCCAAACTTGGAAACCATTTCCTGTCAGACTCTTAATCAGGATTTCAATTCCTTAATAAATTCAGGCCTCCAATAGAAAAATAAAGTTGGGCCAATATAAAAACAGAAAATTAACTTGGGCCAGTATTAAAACCAATAATAAAATTATTAGGCCAGTATAAACGAGTGAAATTAAATTGAGCCATTTTACAGAAACAAATGAAAAATCATTGGGCCAATATAGAAACAAATAAAAACAAATTGGGTCAATATAGAAACAAATAAAAATAAATCGGGCCAATATAAAAAGAGAGAAATTTATTCACTCTCAATTTATTTGAGATGAAGATAATAACAAGATATAAAAAGAAAGAAATTTATTCACTCTCAATTGATTGAGATGAAGATAATAAGAAATTATTTATTACAATCTATATTTAGCTTTAACAGAAAGAAGAATATACACCAACGGGTTTTTGATTAAAAAAAAAAAGAAGAATAATAGAATACACTAAATCAAATTTAAAACAACCATTCTGAGATTACAATAATTGTTTTTTTTTTTCAAAAGAAAAAAATATACATAATACAAGATTATTATATCACCTTGTCTGAGTGAGATATTATAATATTTCTCTCTCTAATGAGAAAACTTAACATAAATAATTAAAATAATTGCAAAAATAAGAGCTGCTATTACTCCCCCAATTATCCACTTATTTCTATCCATTCTTTTCGACATGGCCGCTAATATTTTCTTACTCTTCCCAATATTTTCATCAACTCCATGCAACTATACAATTATCCAATAAAATATTAATAATAATATCAATAATAAAAATAATAATGATGATGATAATAAAATGAGAATTCTTATATTTTCTGGTATTCATGAAAAAACCCTATCTATTGGAATATAAAAAAACTACTTTGAACTTTTCATTTATTTTGAAAGTTTTAAAAAAAAAAACCTAGATTTCATTTTTTAATTTCAAAAAGTCACACTAACTATTATAAAAATAATACTAAATAAATGTAACCATATTTTGCAAATTATTTATCTATTATTTCAAAATTAACTAAGGTATTTACATATATTACTCTATTATTTCAATGCTAGCTTTTAGGAAGTCTAAAAATAAAAAGTCTGCATTAGGGCTTTCTTCGTATTTTAAAAATCAAGGGCGTTTTTTAATATTCCAAAACATCTAAGTTTTTTTCATAAATACCAAAAAGCTACAGCCTTCCTTCTAATTTCGCTAATACAACTAAGCAAAGAAAAATAAAATAAATAAATAAATAAATACGCACGGTATTATGAGAATGCAAGAGAGACTGTCTCTGTAAATGCAGATCTTGAAGAATCGAAACTCCCAATTCCTCTGTTTCTAAAGCCGCCATTTTACTCTGTTTTATTCTCTCGCTCGATTGATTCAATCTTTCGCTTGCCATTACCAATCTCCCCCTCTGATCTGTCGCCACCTGTCCCAAAATCAAAATAATAATTAACAAATCTTTTAATTTAATTATTGGAAAAAATTTCAAAAAAAACCCTAACGCTTCTAAGTATTATCAAAACCCCCTAACTTTTTAGATTCCACAAAAAAGCCCTGTATTTATTTTAAGGAAAAATAAAGCTATAATAAAGTAGGGGGTAAAATGGTCATTTCTAAATATACAGCTAAAAATGAGGGTTTTTTTATAATATTCTAAAAAGATAGGGGGTTTCTGAGGGGTTTTTTCATAATATTCAGAAAAGTTAGGGGGTCTTTCAAAATATTCCCTTAATTATTTAATTAAGTTTTTGGGGGGTGAAAGGAAAAAGAGCATACTGAGAGGGTGTCGGCCATTCCTGACTCAAGTAATTCTTCTCTTGAGACATTTTTGGAGTTTTGCATTGAGATTTTCTTTAATTCGGTTTTAATGTTGTTTAAATCAGATTTGTACTCTCTCAATTTTAGAAGCAATCCTGCTTTTAGAGTCGGTTGTAAGCTTCTCGCCTCTAGATCCATCTTTCTTATCTGATTTATGTGATTTTTGGATTTAGAATTATGAGAAAAATTGATCGATTTTAGAAGAATTAAGTGATTAATGAAATGAGGGGATTTTGTTGAAGATTTACCAGAGATTCAGCATCTTCTAGTATGGATTTGATCTCAGATATTTTGAGCTTCTTTTGGTCTGTAGAAAACCATCAATCAAAACAATAAGCAAAGAAAATAGATCAAAAATATTGAAAAATCGAATGATCAAAAATAGATCAACAAACCTCCGTCTGATTGAGCAGCGTTAATGCATTTTTCAGAGAGTGAAGCTGAGATCTCAGCGTACTGACGCTCATATCCTTCAAATACCTCGCTCATATTTCCTTTATACACAGAAAAATACCCAATTAATCGGGTGAAAATCGACAATTAATTAACCAATTTGGGGGCAAACTGAATCTAATCTAAAAATCAAACAAATAAACACAGACAGAAACTAAAACTCCAAAACGAGAAATCAAAACGTACGATTAGATACCTGGAAAAAGAAAGAACAGAAGGAATTAGTTGGGAACAAGAAAGAATTAGTTGGCTGGCTTTGTTTACTTTACTCCTCTTCTGATATTCCGATTCGGATTCTAATTTCGGTTTGTTGCCAAGTCATATTTCATCATTTCTCATCATTGATTGGGCCCATAGAGCACGAATATACAGCCCAATATTTCTTTCAGGCCCACGAAATAGTGGGACCCATATGTCAGTGACAGTAGAGTTTTGCCCTTTCCCAAGTCATGACTTGTCAGTGACTCAGTCGTCTTTCTCTTTCTCAAATGAATGAGTTTCGGGAAGGAACGTAATAATAATATTGTTTTTTGGGAGAATTTCTTTATTGTTTGTATTTTGTTAGTGATATATAATATTGTTTATTGGGGTAATTTCTTTATTGTTTGTATTTTTTAGTGATATAATTGTGTTGTGAAGATCGTGGCTGATACTGTGCACCGAACCGAATCCCTAGGCAGGTTTATCTTGTGATGCTTTCTTATGGCATACATAATGCAATAATTGATGCAACTCATTGTTGGTAATATCCAGATAAATATATGCATCTGTAACATATGTTTTATATGAAAAACTAAATGTATTAAGAAGTTTTGCATAATATTTAATAAATCATTATCAATTTATTTAGTACGGAAAAACAGTATATAGATATGATATAACAATATATAATTCAGACATAACACTATATATATATAACAATATATAATTCACAAATAAAACTATATATATATATATATATATATATATATATATATATATATATATATATATATATATATATATATATATATCAGTACACAGATATGATATAACAGTATATGCACGTGATATATAGATATGGTATAACAGTATATTGATATCATACAACAGTATATAATTCAAACAAAACAGTATATATATAACAATATATAATTTACAAATAAAACAGTATATATATCAGTTTACAAATATGATATAATAGTATATACGCATGATATATAGATATGGTATAATAATATATAGATATGATATAACAATATATAATTCAGACAAAACAGTACACACACACACACACACACACACACACACACACACATATATATATATATATATATATATAAGAAAATAACAATATATAATATATATAGCCGTCGTGCTGGAGAAGAGAAGAGTGACCAGGACAAAAATAGAAGGCGCAAGTGGGAGTGCTGCACGGCGATCGTAATTTAGGCATGATTTCTCCGTCGTGTAAACACATTTCCCAAATCTTAAACCCTACAGATTTCTTTTTCGAGTCAGAGGTCCAAAGGAGATAGTCAGGGGAATCGATTATGTTTGACAAGTCAGAATTTCAGAGAAATCAAAAATTTTGACAGTCCTGGAAATTTGTAAGAGTTAAAGAGAGTTGTGACAAGGTCTCAAGTGGTTGCTAGTGTCAAACTCTCAAAGAAACTCTCAAGCGGTTGACAGTGTCAAACTTTTAAAGAATCGCAAACTTCAGCCTTTCAGATAAGAGAATTATGAGAGACAGCGACGCGCGAGAGAAGGAAATATACAAAAGGTCCATCATTGTAGATTTCAATCTAGATCAGAAGACATTGTGTAACATAACCAAATGAATGAGGAAGGAAATAACTTTTTTTGTGCACCAAACCTTAAAGTTTATCAGGCCAATCACAAAGCGGATTGAGCCCACTGTATCAACACTAATGACGATCGAGTTTGATGAAAGGGTGGCATTCGCCACTTCATAATTAAACATCATGCATAAGGCTGATAAGGCCATACACAAATTGATAAGTCAAGCTCGTGTCAAAGATAGTTTTGGGGGACGTTGTCGAGCAAAAACTTCAAATATCGGAAGAAACCTGGGCATAAATTTGTCAGAAGATTCCAAAGACAAAAACATTTAAGGGAAAATGTAACTTCAAATACTTTTATCCAATATGAGTATTTATATGGAGATCGACCACCCCTGTTTCGAAAATCATTCCGCCTTTGATTGTGCAACGAGAAAATGACTTTTCAGATTCTTTTTTTGAGGATGTGGAGTTTGCACTTACGGATTTTGAGCCTCTTGAGCAAGAAAACTAGGTATCATAACAAAACAACCCCTTCATAAAATGTTGGATTTGCCCTTTCTCTTCAGGAGCTCTCACTTTTTTTTTGTATATTAACTATTTTTGTTACTGCCATGAGATAAGATATATCTGGCCAGTGAGATTGTATGTTTTTTGTATGATATTTTTTTGAGACTTTTAGGTGTTTAAACTAGAAGTTAATGCATAAAAAAAACATATCTCATGGAATTCAAATAAAAAAGAAAAACATTTTCACGTTATTGAAAAAGAAAAAAAAATATAAAATGTTGATTACTGTAAACAGTAAATACTAAACCCTTAAGTCCTAAAAAGAAAAGAAAAAAACACCCAGTTGTTAAAAACATCAAAGAAAGAAAATGTGGGAATGTTAATGACATGAGAATGAGATGGTTGCATGAATATCTGTATTATGTATGTAGCAAAGAATCCTCAGCCATGAGCATCTGACTTGGCGAGGCTTGAGAATCATCAAGGCATGTGCAGCGTTGCATCGATCAACCACAGACGTCCGATCACATATAAACGGATGCTCGATCAACCACAGCCGTCCGATCAAATATAAACGGATGCGGTATATTGCTCTTCTGGCGTTGGTTATCAGGTTTCTTACGCCGACATTAGTACACACCAAGTTAACTATTATTAATAAGTTATTCAAGTATTATAAGAATATTTTTGGGGTGACATGTATGATACATTTTTGTGTAATGTTTTTTTTAGAATTAAAACATCTATATGTAAATTTTACCATATATGTGGAAAAAATTATACGGTAAACCATTTGATAAAAAAATATGATTTATTTTGAAAATCACACGCAAATTGAAGTTGTATAATAAATTATAATTATAGGGGTAATATTACGTATGCCCTTCCAAAACCCCTAAATATTAAATTTATCCCTCTAAAATCAGAAATATCAAATTTACCCTCCTAAAACCAAAAAAATATCAAATTTACCCATTCAAAGTTTACAAAATATCAGATTTACCCAGATCATTAAATTTATGAAATCAATCATAATTTAACCTCCTAAAACTTAATTACATTTGATATTTCTGATAGAAAATGAATTTTAAGCGGGTAAATTTGATAGAAAATGAATTTTAAGAGGGTAAATTTGATATTTCTGTCTTACTTTATAGGAATAAATTTGATATTTAGAGGACTTTTGGAAGGGTATACCGTATACGTGATATTACCCCATATAATTTCTCTTATAATATATTGAAAAATGAAAAGGCAGGCAGGTTTGGAGCGGGGCTAGAGCAGGATAAGATACGGCACAGGGGAGGCACATCTGAACGCGAACGTAAGAGCTGATCTGGGCCGTAGATTTTGAGATGAGGAGACAGGATCTGTTGAAAGAGGACACAATTGGCGAAACGGAGGGAAGGAAGAAAGAAAGCGCTCTCTCTCTCTCTCTCGCTCTCTCTCTCTCTTTGCATTATATACAGCCTTTGTCTTCCTCACCCACAAGAAATTTAGAGGAGAAAGAGAGAGAGGAGATTGAGAGGAGGAGGGGGTGAATTGTCTGTGGGTTTACTCATTTGTTTTATTGTTTGTTGGCCGTGTTGTTGGGTTTCTGGGAATTTAGTTAGGGAGGGTTGGATTAATCTAGAGATAAATATTGAATTTTAGCGTGAGTGGTCTGTTTTGATACACTCTCGTTTGTTTGATAATCAGTGGCGAGAGTTTGGTTGTTAGATTCAGTGCTTGCTGGTTTTTGTGGATCCATTGTGTTATTGAGTGGGTTTTGAGCAATTTGTTGAAGAATCAGCAGTTTCTTAAGGTATGGTTTTGTTTTTCTATTTGGGTTTCTTTTGTGGTGTTTTTCTTCGAACGGTTTGATTTTCTTGATTTGTGGGTGTTTAGATTTGATTCTTTTTTCGTTGCAAATCGTATTGAATTGTGCTGATTGGATCCTGAGAAATTTGAGTTTTTTCTTGTCTTGAGCTCTTTTTTATCACAGCTTCTTAGATATAAATCGAAATTTGTTTCAATCGATTTGATTTTCACCATTTGAAGGTTAGATTTGACAATCCACTGGTTTTCTTTTGTTCATTGTTCATAATCAGTTTCGGGAATGAGATCTGATTAATTGACGAAATTTTGATTTGGTTCTTCATTTTTGCAGTAGATTAGAGGAAATCTAGACAGAAAGAATCACATCAACTGATAAAAGTGTTTTCAAATGCAATATTTTTTCCCTTTTTGTTTTTGACTATAGTAGGCAGGCGTACTCATAGATTTATTAACTAAACTAGAATTTCTTTCCCTCTTTGGTATTTTTGTTTTGGATCATCAATTCGGCCATCAAAATATTTCACTGATTGATTTTTTTTTAATAACATGAGCAGCACTGATTGATTAATCTTTGATCTTCTTTTTGAAAAAAAAACCCGTAGATATCAAATTTTCAGCAATATTGAAATATCTATTGTGCAAATCCAAGCAAATCAAGTCAAAAATGATTTAATGGCACTGTATTTTCTTTTCAGTTCAAAATGTTTGTTTATCCTCTTTTTGTGATATCTATTGTGCAAATCCAAGCAAATCAAGTAAAAAATGATTTAATGTTATTTTTTCTTTTCAGTTCAAAATGTTAGTTTAGCCTATGTTTGTGTTGGTACAAGCTTTTGTTCTTTTTATTTTCCTGTTATTAAAACTCCCAATTCCTCACTGTGAATCCCTACACTGATCTCTGCACTCAATTTTGGCGTTATAATGAGTTATTTTTTTCTTTTCCCCCATTTTTTCTGAACTGGGTGCTCAAAAATTGTACAGATTTATCCCAATTTGATCTCCTTTCCTGCTCAAGTTTCTTCAATTTAGAGTTCTCTCTTTTTTCCCCATTACCATTCTCCCCAGCAATCTAACCAATTCCCCCAATTAATTTCCAAACAGCAGCTCGTACGAAGAAGAAAGATAACTAAATCGGAGACGCGATTGAAATGGAGAGGGAGACGAGGAATCACTACCAAACACGCGGCTCAGCCAGAGGCGTAGCTGGACCCGGCTCAAGCAACCCCAACAACCCCAACGGAGAGGGCGACATGCTGCTCCAATGGGGCAACCGCAAGCGGGTCCGGTGCACCAAGACCCAGCGCAGGGACGATTCCCTCTCGTTCCGGAAGCCTCCCGTCGCCCCGTCCTCGTCTCATCCCGACCGCCGCGTGCTTCGTCGCACTTCCCCCAACCATGCTCGCTCCATCAGGTAATCTCTTCTTCCCCCCTCGTTATTCTTTCGGTGGGATTAATGGAGGTCTCCAGTTTGTTTGGAATGGAGAGGATTGGAGAGTTTTTTAGTCACGTGAGGTCTTGGGTGGGTCACGTGAGATCAGATCTGCTTCTTTGGTTGATTTTTTTTTTTTCTAAATTTTTTGGCGCGTATAAATGCACGGTTGACTTTATTTTTTTTTTTCTCTCGACTATTTGTGAGTTTGGTGCGTGTTTTTGTTTTTCCGAGTTTTTTTTTTTTTCAAGAAGTTTCTGAGGATTTTTCGTCGGTCGAGGTAACAGATCTTTACTTTCTTTTGAGTTTTGAAATTCTTTGCGTGATGAGTTTGGTTTTTAATCAAAAGAATTGGTAGGATTTTTCGCTATGTACAGATTGCTTTGCTTTTTCATAGTGAGAAGAAAACTATAGAATTTTCTCGGTTTGTGAATCTGGGCAATTTATTTGTTCAACAATTTAATAGTGTTTTCTGAATATTTTTAATGAATTGTTTGCGACCCTATTATTTTTTTAATAAATTGTTTGCAACCCACTTAAAATATTGATGATTCTTCTGATAATAATAATTTTATAAAAATTGAAAAGACTTGTTAACAAATTAAAAAAGAGGGGAAGGATTGAGAAAGTGCTAAAGAATTGACAAAGGTGTCTTTCTTCACTGAGAAACCTCCACGTTTTATTTAGATTCACGTCGTTACTTTTGCACGTTAACTAACGGAGGGATGCGATTTTTTTCATTTTAAGAGAATTTTATATAGATAAGTTCATGGATCTAATCCACGTGGCACGTATTCATCCAAAATAAATACAGTACTTTGGGATGCGATTTTTTATTTTAAAAGAAATTTATATAGATAAATTCATGGATCTAATCCACCTGGCACGTATTCATCCAAAATAAATACACCACCAAAATACTGTATGTATTGTTTGTATTATATACCCACCAATTCTGTGTCCTTTCATAAATAAATAAAATAAATAAACAATTGTTTATCCTTTGTGGTCTCATACACGTAACTTCGTTCATTTTTTTCCGTATGGACCCGGTCCACGGACCAAAAGCATTCACATCCCATCTCATGCTTATCTAACACTTTCTGTAAAAGTCTGAAAACAAAACAAAACAAAAGCAAAAACAAAAACTCATCCTGATTTGATTTTAACCCGTACGAACACAAATACAGAAACAACAGCAATACTACAGAGGAAGTTTCAGCCATGAGAGGCACTTCTTCTTCCTCCCACCACCACCACCACAGTAATGGCGTCAGAGGCCTCACCTCGCCGGAGAAGACGGCGAAGGCGGCCGGGAACGGCGGATCGGCGGCGATCGCCGGAGTTTCGGAGGAGAAGAAGGGGAGTTCGTCCGGGAGCGAGGGTTACGTGTGGCCGAAATTCAACATCTCGTTGACGAATAAAGAGAAGGAAGAGGATTTCTTGGTTTTCAAAGGATCAAAGCTGCCACAGAGGCCCAAAAAACGGGCGAAGATGATTCAGAGAACCATTAATGTAAGTTTTTGTTCCATTTCTGATCTCTCTCTGTCCCTCTCTTTTTTTTTTATTATTATTATTATTTAATTCCATTCTTTATTGGTTTTGTTTTATTTTTTTGTATTGAAAAGTATTTAATTATTGAAAGTGGTTGGTGGAAAATGGCTAGTGGGCGGGCTCCACGTTTTTATAAAGACAGCAGACAGCGAGTAAAAGTAGAAAAGTAATTATTAATTGCTATTGTGACTTGGGAAAATAAAAAGTAAAAAAAAAAAAGTAATTTTTGAGGGGGAATATTTAAGGTATTTATTACGTGTACACAAGTATCCAAGTATGTGAGATTTGGTTGATTTTGTGGGTACGTTAACATTTAATAAAAACGTTACAAGTTGCAAGGAATTGAGTTGTGTTGTGACGTGGATCTATTCATCTTTGTCTTCGTGTAGTGGGATTGTGAGACCCACTGTTTATTATTCCTAATGATTTGACCATCTTAAATTTGTTAATTAATTATACTATTACTCATATGAACGGACAAAAATGTTGAAATTTAATGTGATAAATGAAATGATTGCAGCTGGTAAGTCCAGGGCTGTGGCTGTGTGATTTGACTCTTGAAAGATACGAAGTCCGTGAAAAGAAAGTCTCCAAGAAGGTTTTACTCTTTAATTCATTCAATTATTTTGGAAAAAATAAAGTTCATAATTTTAACGCATATATTAAATTACTAATTTTAATACAGAGACCAAGGGGATTAAAGGCAATGCACAACATGGAAAGTGACTCGGAATAATTTGCAAAGAGGGTTTGTTTGAATTGAAAGAAGGATTAAATGATAAAAGTTGAAAGAAAAAGGAATGGAAATGGAGGGGTCCAGTGACGAGTTCAGGCTCCAGTTTTTGGAAGAGGAGCTTTCTTTTTTATTTTCCTTTTTTATGAATGCTATTTTGGTGTCTTTTGATATGTATGTGACTATCAAGTAGTTTTTCTTTTTTTTGGT
This sequence comes from Juncus effusus, assembly GCA_027726005.1. NCBI lineage: Eukaryota > Viridiplantae > Streptophyta > Magnoliopsida > Poales > Juncaceae > Juncus > Juncus effusus. Next base: position 6,717,067 of record CM050890.1, on the reverse strand, counting down.
GGAATCTATGATGTGATAACTTATATGGAATAATAATAAGATAGAAGCTTGTAGAGTTTTTGTGTTATTTATTTATTTGATAATAGATAAAAAAGAACAAGTGAAAAAATATATAGTTCGTACGTGAAATATATCATTTTATTACTACAAAGTTTTCATTAGATGGAATGATATGAATTAGAGGAGGTTTTTGCCCATCAGCCCCGTCCAATTATTCTACCAATGGATGGTTGGATTGGAATTATGCCCTTCCAATTTCCAATGACTATGAATTATTACCCTTTTTATATTTAGTAAATGTCATCATTGTATCGTACACACTGGAATTTATAATTTGTTCAAAATCTTAATTGAAGTACAGACTACAGAGGTTTGATGCATTACAATTAATTTTATTAATAAAATAGTATATAGAACAAAAAGAGTTATGAAATCTGTACTTTGAAAATAATGTGTAAAAAAGATGGTATATACAAAACATAAAACATTATATATAAAAACAGTACATAAGAATACATAAAATAGAAAAATAGTATATAAAACCACAAAAACAGTATGAAAGAATAGAAAAAATAATATATGAGAATAAAAAATAATATATTAAATATATACTTGATAACAATATATATAAATGAAACAATATATAAAGGAAATGTGCAAACACGACTGTAGCACGACGGCACTGTAGATATGTTTTTTTTTTTCCATTTTATATATTGTTTTGCTATTTTATACACTATTATTTATTATTTGTGTATTTTTTATTTTTTTACTTTTATATACTGTTTTCTCATTTTATATACTGTTTTTCCCATTTTATATATTATTTTCATTGTTTTCTCATTTTATATATTGTTTTGCCATTTTATATACTATTATTTATTCTTTGTGTATTTTTTTACTTTTATATACTGTTTTCCCATTTTATATACTATTTTCCCCATTTAATATATTATTTTCATTTTTTATGTAAATATTGTTATTAGAAAATAAATTATATATACTGTTATGTATATATTGCTATTAAAAAATAAATTATATATATTGTTATTAGATCCGTCGTGCTACAGTGTCGTCGTGCTCATTAAGGTCCCATATATAAAAGCTATTCTAGTTCGTACGTGAAAAAATATATAGTTCGTACGTGACATATATCATTTTATTACTACAAAGTTTTCATTAGATGGAATGATATGAATTAGAGGAGGTTTTTGCCCATCACCCCGTCCAATTATTCTACCAATGGATGGTTGGATTGGAATTATGCCCTTCCAGTTTCCAATAACTATGAATTATTACCCTTTTTATATTTAGTAAATGTCATCATTGTATCGTATCTCAGGACACACTGGAATTTTTAGTCAAAGCTATTCTAGTGGATTCCATTTCATTCATCATCTTCCTTAATAACATATCAATATCATATATACACTACCTTGTTAAAAACATGGTTTATTTTTTTTCTTCAATTTTACAGAGACAGCTCATATATCTCACGTCTATTTTTAAAAAAATTAGTTTTGCCAAATTTTAAACTTATAATTTTTTAGTTGATAGAATGATGTTGTGTCTAACTACTTCTACCAGAGCAACTTTGGTAATAACATAGTTTATTATATGTGTGTATCCTATTATTTATTATTCCGAAAGTAAATAACAGAAGTTAAGTAATTTTGACAAATGATATGATTTGAATAAATTGAATATTTTTTTTCATATATATAAAGTTTGTAAATTAGGCATAATTTGGCACGTGTCTAATTTTTTAGATTTTTTGTGGCCTTCAATTTAAGAACTACCATATAGTGAATCATCTAAGTTGTAGATTTTTTGTAACCTTTAATTTATGAACTATCACATAGTAAATCATATTCATTCAATACTAGCAAAAAGTGACCCGTTACATTTTGTATACGTGGAAACAAAAAAGGGAAAATAATGCTTTTATATCATGGTACCACAAAAGAAATAAATCATGTTGACATTTTAAGAGTTCTATATGTAGCGAGTTATATTTATAGAAATGAATTGATCCGCTGCCGAGTTATTTTTATAGAAATGAACTGATCCGCTACATTGTCTGCCTTTTATCACTGGACCCCAAAAAACTATACCAAATTCTCAATTTTGAGAGTTTCAATGTGTACAGCGAGTTGTTTTCTTGAGACAATGCATTGACAAGAAAGATTGGGTTATTGTCAATTCGTTTGGTATATGAATTGTTTCTCTTTACTTTTACAATACGATTTTCTTACATTGTTTTAAAGATAAATTTCAGAGCTGAAATTTTAAGTTCAAAATTTTATTACTTTAGAGGTTCTAATAAATAATTTGAATACAAAAAAATGACGAAAAATTAATCGTTTAGCCATAAATTCATCCATCCTTAACTATGGAGCTTAAAAATTTCAGTTATTGTTCCAAGTATTATTTGTCATTCAATTATATTTTTATTTCACTTTAATGAATCATTTTTCAATTTCCAATTTGATGTTGTGGAAATGACCAGCTACATCATCAACTTATTATATTATATTGTTTTTTTCGTTTATCTCTATTTTGAATAAAATTTCATGCAACAAAATATTGGCATAGCAAAAATCTTGATTTAACATTTCATTCAGTCAAAATGAGAACATGATGTTTCTTCTTAGTTCTTAATTTGAAATTTGATGAGACTACTTATTTGACAACTATTGTGAAATGAGTTTCATGCTTTCTCCTTACCGCTTTATTTGGTGCTTTTTATGAACATCAATTTGGTTTGCTTTTTGCTTGCGGCTCAAATGAAACCGATATAATCTTCTATTTGCTATTATTTAATTCAAAAAATATACAACAATGAGCTTGAGATGAGGTACAATTTATTTTATTAAATATGCCACATCTGGAAACTTGCAGCATTGATACAAAAATTGTTCAAAAATTGTTCGCCTTGCAATCAGTCAAATGGAATGGAAATGTCAATTAGACACTTAGCAAATTGATTCTGATTGTCATGTCGACACCTTATGTTGTTTTAATTATTGTCAAGTCATTTTGTTGCTATTCTTCTACTAGCTGAATTGTAAGCTGTGTATAATATTAACTAATTGATTTTATATTTGTGCTTTTATTTAGATATACTTTCTGAGAATGTAAATTTTCACTTTAAATGCTTCAAATAAAATCTATGCAGAACACTGGAATAATTTATTCTCCATAACTTTGTTGACCAAAATAATAGAGGAAAAAATCGCAAAAAAATGTTTCTTCCATAATGCAGTGTCATGAAAGTTATCGCCTCTAAATCATATCTTTATACGCAACTCTTAAAAAAAAACTGAACAAAAAACTGTGACAACAACAATGGAGGGACTCACAAAGATATGTCTCCCCTTAAAGACATAGTCATCAAAGTTCTATCTTTCATATTCATAATCTTATCTTTATATTTTGCATCTGTTAAAAAAAGTGAGAACAATAACTGAAAATAGAATGTGATGCCTATAGGGTAGTATTAGTATGTATTGTATTTTCTACAATTAAATGCACAAAAATGTGTCAACATGTCAGCTTATTTACCATATTGTTTGTTCATATTTTTTCTATTTTACTTTATTTATTAAAAGAAGAATTCATCTAAATACCGAAGTGGAGTGAGGCCCTCTCTATAGTTATTTATACGTTTGAAAGAGAGAGTTGAAACTTCGGCAACCACTGATAATTTTATTAACCTCTCGTGAAACTTTATAGATGTTCAGATGAATTTGTCATTCAGAAAGTAACAAAAAATGGACATTGATGCAAGAACCATAAGGAAAAAGAATATATGATATATAATAAATGGATTATTGTACAAATTAAACATAAAAAATCATCATCATAAACACAAGAAAGAATTGATCAACGCAATCACAATCATTATAAACATCAAAGAAGTCAGTGGCGAAGGAATCCGACGATGAGCGCCATTACTGAACCGAGAACCGCTCCGGTGAGAGGCGTAGAGAGAGAAACGGCAGCTGATGTGGGGCTCGGTGCCGGTGCGTCAGTGGCTGTGGCGCTGCCAGCTAGGACGATCAGAAAGAACATCACAGTCATGAACATCTGAGTTTTAATCGCCATTTTTGTTTCTTGATGCTTGATTGTTTCTTTGAGTTTTAGGATTCTTGTCTGGTTTTGTTTTGTGATGATTTGTGTTGGAGAAAGAGAGCTTTATTTATAAGTGAAGAAAGAGAGAATATTAGTTGGAGGCAACTTATGATGACTTGACTAATCATAATTGACCAGCTAATGTACGGGTATGTTATATAAATTAAGAATTTTTAATATTGAAAGTTGTCATTAACACTTCTTTAAGTTTCTCTTTATTAAGTATCAATCTGGACATCTCCAATTCTTCATCCAATTTTGAGTAATATGACTTGAGATATCAGTTGAATATTAGCTGGAGGAAAGGTAGGTTTACCAAACGGGTCCAGTTCTTATCATGAAAAGAAGATAACAGGTTGGATGCATCTTTGACAGCCTGAAAATGTTCAGCTTTTATTTTTTGTTTTACCAACAGATATAATAGATCAGAAAAGTTTGTTAATAAGATATAATCACGTCTAATTAATAATTATCACTTCCAGTTGGTCTATTGAAAGTTTGAAACTTGCAATAAAATAAGAAATAAAGGTTGCAGGTCATGATTCAACTTGGCACGATTAATTTTTGCTTGATAATTAAGCTTTGTTAGGTTAATTAATTAATAATCATCATAAAAAGATTCTTTTTCCTCTCTAGTCTCCACTTATTCTAATAATAAAAAGAAGAGAAGAATCTTTGTAATCAATGCTTCAGTCTTGTTAAAAAAAAATGATTTAGTCTTTTTGAGAAACAATTAATTAACAGTTCGAAGTAATGACATTAAAAAAATACATAAACTAATGACACAAAAGTTTTAGTTGAATGAAGACAAGGCTAGTATCAACACAAAAGATCTAATGAAAAATAATGTACAAAATTAAATCTTAAAATAAGCTAATGACACAAAAAAGATTGAATGGAAAATAAGCATGACATTTTTTTATTCAAGACTGACAGCAAATGGCTTTGAACAGCACAACATCCCCAATTTTTTTTTAATTCTTCCAACAAGAAGGGGCTTATACCTTGAAAATTCAATTCAATTTTAAGTGCTCATACTTTTACACAAAATTTATTGAATTGAATGTGATAGCATGGTTGCAATTAATTTATGTTGGGGGCTAATTTAATTAAGTTTTATGTAAATCTTTTTTTATAAATATTCATATTTAAGTTTTTCACAAAAAAAATATTCATATTTAGTTTTAACATTAATCTATATAGGCAATTATGCATATTGTGTGTTCGTATAAGAACTTGAAATACAAACATAGACAATATCGAATTAGCAAATCTCTGAAAAAAATTCATAAATGAATATGTAATTTACAAGCCAATATTACAATCATGAAAACAAATCCAAGCCAAATACAACCTCAAACATAACAACCACGAAAGAATACTTGTTTACTAAACACCAAAAAATGTAAAAAAAAAAATGAACAGAGTAAATCCGTAGATAATAATCATCATTCGTCAATGGCGGAAAGATGTGAAAAGAATGGTTGCTAAGAAAGCAATGAGTGCGACCATCAATGGAGGTGACGTCAAACTTGAAGAAGACATGGGGCTCGGTGCCGGTGCTTCCATTGCTGAGGCCATGCCACACAATGAGGCGAGGATCACCATTAGAGACACAAATGAGAGATTCTTCAAAGCTTCCATTGCAATTCAAAGAGATATTGAAGTGCTAAACAGTTTAAAGTTATTAAGTGATGGTTTGAAGGATAGATTGATTAGTGGTGAGTATAAGATGTGAGATAGTGTTTATATAGAAAAGAAGAGGAGTTAGCCAGTTAGCACCGCCAGCTGTGAAATTTCTTATTCAGAAATTGAATCAACTCGGTTCATTTTGTGTATAAAACATCAAAAGGAAAATAGAATAATGACTAATGAGCATGTCAATTTGAGGTTTAAGAGAGATTTCTGTGTTGGGTGTATGAAATTAAAGAAAAAGGGTAGGCTCAAGTGGAGATGGCTGGGCCAGGATTACAGCTAGGAGGTATGGACCGGTTGGTATTTATCTCATCATCTTTCTGCGCCCTGTAATTGTGCTTCTAATGATACATTCATTTATTTTGGATAAGTTGTTTAGGAATAATTAGTGTACAATCTAAAGCATCAATTAGTTGTCTATCTTAATTATTATAGTTTGGTATAGCCCTAACTAGGAGTTGCTAGTGGTTAAGCTAAGTTAATTAACATGGTAAAAAAATGGATGGTCATTGATAGGAGTGAAATGAAGACAGCTATGAGATATGATACATGACATGTGAGGAGGCAAGAGAAGATGAGTGGTTGCATTTGATTAACTGGAGATTTGATCTTTTGATTCATTGTTAGGCACCTCACATGGCAGATTGTTGGACTCTACCCCACAATCCCTGTATACTTGCCATGACATGTAAATCTGTAATAAATGTTATAATTATAATTATATCATTTTATGTGCTTAGTGGATATCTTATTATATTATACAATATTGGGCTTAAAGTTATCAGTGGGCCTTTTATTATTGAAAGATATAATCGAGGTATGCGTAATAAAAAACAATGCCAGCCCACCTATTTCTAGGTCCTAACTCCTAGTTTGAAAGCATTTGGTGATTTGGGGCACAAACATGATAATGAAATTGTTACCCATCATAGATACCTGCTGGGTCATTTTAATTTATATCATATTATAGAGAACATAATCAAATGAGTCAATACATCAAAATTATCAGTGGCCTTCCAAATCCAAAGTTTATTAGTATTTATATGTGTTTTCTAGATACATGAACTTGAATTTGAGTGATTTTCTCTAGATGAATAAAATGGCTGAAGTGGATGGATTATCTAGAATAAAGTGTATATTTTTAAGATTAGAATAAAGTGTATAACTTTATTTTTTTAATTATTTTTAAAATGCTTGATTTAGAGGGATGTCACGATGATCATTATAAATAAGAGAAATTATTCGGAGTGCCTAGAAATCCCTACCATACAGTTTTAGCTGTACATATATATATTTGCACTTGAATATATCTTTTGTGTTTATAAATATACTTTTTTGAAAATATATCTTTTTGTAATTTCACTATACCTTTTATGTTTATAAAAATACATTTTTGTAATTTCATTATACCTTTTGTAATCGGGCGCTGTTGGACGCTCCAAAATGCTAGCACTTCATATCTGAACCCTATAAATAAATCCCTACTTTATTCTATCTAAATATTATTTTAAATTAATAAACTAATTAAGTTTATTTCTTGTTTATAGATGATCAATTGATCATTATAAATATATCTCTATTTTATTCTATATAAATATTATTTTAAGTTAATAAATAATTAAGTTTATTTATTAACCACTTCCATTATTTATCTTAACTCATATGTTTTCGTATTTACAACTATTACTTTTGAAATACTTGAGTTAATACATACATTAATAAGATCACGAAAAGCTAATGGATCAAACATGAGTCTCATGTGACATCAATCGTGGTCTCAATATACAAGGAAATAACAACAAAGGTATAAATATAAATTATAATACATCCGTCAAGAAAATAACAACCAACCATATTATTATTATTATTATTATTATTATTATTATAAAAAGTACTTTTAGACTTTTTATTAATAATAAGTTAAGAAGAAGAAGACATGTCTAATTTAAAACATTAGTTGAATAATCGAATCCAGTTGGGTCAAACCCGGTGAGACTCCCTAATCACATTAATTAATCGTATTTCGGTCATTCCCAAATCCCAAGTTCTAATATTATTGGTTATCTATTCTTAAGTTAGTTTAACCCCCCAAGACCTTAATCAAATCAATATATTTTGGTGTATTTTCAATTTTACATAATAAAACGTGAAACCGACAAGTGGCCCCCGCCCTATTTTCCCTCCTTGTCTCCTCCTTTTTCTATTCTAAATTTCTAATAATTCCTCCTCTCCTTATTTTTCCTTCTTTCTCAAATTATTCTGGTCTCTATTTTTTTTCTATTTCTTTTTCCATTTCAACGCCTCCATTAAAGTATTCTATTCCAACTGGCGACGGAATCTGAGAATTCTCCATTTCATCCGTTTACCGTTATTTTCTTCCCTTTCCCCTTTGCTCCAAATCGAGAAGCTTGATTGGATTTTGAGTTTGAGGAGATGAACGGGAATGGGAATGCAATGATGGGGGAGGAAGAATCGGGGTATGAGGTGGTGATTGTTTTGCCCAAGAGAAGAACCAAGAAAGGAGGAGGGGATGGGGGTGCGGACAAGGAGAAGGAGGATTGTGTGGCGTTCTTGGTTCGTGAGTTGGAAATGGCCGGATTGATTGTCGATAGATTTCGTGGCGTCCCTGCTGAGTTCCTCAAGGTTTGTTTGATTGGAAATGGCTTTCTTTTTTCGTTTTAATTAGGTTCGTCAGTTGGTTTTTTTGGTTTAATTCTTTTTGGGTGTGGAAAAAGGAGTGATCTTTTTAATTTTCGTCAGGTTTCAGCGCCAATGGTGATTTTGGGGAGAGCTGCGGCGGAATTACAACTTAAAAAGCTCACTTATATCGGTAATTAACTAATTTCATCTCCAAATCCATATTTTTTTTCTTCCAAATTTCGAATGCAAATTTTGAAAGCTGAATTTGAATTTCAAAATTCAGGAATGGAATTGCAGTTTGAATGGGATATGGTTGCTGCATTTGTGAGACAGCCTGACGGCTCTCTGTTCAGCTGGTCTGAACGATATTCTTGTTTTAGACATTTGATTTATGGAATTGTAAGTACTAAAATTATTATTTTTCTTTTTTATTAACTATATTTTGTTCTTTTTTTTGTAATTAATATTTTGGTGTGAATATATGCAGGTGAATAAAACAGATGCTGATATAGAATTAAAGTTTGACGAGTCGAAAGAATTTTTGTATGAGAAGAATGAATCTTTGTTAGAAAAGCTTGAAGCTGAAGGAATTGTTAAACAAGTCTTTCCTCTTCATGGTTATATATCATTTTTTTTAATATTAATTTGACATATAAATAATCATGATTGTTAAATAAATTATAATTAAAAGTATTTTGCATGTAGATGAAGCAAAAAGAAAACAGCTTTTGAGAAAATGGGCGCTTAATTGGTTGGATTTTACATGGCAGCCCATTGATGAAATTTATTCCTATTTTGGTACAAAGGTTTGTATATGCAACTCAAATTTCAAAATTTTCAAATGAATATTTTTTGTTTTCTTCTAATTTTGTTTTTTTTTTAATCTTTTTTGTAGATTGCGACATATTTTTCATTTCTTGGAATGTACACAAGATGGTTGTTTTTTCCAGCTGCATTTGGACTTGCTACACAACTCTTTGATTTTGGGTATTAAATTATTAAATTAATAATATATTATAATTATAATGTAATAATTTTTTGTATTTATTTTTTATCCAGGCCTATGCAATTCATGGTTCTTCCTTCATTTTTTGTTTTCGTAATTTCATGGGCCGTATTTTTCTTTCAATTTTGGAAGCGCAAAAATTCAGCACTTTTAGCCAGGTCTTAATTAATTAATAACTATCATTATTTTATTACTTCAATTTAAAAAAAAATTGTTGATTGCATATCAAGCTTTTATTTATTCAACAGGTGGGGGATTAATTACAATTATTCAATCAATGAAAGCAAAGGCATGAATGAATATAATTATGTCGATACAAAAAAGAAGAAATTTTATACAACTCGACCAATTGAGAAGAAAAATATACAAGCAGATGAATGGAGTGGCATTTTACGTAAATTCAGAAACAATTTCATTATTGTTTTAGGCATAATTTGTCTCCAGTTGCCTTTCGAATTAGCTTATGCCCATTTTTATAATGTCATAAATAACGAAATATTAAGGTATTTATTATTTCATTTTTCTTCAAATTTTTCAAGAATTTAGTTTTAGAAATTTTTGAATTATTTTTTTATTTTTTTTGTAGGTATTTATTGACGGCGGTTTATTTAGTCGCGATTCAATATTATACAAGAATTGGAGGGAAAGTTTCAGTTTCTCTAATTAAATACGAGAATAATCAAGGCGAAGAATCAAGCGCTGCTAGTTTAGTTTATAAGGTTTTCTAATCATATTTCTTATTATTAATTTTAATTAAACTTAATTATACATACATTTTATAACATATTATTATTTTTCTACGTTTAAAGGTGTTTGGACTTTATTTTTATGCAATCATATATTGGTTTATGTTATCATGCTGTGGTCTTTTAACATATATTTTTAACTAAACTTTACTCTACATACATTTTATAACATAATATTATTATTTTATTTTTTGTTTAGGTTTTTGGGCTTTATTTTATGCAATCATATATCGGTTTGTTTTATCACGCTGTGGTTTATCGCAACTTGACGACTCTTCGCAAAGTCTTAATTCAACGCCTTATTGTTTCACAGGTTTACATTTAATTCATGGACCAAGTCTATTTAAAAATACTAATTTTGACATAATAATTGTTTTAATTTTAAATAATGAATAGGTGTTGGAAAATCTGATAGAGAATTCCATTCCATACATTTCATACAACTACAAAAAGTACAAGGCTCTCCAGTAAGTTAATTAATTAGTTAATCATTTATTTAACTTCTTTTTTTAATTATTATATCTCTTGATTAAATTAAATAAATGAATTTTAGTAAGAAAAAGCATGACAAAGGATCACCAATGGGAAAAATAGTTTCTCTCTCTACAAGAGTTGAAAAAGAGTATTTAAAACCGTCTTATGCTGCTAGTATCGGAGCGGATCTTGAAGATGGTTTATTTGACGGTAATTAATTAATTAATTAATACATTGATTTATTATAGATTTTTAATAAATTATTTATATATTAAATTCAGATTATTTGGAGTTGGCTCTTCAGTTTGGAATGATTATGATGTTTGCATGCGCATTTCCTCTCATATTCTGCTTTGCTTTACTGGTAATTAATTTATTAATTAATTTACGCCCTTAGAAAATTATAATTTTAATTGATTTATGTTAAATTTTTTCAGACAAATGTGACTGAAATAAGAGCGGATGCATTGAAATTATTAGCAATGTTGAGACGGCCTGTGCCTCGTACTGCTGCCACAATTGGTGCTTGGTTGAATATTTTTCAGGTTCAAACTTTATTTTAAGTTTTAACTAATAATAATATATATTTGTAATTGAATAATGAATAATTAGTGTTTTTTATTTGCAGTTTTTGATAGTGATGGCAATATGCACGAATTCTTTATTGTTGATATGTTTGTATGATAAAGAGGGGAATTGGAGGATCGAGCCGGGTTTAGCTGCCATTTTGTTAATTGAACACGTTCTTCTTTTTCTCAAATTCGGATTCTCTCATTTCGTGCCTGAGGTTTTTTTTATTTTTTTCTTTTAGTTTTGTTTTATTTTCTTTTACTTTTTTTTTTTTTTACCTTTTCATTTTATTTTGTTTGTTTTGAAGGAGCCGGCATGGGTGAGGGCGAATAGGATGAGGAATGTAGCACAGGCGAGAGATCTTTATTCCAAGCAACTTTTGAGGACTATAAGCAAATTAGACCACAAGTTTGAATAATATTCTCTTTGGTTTTCTCATCTGTGCATTCTTTCTACTACAGTTTTGACTATTTGACAGTTTTGTAGTGCTCGACCCTTTAGGTTTGCTTGGAATGGAAGAAATATAAATGTGTATAGAGTTTAATTTTGGTGAGTATGTATTTACTGCTTTATAAACAAGGTTGTGAATTGTGATGATGTATGGATGATATTTAATGAGTGAAGATTGTATAAAGGAAGGTAAAAGAAAATATTGACTTGATATGTTTACATTTTATTAATGATATTTGATATGTTAGTGAATTTACAAGTCGGAGTTGAAGCTGAGGTGGCGGGCGTAGGCAACAACAGCATTTGCCCATCTCTTTATCTCTTTCTTGATCTTGTCTCCACCTGACTCGATCTCCATTTTCACTTCTATCTCTGAAACTAATACTCGACCGCGTTTTGATATAGCTTGTGTTTGATTACTTGGCATCAAATTTATTGTGGTGAATGATTTGAATTGATGCTCAATTGAGTGTTAATTGTGTCATGTGTGTCAGATGTTGGTGATGAGAAAGACATGAAGCATTTGATTCATTGAAAGAGATGAATAAACGATCAGCTATAAAACTTGCTTTTCATTTCCTTATTTTTAGTTTTGGGCTGGGCCGGATTTATTAGTAATGACAGCTCATAGGTTTTTCTTTTAGTTCTTTTTCTTTTAATTTTTCTATTTGTAAAAGAAAAAGATAACTTGTAATTTCAGATCATATATATAAAAATCATTTGGAAGTGGGATTGAAGCCCTCTCCAAATTTTTTCAAAAAAAAAAGAATGGCTTGAATCGTTCACTGAGACTTGATTATTGACCTTTAAGCGTTGCTGCGGCATTCTATCTCATTTCGGTGGATCCGCACCTCCGGAGACTCTCGCTTTTTCGAGCACCTGTCACTTGCAAATCGTCGTGCTTTTGCTTCTTTTCTCAGAAGTTTGTCTAGAAGATGAAAGAATCTCTGCAAGAATCAGTTTTGAATGTTTGACAATTATATAAAAGAACTTACTTGCAACACATTTTCCTAATCAAAATGACTCCATTTTACTTACATGGTTTTCTCAGGTCAATTCATTTCTCCGGCCCAGACTCGTAACATCACATTTGTTGACGTAATTCAAGGAAGCATGAGCCAACAGATTCTGGGCTTGAAACAAGCGATTCTGCTGAACACGAAAATAGCCCCTCAAGTGGGAAAAGTGCGTGGATTCAACCTCTTCTTATTCATTCTTTGTTGAAATATACATAAATCTCAAAAAAAAAGAATAAACGAAAAGTGGATAGATTATATATATAGTGACCGACGGAATCAAATCCGCTCCTGGCAGTACAAATCTTATCGTCCTTTGCCCGGAAAAGAACTCAATGCCATTAACCTGCCTATTCGCCCTTGCCCCACGCCACAGGCTGAATAAGACGAGAGAAAGGTGGTCGTCCACAAGTATAGAATAGAACAACATAAAGATATTGTTGTTTCTAAGAGACATATATCCAACTACCAAGAGAAGATATTGTGCGCGTTGATGCCAGTGGCTATGAACAAAATTTAGGCACTCGTTATAACGATATTGAAGATGATTAATTTGAGAGGAATAATATGGTATGTTTTCTGTAATACGAGTTTGTGCTTCTTTTAACAAACAGAAAAGGAAAACAGAGAGAGGAAATAATAGAAACGGAAGTCGTCTTTCGGTGTGAGGTCGTGACATATATTGATAGGGAAATGATATGGTCATGATTCATTAAAATAACCAATTTTTTTTTATTAGATTAAATTCAATTTTGTAATATGTTATATTTTCAATGTTAATTATACTTGTTCATGAAATCTTTAGACATATTAATATTAATGTGCTTATTCAAAAATACTTAAACAAAGGTATACAAGAATAAAAAAAAAAATTTCATTATTATGCAATTTCATGAATTCGTAGTTGATGGCAAGTAAATAAAAATGTCATAATGAGTAATTAATACTTTTTTATTTATAAATAATCTTATTACATATTTTCAAAATTAAAAATTCAAAACACAAATGACAATGAGATATTAAGTGTCCAAATGTCATTTGAAGGAATGATATTTTAAACCCTCTCCAAAATAACTCAAAAAAAAATGTCCAAATATTATTTGAAAAAGAAAATTTATATTCAAATACTAATAATTAAAAAAATGACGTAATTGATAATTTTGAAAAAAAAAACATCTTTCTTTTACAAAAAATATCGAAGTAATTGAATTTTTTTAGAAATAATAAGATCTGAATCTGGATGAATAAGATTGAATTGAACATACAAAATAAATGTGGAAATAAACAAGAATGATACTATCAATAAATTAGAGAGATTTTTATATCATTAGTATATTTATTATTGAGATTATCATTTTTCTTTTAACTCATATAATTCAACATTATATAATAAGGATAAAACCGTTATTTTCCTAAACAATTTGCTGTTAATAGCCCACGCATATGACCACCCATATTGATATATATATACTCAGTGTGAGTTCATTCCGTCTATCCCATCCCATTGCCGCTTCTCCCCCTCTTTCGATCGAATCTTAAAACGTCTCTTTCGATCCCCAAATTGAAACCCTAAAATCCCATATTCAGAGTTCTCTCTTTCTGGCCCTAAATTGAAACCCTAAAATCCCAAATTCAGGGCTCTCTCTTCCTGGCCCCAAATTGAAACCCTAAAAATCTCGAAACCAGCCATGTCGGTGGCTGCTGCGGTTCGTGAGAACCTCCGCGGGAAGAACGGCCAGACGATGGTAAAGCGGTACTGGCCTGGAAAGGCGCCGGAGTGGGCGGATGCGGCCGCTGATGACGATATCACTGGGTCCCGTAATGGTGTTGCCGTGATGAAGGATGAAAAGGCTTTTGAGAGCTCGGATGATGTGGCCGTGATGAGGGATGATGGGAGGCTAAGGAGATTGGCTGAGGGAAGGGTGGAGAATAGAGAGGAAATCAGGGCCGACCATAGAAGGATACGTCAGGCCGAGAGTGTTGAAGAAGAGCATAGCAAGCAAGAGGAAGAGGACGATCAGGCCGAGATTATTGCTGGTGTTGAAGACGAGGAAGCAAAGGAAGAAAAGCGCAGAAGAATCCTAGAGAAAAACCTCCAAAGAGATAAAGAGGAAGCAGCGTCTCTCATCCCGGCCGAAGAAGAAGAAGATGAAGAATGGGAGGAGGAAGAAGAGGAATTGGAGGAGGAGGAATTGGAGTATGAAAATGACTCAACAGGCGGGATCACGATGATAAAGCCAGATTTCAACCCCAAATCCGAAAGGGACAAGAAGAGGAAGAGAGACGAAGAGGAAGAGAGGCGTCGCGAGGAGCTAGTCAAGAAGCGGATGCAAGAGAAGAAAGCCGAGACGAAGAGGATGTTGGTGGAGGCGATCAGAAACGACAGGGAAATACAGAAGAATTTGGAAAAGGAAGTGAATGTTGAGGATGTGGATGCTGACGATGAGTTGAACGCAGCTGAGGAGTATGAAGCTTGGAAGGTTAGGGAACTAGCGAGGATTAAGAGGGATAGGGAGGATAGAGAGGCGAGGGCAAAGGAGAGGAGAGAGATAGAGAAGGTGAGGAACATGACGGAAGAGGAGAGGAGAGAGTGGGAGAGGAGGAACCCTAAGTTGACCACGAAAGAGAAGAAACAGAAGGTCAAGTTCATGCAGAGGTTTTATCATAAGGGTGCGTATTTCCAGGCCGAGCTTGATGAGATTTACAGGAGGGATTTCTCTGCCCCGACCGGAGAGGACAAACTGGACAAGTCCATTTTGCCTGAGGTCATGCAGGTCAAGCATTTTGGAAGGAGCGGGAGGACTAAGTGGACCCATCTCCTTAAGGAAGATACTACTGATTGGAATAGCCCGTGGACGGAAAATGGACATCTTCGAGCAAAGTACAATGCTAAAATGGCTGGCATGCGGCCTATCGCTAAACCAAAAGGGAGCAAGAAATTGAAGTACAATGCTAAAATGACCTGTGCATGATCCACTGTGTTATTGGAATAGCTAGGTAGCTGTACTTGTTATGAATTATTTCACGATTTATGTTCCCAAGTTTCTCACTAAAATGTATGCTTGGTGTTAATTAATTCCATCAAATTTTGTAATATACTACTAAGAAGTGGCTAATTCCTTGTCAGTTCTGTTCCTTTTCTATCCAGTTTCCTTTCTCTCTTTGATTTATTTATTTTTCACTTTGATTTCTTATATTTGGTCAAGACTGCACTGAATCCACTAAATATGAATGATCTATTATACCTTATTGATAAAGCCAATTTAGTAATTCATTTAGCGCTAAGTGTCTTTTTGAAAGATAATTAAAACATACTTAGTTTTTAATATGTAATATAATTATTAAGAAAATTAGCAATTCAACAGGTTGACTTATGACTGTCCGACAGATGAATATGTGATTCAAGACTTACCTGAATGCAATTACAAAAACATTTCAGCATTTCCATCAGAGGTCATAATCAATAGAACAATGTGTTATAACTAAAACAAATAAAAACACCATAGAATAAACACTTCAAAACACCAGTACAAAACCTACAAAACAAAACAATCCAAACGGACACAACATTACTAACCAAACAACAAACAAAACAAAAAAACAATCCAAACCAACACGGCATCACTAACCAACCAACAAAACACAACACAACAAGAGGGAACAAGAAATTGAAGTACACTGCTAAAATGACCTAGGGCATGATCCAGTGTGTTATTAGAATAGCTAGATGGCTGTTGTGTGCGTGATCCAGTGTGTTGGTTGAATAGCTAGATGGCTATACTTTGTTATGAACTATTTCATGATTTATGTTCCCAAGTTTCTCAATACTTGTTATGACTTATTTCATGATGAAATAGTGAATGTGAAGTTACTTACAACATGAACATGCTTTGTCGTGAATCAATTAAGAATAGTGAATTATTTTGCTCTTTGCTTGACCACGTAGTACAATTACACAAGTAGAATAAATAAATTGAATAAAATAGGGTGCCCACTGAAAAAGTGACTATAGGGGCTAAAAATCACTTCACATTATATAAATAAAGGAAAAATTGACTATAGGGGGCTACAAAAAATCTATCCACTTTATAGGATGGTTTTGAAGGATTCTAAGAAGTAAGGGATTTTTTATAATATTGAGATTTGAGAAAAGTTAGAGGGTTTTTGAAAAATTTCCCAAAAAAAATTAAACAATAACAAAACTACAACATTTAAAAAAAAGGATGAGGCTACTCTCACAAACAAATTCACATGAATTTTCATAACCTTTCTCATTTGCTTCTGGATCCCACAAATATATTCATCATTAAAAAAATTGTGAAAATGAACGTGAATTTGTTTATGAGAGTAGATTTATTCTTAAACAATTGAAGTAAATTGACACATTGATTTAGGAAAAAAGAACTCTAGACTTGAAGATCAAATCCCTCACTGATTTTGTTCAGGGGATAAAAAGAAGATTAGATTTGTAAAATTATGCACACTATCAAACCAAAAATAAATTATTTGAGACAAGGGATAGTAAGAACTGTAGATTTGCTAAATTATGCATAAATAATGGTACTTTTGCATTACTAACTATATAATAATTATAAAACTTGCATTAACTTAAGATACAACCAATATCTTCATCGTACTCTAACCATAATTATACCTATAAATTAGACACATTAATTACTACATAAAATCATTTAAAATAAAATAATCTGCATATGGCTCATTAAGTATATGATGATGTAGATGGCGTTCTTGTGGGGAAATGAGGGGGCAAGTTATAATTTTCCTTAAAATTACTATCTAAATTATTATCTTTTATTAAGTATCCTTCATTTCTAGTAATTTGCTATTATCCTTGTAAATATGATCAAGCTCTTTTTTGATAGGCATAAACGGCATTTTGAACATATATTTCTGATTTATTAAAAAAATAAAAGCATATCTTTCTGAAATAAAAGAGAAGAATTTCACATCACAAGATTATAATCATGGAAATTCATTTTTTTTTTATCCATGTATGTTTCAGATAAATGATAATTGAGTAAGTGCACTTGCTAACATAAATTGGATAAATGGCCTCAACATTAAATCGAAGCTATTAAAAAGCAAGAAATTGGAACAGAAGATGAGCAATAATCTCAAGAGCAAAGAAATTAGGGGCAAAGATACGCCAGGTCATCAAAAGCATGTATCCAACACAAAAAGCGAAAATGATTGCACGAGAAGAAGATTAAAATCAACGCATTAAGCGATTAGTTTTTGTGAATCAAGTCTCGATCGAGATAGAGAGGGAGGTTCTGTGTTTGGGAGGGAGAGCACGGAATTTCTAGGGTTTATTTTTGGGGGGAATGAAATTGGGACTGTATAAGTATACAATGTAGACCGAAGGAAATATAATTTTCGTTAATTTGGCAGGCCGGGTTGTTTCCACTAACCCTGAATCAACGATAGTCCTAAGTTTAACGTACTGGCAAGGAAGCCGCCCGCAGAAAAGAATTTGCCAGTATAACTCCTTTTTTAGTAGTGGAATATGATTGAAAAAGAAGAAGAGTTGCTAGTTGATGAGACTGAACAAACAGACACTAACTACTGTAAGGCTGCTTACCGGGAAAAGCAGGCCTGGTCGCAGGTTACCTCCCCTCCTATTCCACTGCTCGCAAGAACTGGTAACATGACTTACTAGCTAGTCCAATATAACTATTCAGATATAACCAATAGTTAGGTCATGATATGATTATACAAATAACTACATTTCATGATCATTTAACAGATAACAAGCCAGGTTGCATGCCATGGGTGTTGAACCGTACATACGAAAATGACAGTCGGTTGGTGATTCGTCAAGTCCCGGTGAAGATGCACAAGAATTTTCGTGAGGAACAGAAGAACGGTCAGCTTGTTCTTCAACGCATGGAACTGAGCATGATCTTGCAAGACGATGTAGTGATGAGTGCTTCATTGACATCATGACATGTAAAGAAGAATCTGAGGGAAAACCGGTTGGCCAGGTGCAATAAATGTCAGTGAATATATGAACTGGCTAAGAATGGGTGCAAGGCTAATTAAGGATGAACTAATATAGTGTTAAAGGATTTGTATCTTCAAAAATGCTTTTACATATAATTTCAGTTGATGTTTTTTCTTTCTTATGAAAATGCAATATGTCTGTAAGATTTCTCTTGAATTTTTTATTTATTTTGCATTCAAGATACTTTGCTTACTTGAATATTTTTTTTGCAACATGCAGTTCATTAAAAATTAAGCGCATATTTTTATTAGATAGGTGGCTAGGAATATGTATAGTGCTAATGCACAGGGCATTTTACACTTTTGAAAACGATAATTAATTTGTTGCTGAGAAGGATTATATTATTTAATTTTCCTTTAGACAGGGCCATTTCTACAAGTATTACGATTACAATTTTACATGATGTTGAATTAATGATGTATGCATGCTATCTATTAATCCTTCGGGACTCATTCACAAGAGTACAAGTGTAAGAATAAGTCTCTACAGCAGGAATCCACATCCGGATCCGCTGCAGGATGCCTACCTGGCGGCCTCTCACGATTACTCTGCCACATCACCAAACAAAAGAAACGATAATAATATCTGCTGTACGGACCCGTTACGCAATACAGCAAACACAGAAATAAGTCCTAGACCCGTTTAGTAGCGGAGCCGACCCATTAAGATCCTAGCTCTATTTCAGAAACGGAAGAAAAATACGCAATCCTCTGTTCTAGCTTCATTCGCCTCTTTCCATTTCTTTCTGTTGTTCCTCTAGTTGCAGAAACCAGAGAGAGAAGAGAGAGAACGATATCAAAGCGGGTTCACTAGCTTAATGGGTTAGCTTACTTAACGGGTTTCGTTTGTATTGCCCTGAATATAATATTTTCTATTTACTTCTGATGGCGTGGACAAATGAAGGGCGCGGGCGCCAGCTAGGCATCCTGTACCGGATCCTGCTGTCTAGTCCTGTTGCCTAGACTTAGTGCCCGGCCTTCATCATCGTAATTCAATCACTAATATATTAACAGGTCGGGTTTTATTTTACTACCCAAATAATCATCGATCAAATTTACACTTTCACTTAGCGATGAAAAAAAGGAAAGATGTACAGATGTGGAGTTCACATTTTCACTTAGCGAGCGAGACAATATACACTTGGTTTAATCGACTTTTTTTTTTGTTTTGGCATTTTTTTAAGAATAATTCATCAGATAATACTGTTTTGAAAATAATTATTCAACTAACATTTTCGTCAGAGGCTCTGGTGAAACTAGTCTTTTTCTATTTTTTGGTGATCCTGACCTTAAACACGATTAATTAAGAAAAAAAATATGCTCTAGCGGAACTGAGTAAAATTTATTTTGGCCCGAACAACCCAATTTAGATGGTGAAATTGGCCCAAAAATGGCGAATTCAGTGATTCCGCCAAAGGCTCTGACGGAACTAGCATTTTTTCAATTTTCAATCTGACTTGAATCTGACACAAAAATAAAAAAAGGCTAGTTCCGCCACTACTCTGGTGGAACTAGTAGGAAATAACTGATTCCGCCAGACCCTCTGACGGAACTGGAGGCTTTTTTCAATTTACAACCTGACTTGAATCTGGCCCAAAAAAATCAAAAAAAGTCTAGTTCCGTCACTGCCTCTGGCGGAACCAGTAGGAAATATCTAGTTCCGCCAGACCCTTTGACGGAACCGGGGGCTTTTCTTCAATTTACAATCTGACTTGAATCTGGCCAAAAAAAAAAAGCTAGTTTCGTCAGAGGGTTTGGCGGAATCCGTCTCTGCGTCATTTTAAACCCGTCTCTCCCTCATTTAAACCGTACCCATCGTTTTGAAAAAAAAGAGCGAATTTGGGGACGATTTTTCAGCGAAATAAGGGGATAAATTAGAGGAAAATAAAGGGGAAAAAGGGAGAAATTAAAAGAAGAAAAGAAGGAGTTTGATTTTGAGTTTTGAATTAGTTATTTTTGTTGATTTGTTTGAATTGAAATTAGTGTTAAATAAGTTTAAATTGAGTGAGATTAGTTTGATTTGATCGATTGAAATTGGTTAAATAGGTTGATAGTATTGAAATTTTTTTGAATTTTTTTTTATTTGTTTAGAGAAGAAGAAGAAGAAGAAGAAGAAGAAAGTTAATTTTTTTTCTCAATAAAATATTTAGTAATTAATTTTCATTACTTAGTTATTTTAAGAAAAAATTATAATATAAATTTATTTAGTAATATATTTATTTATAGTAATTGTTAATATTTTTTTTTACTATATATAATTTTTTTATTAAAAAAAAAGATTGAAGCTATTTGATTATTTTTGTATTAAGTAGTTTGTTTATTTAGTTATGTAATTATATATTGTTTAGTTATTATTGATATTACAAAAATAAAATTTATATAGGGATGTCATCTAGAGGTCGGGACGGATCTAGTCGGGGCGGATCTAATCAAGCGGATTTGGAAAGGCTTCGCCAGAGGGTCTGGCGAAATTAGGCTATTTGTCAATTTTTTGGTCCAGGTCTATTCAGAAGCAACGTTGAAAAATCGTCTCTAGTTCCGCCAGACCCTCTGGCGGAACTAGCATTTTTATTTTATTTTTTTGGGTCAGATTCAAGTCAGATTGTAAATTGAAGAAAAAACCCCAGTTCCGCCAGAGGGTCCGGGGGAACTAGTTATTTCCTACTAGTTCCGCCAGAGGAAGTGACGGAACCAGCCTTTTTTTTATTTTTTTGGGCCAGATTCAAGTCAGATTGTAAATTGAAAAAAAACCTCCCGTTCCGCCAGAGGGTTTGGTGGAATCAGTTATTTCCTACTAGTTCCGTCAGAGGTAGTGGCGGAACTAGCCTTCTTATTTTATTTTTTTTGGGTCAGATTCAAGTCAGATCGAAAATTGAAAAAAAGCTATTTCCGCCAGAGCCGTAGGCGGAACCACTGAATTCGTCATTTTTGGACCAATTTCACCATCTAAATTGGGTTGTTCAGGCCAAAATGAATTTTATCCAGTTCCGCAAGAGACTCTGACGAAACTTACTTTTTTTCCTTAATTAATCGTATTTAATGACTGAGATATCAAAAAATGGAAAAAAATCAGTTCCGCCGCCAGAGTCAGCGACAAAACAACTAGCTGGTTAATTATTTTCGTGCCATCTGAGGAATTATTCTTAAAAAAAATGCTAAAACAAGAAAAAAAGTCGGTTTAGTCAGCATTTGGTCTTTCCTTGTTCGTTGACTGGACCTGGTGTACAGGACTAGTGTGATGGGTTGAATAGCGGTCCACGGTACAATGCGTTCATGCCATTTCTGACTGTAAAATGCTTTTGAGTTCATTTCGCTTCATTCTTCTTTTCTGTTCTCTGTGGCCTGCAATTTTTCCATCTTTTTCGAATTAGGGCGACATTTCCAGCATTGGCCTCCCTCATTCTTCGTTTCAATTATGGCCGCCTGAATTTCAACCTTTTTTGTTCTCATTGAGCAATTCTTTCGATTGAGAGTGTTGATCAGATTTATCCAGATTTGAGAGAAATTCGTCAGTCAACCAGTAGACTCATCTGTAGGCTTATATGAAAATTAAATTGTTGAGTGCATATATTACAGACCTGAAAAAAGCACGGAGCGTTAGCGTCCTTATTAAATTCTCTATCAATGTACCGTAGACTCATCTTTGAATCGTTACAAAATATTTTGTATATTCATTCCAACACCTCATAATCCATCCGTCCCTTATATATTTCATCATTTTCCTTCCTATTAAAAAACCACATATTTTTTTTATTTCGTGTCAGGCGCTGATGGATGACAGCTTAACTCAGCGGGCTGGGACGGAGAGTACCGGCGATGAAGATCGGAAGAGTCGGAGGAGGCACTTACTTGACTTGAAGCGTGTGATGTTTGACCAACGCTGTTTGCAGAGGTCAACTGAGAGTCGCGCTCTACCTGATGGATTATTGTTCATGTCCAATGAGGGTGACAAAGAGTTTTATTTAGCACATCTCGAACCTAAGCCATTGGAGCCGGGTGAAGAAATGGTCAAGATTTCTGACCTACCTGAGTGGGCCCAGCCGGCCTTTGGGGATGAAGGAGCTGAACAGGGTTGAGAGTAAAGTTTACGACTCAGCATTTAATCACATGGATAATTTACTTCTCTGTGCGCCAACTGGCGCTGGAAAGTCGAATGTCGCCATGCTGGCGATTTTGAACGAGATTGGTCGGCATGTGAGAGATGATGGGTCGTTTGATAATAACTCGTATAAGATTGTTGATGTGGCTCCTATGAAGGCTTTGGTGGCTGAAGTTGTGGGGGATTTGTCGTATAGTTTGAAGAGTTATGGAGTCAATGTGAGAGAATTGAGCGGGGACCAAAATCTGATACGTCAGCAGATTGACGACACGCAAATTATCGTTACGACCCCTGAAAAGTGGGATATCGTCACGAGGAAATCGGACGACCGGACTTATACGCAACTTGTGAAATTGTTGATCATTGATGGGGTTCATCTGTTGTTACGTGATAGATATAGAGGTCCGGTTTTGGAGAGTAGTCGCAAGAATGATCCGTCAGGTCGAGGCGAGTGGCCAGTTTAGTAGATTGGTCGGTTTATCGGCGAATTTACCGAATTACGATGATGTGGCTCTTTTTTTGCGTGTGGGTAAAGATGGATTATTTTATTTCGACAATAGTTACCGTCCTTGCCCTCTCGCTCAGCACTATATAGTATTACCGGTTGAAACATCTTCGCAAAGATTCCGACTCATGAATGAAATTTGCTATAAAAAGGTTCCTTTTTCACATATATATTTATATTCTGAGTTTTTTCTTCCAATTTCATTTTATTTTTTC
The DNA here is from genome assembly GCA_027726005.1 of Juncus effusus. NCBI lineage: Eukaryota > Viridiplantae > Streptophyta > Magnoliopsida > Poales > Juncaceae > Juncus > Juncus effusus. The sequence continues at coordinate 6,693,493 of CM050890.1, read as the reverse complement.
TGTACAGATCTTAGCTAGTTTTATAATATTTTTTTTTCTGCACTAATCTGAGTTTTTTTATACAAATCTGAGTTTTTTTTCTAATTATTTTCTGTGCAGGTCCTTTCTAACTTTATTTTTTATACAGATGTGATTTATTTCTCTCTAATTTTAGTTATTTTTTGTACAAAAAGGTGGCTGAATTGGCGGGAAAACACCAGGTGTTGATTTTTGTACATTCCATAGACGAAACGGCCGAAACGGCTCGAGCGATTCACGACTCAGCCTTACAAAAGGACACGCTAAACCTATTTGTAAAGGAGGATTCAGAGAGCCGTGCGATTTTATCGAGTAGCGCAAAAGCTGTAAAATCCGACGACTTTAGAGATTTATTACCGTATGGATTTGCGGTACACCACGAGGGTTTGGACAGAGCGGACCGCGACTTAGTGGAACGATTATTTGCAGATGGACATGTCCAATTGTTAGTCTCAACGGCCACTCTCGCATGGGGAGTCAACCTTCCAGCTCATACCGTCATAATAAAAGGGACACAAGTCTACAGTTCTCCAGAAAGATCCACCGAACTGAGCCCGTTAGACGTTATGCAAATGCTCAGCCGGGCTGGCCGGCCACAGTGTGATTCCTATGGCGAGGGAATAATTCTTATAGAGCGCTCAAAGTTGCGGTATTATCTGTCCTTGATGAATGAACAATTGCCGGTTGAGAGTCAGTTTGTGTCCAAACTGGCGGATCAGTTGAATGCAGAAATTGTGTTGGGGTCAGTGCAGAAAGCGAGCGAAGCGTGTAAGTGGTTGGAGTACACGTATCTTTTCTTCAGGATGTTGAGGAATCCGACTTTGTATGGACTGGAAGCGAATGTGATTAAGTGTGATAAACATTTGAAGGAAAGAAGGGCTGCTCTGGTAATTAAACAACTATTTTGTCTAGTTTATTTTTCTCTACAAAAAATAATAAATATTCTTAGTTTTTTGTATAGATAATAAAATTATATGTTCTTATTTTTTCTGTACATACCTACATTTTTTATTCTAGTTTATTTTTTTCTGGTATATATATCTATACTCTTATATTGTTCACAGGGCAGAGTTTAAAGTTAGTCTCTACAAAATTGTTCCTGTTTTGCTGAGGTGTTTCCTTTTTAAGGATTTGCTATAACACCTAGGTTTCTGAAAAGCCATTATCTATGTTATGCTGAAACTTAAAAAAGTCAGCCGATACGCCTTGTTACCGTATCGTATTGGATGTGTTATCGTATTGGATACACATATGCCATTACCAACACCAGACAATTCACAACATGAATTATGCCATTACCAACACCCCATAGTTTTCTTTTTTTTTTTGAAGGAGTGGCAGGCGAAGTTTCCACCCAATTTATATTAATAATATTAATAATGTTGATTACATGGAATTAAAGTCTTGTAAAGGCTTTATGAAAGAGCTACATGAATATAAAATGAAAGTACAGAACAACAGTGTAGTGAAAATAGAGGACATGTTTTGCGGTGTCATAGGACCGTGATCCAGGAGGATGCGAGTGTTCTGCTCTGTTACAATCCTTCTATGGGTTTTGACTTTGCTTTGGAAGATGCGACTATTTCTCTCTCGCCAGATACACCACCATACGGCCACACAAGTCGCATCCCACTTCTTCTTCATGGTGTTGTGAAGATTAGCCCGGTTCATTAGCCAGAGTTGAGTTATCTCTGGTTGGCGATATGATATATCCCAATCAGTGAGTATATGTGCCCAAATTGCCCGAGCAAACGTGCAATCCATGAAAAGGTGTTGGGAAGTTTCATATTCCATGTTGCATAATTTGCAAAAAGGGTCGTGCGGCCAGTGTCTTTTAGCTAGATTATCGGATGTTAGGATCTTGTTGTTGAGTGTAAGCCAGAGAAAGACCTTGTTTTTGAGTGGGACTTTGAGCTTCCATACTCTATGTTGCCATGTGTTCTTGACTCCCGAGTCTTGTAACATGTTATACGTATGTTTGGCTGAGTATTCCTTGCCTGGTCCCCATCTCCATGCTATTTGTGGCGGGTTTGTGTTATAGACGGTGGCAGAAGTATAAATCTCGGTGAGGTCTAAGAGGTTCTTCATGAAGAAAGATAGATGGTGCGAGGGTATATTTCGAATATCGGCTGCTCGATGAATTCCATAGATCTCCGCGACGGATTGAGCCCAATTGCTAAGTGGGTGTTTGTCTATTTTAGAAGAAGGGCATAATTTTGGAATTTTAGGTTTTTGATGCCAAGTCCACCGTTCTTCTTGAGTAGGCAACATTTGGACCACTTAATGAGACAATGGCCTCCGGAACATGAGCTATCTCCCTTCCAAAAGAATGAACGCATCAATTTATTTATGGTGTTAAGTACCCATTGTGGTAGCATGATGTTTTGCATCATGTATGTCGGTATGGCTGCCATGACGGCTTTAATCAAGGTTAATCTTCCTCCATATGATAAAATTTTTCCTTTCCATCCGGCTAGGCGTTGGTTTAGTTTGTTGATGAGTGGTAGATAAGCAAGTTTGGTTGGTTTCTTAATTGTGAGTGGAAGACCTAGATATTTGATGGGAAGTGTTTTTTTGCTACAAGAAAGCATATGAGAGATAGTGGCATGGCGGCTATCAGGTATTGCGATCGGAACGAAACCACTCTTGTTCCAATTGATATTTAGACCCATCATCTGTGAGAAATGAGATAGCATCCTTGTGATTATTTTTATGTTTTGTGGATGTGCTTCAAAGAAAAGTATTGTATCATCAGCGTATTGTAACACTTTTGGTGCTACGGTGACTGTATTTGTAAGTAGGGGGTTGATATTTGTGATTAGAGATTGTAGTGAATCGACGGCAAGATTGAAAATGAGTGGGGATAATGGGTCACCTTGACGTACTCCGTGACGATGGAAGAAGTAGTCTCCATGTAAGCCGTTCAATTTGATGGATGAACTTGAGAATGTGAATAGATGGCGTATCCATTGAATCCACAAAGGCGGGAAGCCTCTTGCTTGTAATAGGTTATACATATATTCCCATGATATGTTGTCAAATGCCTTCTCGAAATCAATTTTAAGCATGATTGTGGGAATTTTTTGTTTATGATAGTGATTAAGTAACTCCCTTGTGATAAGGAATGTTTCGGTGATTGATCTCCCTTTGATGAAAGCTGTCTGACAATTATGTATTAGAGATGAAAGTATTGTTTGTAGGCGATTAGCTAGTATTTTAGTAATTATTTTGATTTGCATGGAGATAACACTAATTGGTCGAAAATCTTCTAGTTTTTTGGGGTCTTCTATTTTGGGGATTAATGTGATGGATGCTTTGTTGATGCGCCAAAGTTCTAATGTGTTATTTTGGAAATCATGAATCAGTTTTTTGAAGTCCTCTTTGATTATGTGCCAATATGTCCGAACAAATTCGTTGGGGATTCCGTCAGGACCGCTTGACTTTCCTTTAGCCAACCCCATCATTGCTTGTTTGATTTCATCTTCTGTCATATTTTTTATTAGAGAGTGAAAGTTGGTTTGACTGGATGTTGGGTGATGGTTGTATAATAAATGACAAATGTTGTAACTTCTGGTGTAGTGATGTTGTGCGCCAAGAATGGTTTTGTAGTAAGAGGTAAAAAGTTGAATGAGATGTTGTGAGTTGTTGACTATGTGGTTGTCATGTATGATGTAATGTATTGAGTTTATTTTGTGACGTTGTGATGCTATGGCATGAAAATACGCGGTGTTGTTATCGCCTAATTTTAGCCATGTACAAGAAGCTCTTTGTTGCCACTTCTCTTCTTGTGCTTTTGTAAGCGCACTAATTCGTTCTCTAATTCTAATCTGTAATGAAAATTCTTCGTTTGATAAGTCTCGAATTTCTTCTTGCGTGTCTAAGAGAGTTACATGTTTACATCTTGCGAGAGTTGTGGCGGATCTGTCAAAGTTGTCTTTTGCCCATAGCTGTAAGGCTGTGGATGTGCTATTAAGTTTGCGGATTAGAGATATGGCTGAATTGTTATTGGTTAATGTTTGTGACCAGTTTTGATTGATTATGGCTTCACAATCAGGAAATGATGACCAAAAGCGTTCAAAGCGAAAATTTCTTTCTCGGGGTGAGTTGGAGCGAGGAAGAAAAAGTTTCAATGGTGCATGATTAGAGGTGGTGGTGGGAAGATCAATTAGATTGAGAGTGTAAGCCACTTCATGTAGGTGAGATGAGACAAATATACGATCAAGTTTAGAGAAAGTGGGGTGTGGTCTTTTACTAGACCAAGTAAAAGATCTCCCTTGTAGTGGAATTTCGAGAAGAGAGTTGGCATTTATGAAATCGTTAAACCACATAATGGATTGTAAGGTGTGACTATTACCAGTAGAGTCTAACGTGTCCCTAATAAGATTGAAATCGCCTAGCACTATCCATGGCTCATCAAATTCAAGATTTGTGGAGGTAAGTTCGTGTAAAAAAGCTATTTTGCGATCATCCTCTACTGGTCCATATACATTTGAAATCAGTAATGTGGTGTTGTTAGTAGTTTTAAAGAGTGTATTTATGGCAAAGTCAGTGATTGAGTGATGGATTAAGGTGAGGTCATCTGACCAAGCGGTCATTAACCCTCATTTGCTCCCATTAGCACTTTTAAAAACTACGTTTTTGAATCGTCCCGTACATGTGGATTTCATATGGAAAAAATTGGGGTTGTCCCATTTCGTCTCTTGAAGGCAAACTAAACTACAATTCGCATCACGAACAGAATCCTTAATTGTCTTACATTTGTCCGAGTTTCCTAATCCTCGGACATTCCAATTCAAAATAGAAAGTTTTTTAGGATACATAATAATTTGATAAAATAAACAACAATCATAAAGATGGCTTCAAAAAGCAAAAATTAGAAGCGAGTATAGTGGATGTGACAGCATCATGTTAAGGAGGTGGAGAGCTTAGACGTCCATAGCTTCATTATCCACCTCACCTTCATAGTTAGGTAGGACCATGTCTTGTTCATCATGCATCTCACCTCGGGCCATCATCTCTGCGCCGAGGCGTGCATCTTCCTCATATTCAGCTATGATGGATGGTAATTTATTAGTGGATGAAGAGGAATTGTGGGAGCAAGAAGCTGACTTTTTGTTAGGATATATTTGTAAGATGGCATTTGGGTTGTTGGTCTGTGGATTAGTGGTAGAGTGCATCTGTGTATTTTCATGAGATGGATTTGATGTACTTGGAAAGGACCCGCAAAAATCATCTACTCTGTGTACTAATATTGATGAAATTGGTGTAGGTTTATTTTTCTCCTTGTGTAAAGCTTCTAGCAAGTTAGCCTGTTTAAGGGCTTTTTTTAATTTTTAGAAATACCAGTAGACTTTTTCCTTTTGGGTGTTAGAGTAGGTAGTGTGCCATCAGCCATTAATTTTGGTTTTCTATTACGTTTGAGCCTAGTGTTGGTCATTTGGCCTAATGCAGTGGGGAGCAGGCAATTTGATACTGGTTTTTTCTGTTTAGATTTATTTTTAATTTTAATGAGAGATGTGTTTTGTTTTTTACCTTGTCTGTAGCGTGTTATGGCCTCATTGTCAGTACCTTCTGTGTCAGCTGCCATAATTTCTCCCTCTATACTATAGTCATTCTCCTCTCTCTCCCTCTCCTCGTTTTCTTCTCCATTTCTTTCATCGTTATTGATGTGAGGCACAATGTTGTTTGTGGGAAAAGCTGAGTTTGACAGATTGTCGACATGTATAAGCGTGCTGTTCTCGATCTGTTGGACTGGCGTGGCCGTGATAGTGGGTGGCGGTACGATTTCTGACTCCTCCCGCATGGGGCTTTCCTCAAGTGTGATCAAAGCATTTTGTGCAGACTCTTGATTTCTAGTCTGTTCTGCTTCTTCCATGATCTGTTTGGCAATTTGAGGGGGTGTTTCTTTCTCTGTTTGGCTTGTACTGTTGGCTGTTGACTGGGTTTGAGGTTGCATTAGAATTTGATTTTCCCTCTCGATTTGAATCTCTTCTAATATAGTTTCTAGTGATTGATTTTCTGTGGCTACGATGGGATTTTCTGAGGTTACGGTGGTGTTATCAACTAACATATTTTTTGTGACGATATCAGTGGGAATTGGAGTCGATTTGATCCGTTTGTTCGGAATTTGTGTTTCAGGCGAGGTTGTAGTGATTGTGGTTGATGGTGGCGGTGATGAGTGGGAAGAAGATGCACCATTTCCGTCTGTGGCCATATTGTTGCTGGTAACAATCTTCATGAGATGAGAGTCTCATTGCGATGGTGATGGTGATGGATCCTTTGGGTACTCAAAATCAATCGGCTCCTCGATGGATGAGAGATAGTTTAATCGAATGCGATGAGTGGTTCCTTTTACGATTACATCTTGTTCATCGGGTAGCAAGGATAAATCAGTGGTGGTGAGGAGAATTGTGAGTTTGTCTAGGTATGATAGATCATCGAGTGAGCTATGGTGTTCAATTACCCCATACCCACTGGTGATGGCATCTAATTGTGGTTTTGTCCAGGCATGAATCGGTAAATTCAGAAATTCAAATAGAACTTTGTATCGAAAACATGCCTCTTCTGCATCTGTGGAGGGTTTCCATGGATATAACTTATAATTTGCAATGGTAAAGGGGCACATTCATTGGCCATGAATGATATACGATTAATGTTGGAAGGTAAAGTGAGCAAATAACGATTATCACCGATGAAGGCTAGTTCAAAGGGAGATTTCCAGTTTCTTATACGGTGGATTAGATGATTGATTTTCTTCAAATCATGTTGAAAAACTAGCCTCGCATCAATGACAATTGCATGTTTGAGTTTTTGAAAACAAGAGTTAAGTTCAGGTGTTTCTCTAATAAAACATGGGAGAATGGATGGGCGGTTATTAGGCAAACCTGTTTTTTCTGGAGCTCCACGAGGTTGAAGCAGAGGGTCATACTTTTCTAGCCGTGGTGGGTGAACTATTTTTCAGTCCTTTGCGACATGGTCCGAAGCTCTACAATTTGTGCATCGTTTTTTTTATTTTTGCATGTTGAGGAATGATGGCTAGATTGAATGCAATTATAGCAAAGTCTGTACCAGGCGGGGTGATGCGGATCCCTTGGCCTGGGAAAAGTGGGTTGACGTGGTGGCGAGGTCGGAGTGGAAACAGGGGAGTGTGGCCTCTTCCTTGTTGGAACTTTGACGTTTTGCGGTAGAGAAGCAAATGGTGATTGTTTTTTGTTGAAGACTCGTTCAGCGGAAATGGCCAGTACGGATTTGGGGTTCATCTTCACAACAGTAGATTTTAGTGTTGTTTGTTGAGGAATAATTGGAGTAGGTGGTTTGGGAATGGAGGATGAGGAAGGTGCTTGATTCTGCTGTTTTGGGTGTGGGCGGTAGATGCGTGGAGGGTGTCGAGAATGTTTGGGTTTTGTGAAATAACGAGCTAGTTCTTCGCTTTCTCTTAGAAAGCAAACACTAGAGACCTTTATAAATATCCCCGTTCAGGTAAATAATAAAGATTATTAGGCTATTTTATGTTTTAACATTACAATTTGTCCATACAGATTCATTCCGCGGCATACTTACTGGAGAGGAGCAACATGCTGATATACGACCGTAAAGCCGGCGTCTTCCAAGTGAGGGAGCTAAGGCGCATTGCCAGTTATCACAGCATCTCCCATGACTCCATTTCCACCTACTACGCGGGTTTAGAACAGACAATGCCGTACACAAGGCTGTGCACTTTGTTTACGCGAGCGGACGAGTTTAAGTGCGTGAGGTTCAGACAAGACGAGGCCGAAGAGCTGGTCGAGTTGATACTGAGGGACAAGAATCATGTAGGCTATTTGGAGGAGCGTAAAAAATACATCAAAATGCGCTGCTGCAGGCGTACGTTTCTAGGTTGGATATTGAGGGGCTCTACCTTACTTGTGATATGGTTTATATCTCACAGGTAGTTAGTTATGAACATCTTTTACTTCTACAATATAGGGATTTCTATAATAACAGCTCATTGTTTGCCAATTTCTGATCATAGTTTTGAACTTCTACAGAGCGCCGTCCGTCTTTTCGCGCTATATTCGAAATAGCTTTAATACGCAAGTGGGCCCAGCTGGCACAAAGAGCCTAAACCTTTGCAAAATGGTCGACAAGCGGGTGTGGATGGATCAAACCCCGCTCCGCCAATTTTCCGGCATTCCGAACAAAATTCTACAAAAACTCGAAAAGAACAACTTCGCATGGGAACGCGTACTACGATTTATCCGCGCAAAAAATCGGGGAGTTAATCCGGCATCAAGAGATGGGTAAAACTATCCACAAATTCATCCACTAGATACCAAAACTTAATGTTTCATTTCACGTCCATCCGATAATGCACTCTATTTTAGAGTTTGAACTTTTAATTAAACCCGCTTTTCAGTGGGACGATGAAGTGCACGGTAATGTCGAGCCATTCTGGGTGATTGATGAGGATAATGACAGGGAGTTTATACTGCATCACGAGTATTTCTTGCTCAAGAAACAATATATTGATGAAGACCGCGCGATTAATTTCACCGTGCCGATTTACAATCCGTTGCCTCCTCATTATTTCATACGTGTTGTTTCAGACAAATGGCTCGGTTCCAAACTGTTGGATCGGTTGATTTCCAAAATTTGATTTTACCGAAAAAGTGCGCTCCACCAACCGAATTGCGGGATTTACAATCTTTACATATAACAGATTTGCAAAACACTTAGTATGAGGGTTTATATGATAATTTCAAGCATTTCAACCCGATTCAGACCCAAGTTTTCGATGTGCTGTATAATAGAGATGATAATGTACTTCTTGCTGCCCCAACTGGAAGCGGGAAAACAACCTGTGCTGGATTTGCATTATTAAGGGCTTATCGAAAGTCAATTAAAAGCGGTTCAATATTGAGGACTGTTTATATCGCGCCGATTGAGGCTTTAGCAAAAGAACGATACAGAGACTGGAAGGAGAAGTTCGAAACCCGTCTCGGAATCCATGCTGTGGAATTGGCTGGCGAAACGGCGACAGATTTAAAATTATTGGAAAACGGGAGGGTAATAATAAGCACACCTAAAAAATGGGATAATTTATCAAGAAGGTGGAAAAAGTGGAACCTTGTGCAACAAGTTTCTCTTTTCATAGTCAATGAGTTACATTTAATCGGCGGAGAAACCGGCCCGGTTTTGGAAATAATCGTCTCTCGAATGAGACGAATTTCTAGTGAAATTAAGCGTAATATTAGGATAGTTGCTTTATCAGCTTCTGTTGTTAACGCGAAGGATTTGGGCAAATGGATCGGTGCCACATCACACAACTTGTTTAATTTCCCTCCGGTTCCCTTAGATATTCATATCCAAGGTGTTGATATTGTGGATTTTGGTGCGAGAATGCAAGCCATGACAAAACCCGATTTCAAAACATGCTAAAGACGGAAAACCTACTTTGATTTTTGTGCCGACATGGAAACATGCGAGATTAACCGCTCTTGATTTATGCACGTATATTTTTGCGGAATATGGAGAGAAAGACAAAATTGGGAATTGTAGGAGTCCGTATCTTCTAGTGTCGAAAGAGGAAATGAAAACATTTGTGGAGCAAGTTAACCAAATTAAGGAAGAGACACTTCGGTCCGTTTTGACTTACGGCGTGGGGTATTTGCATGAGGGGTTGACTGAGCTTGAACAAGAGACCGTAATCGGTTTGTTTTTGAGGGGCAGGATCCAAATTTGCGTAGCGAACGCGTCAATGTGTTGGGACCAACGTCTTTCAGCCCACTTGGTCGTTGTAATGGGCACGCAATACTATTGTGGAAGAGAAAATGCGCGAACTGACTACCCAATCACGGATTTGCTTAAAATGATGGGACACATAAGCCGGCCGTTGAACGATAATTTTGGCAAGTTCATGATTTTGTGCCACACGCCTAAAATGGAATATTATAGGAAATTCCTGTATGATGCTTTACCGATTGAATCCCATTTGCATCGTTTCTTGCACGATTATATGAATGCAGATGTGGTCGTAAGGTCCGTGAAAAATAAAAAAGAAGCGGTGAATTATTTGACTTGGACTTTTATGTACCATCGGTTGTTTAAAAACCCTAATTATTATGATTGCAAGGCGTGAGTCACCAACATTTATCCATCCATCTCTCTGAATTAATCGAAAACGTTCTAACTGATTTGGAACTAAGCAAGTGCATTTCAATCGAAAAAGAAATGAACCTCAAATCCCTCAATTCAGGCCACATCGCCTCGTCTTACTACATAAGCTGCGTCACGGTCGAACGCTTCGGTTCGTCTCTCCAGCCAAAGACCAAAACGAAGGGAATTCTCGACATTTTATCCTCTGCTGAAGAATATTCCGATTTGCCGATCCGGCCGGGCGAAGAGGACCAATTCAAGAGACTCATCCACCACCAAAGGTTCTCGGTCGATAACCCTCTCTCGGCCGACCCTCACCTCAAAGCCAACGCTTTAATCCAAGCCCACTTTTCAAGACACTTAGTTGTGGGAAATCTCGCTTTAGACCAAAGAGAAGTTCTCTTATCAGCCTATCGACTCTTACAAGCAATGGTTGATGTAATATCTTCTAATGGGTGGTTGAGTTTGGCCTTGTCAGCGATGAAGGTAAGTCAGATGGTAACTCAGGCGATGTGGGAGCGGGACCTTGTTCTGATGCAATTGCCGCATTTTAATAAAGAGTTGGCTAAAAAATGTAAGGAGAGAGGGGTTGAGACTGTGTTTGCTCTGGGGGAGATGGAGGATAATGAAAGGAGAGAGATGCTGAACATGTCGGATGGGCAGTTGATGGATATCGTCAGGTTTTGTAATCGGTATCCGAATATTGACATCGCGTGTGAGTTGCTGGATGCCGATGATATGATACCTGGAGATAATGTCATGCTTCAGGTATGTTGATTATTATTACACATTTCAAATTTTTTAGGATTTTTGTTTTTGAAACAAGAGCTATTAGGTTACTTTAGTTTTAACCGAAGGAGGAAGGGTGGTGGCTAATATTTTGTTTGTGTGAATTAATTTCAAAGGTGACTCTGGAGAGAGATATGCAAGGAAGAACCGAATTTGGTCCGGTCGACGCGGACCGATACCCAAAACCAAAGGAGGAAGGATGGTGGCTTGTCGTAGGGGACAAGTCAGCGAACCAACTCGTCGCCATAGAACGGGTCTCGTTGCAACGCAAGTCCGAAGTCCAGCTCACTTTCTACCCCCCAAACAAGCTTGGCAAGAAGAGCTACACGGTTTACTTCATGTGCGATTCGTATCTTGGTTGCGATAAGGAGTATGGGTTTGAGGTGAATGTGGGGGAGAGTGATTGAGGTTTATGTTGACTAATTACGGCCTATAGGGAGGTAAATAGGTCTAAATCATGCGGAAAAGTGATTTTAAAATTCTTTTGCAAATTGTAACTTTTTGTTTGTTTGACTTTTAATTGATGGTTGTGTTAATTCAAATTGATAATAGCAATTAAAATCAAACAATAAAAAAGTAAAATAGATCAATACCAAACACACAAACTTGTTGTGAATTGCTCTTTTGTAGAGAAGCTGTTTTTATGATTGTTTATTTTTAAACCAGTTATAGTAGCAAAACTTTCAACAATATGTTTTATTATTTGCAGGTTTTACAGTGTGCTTCTGTGAATACAACAATATCATCTGCATATTGGTTGTGTGTGAGTTCGGAAATTTGGTTGTGGCGCAAGTGTTATTCTAGCAGGTTAACTCGTATTAGATCTTATGCCATCAACTTAACTTTTGATTAGTTTTACCTGAACATTTATTTGATAGAGCATGTACATATATACATGTAACAAAGAATATTGGGTTCGCGTTGATCCTAATTGGTTGATTTATTTCGGATGAAGCACATTTGTATTATTTCACATTCATGGGGTCGTCCCGCCATCATTAGTCTTCCTCTATAATCATTTTTTCCCCTCAAAAACAACAATTTTGTCATAACATTTCTTTTTCCATTTCATAGAGGCACATTCTTAGTGATATACTGACGTCACCTTCACCACAAATGTACATGCATAAACAACATCAAATAAACAAAACCCTCCAAAAACCTAAACCCTGAGCGGTTTGAGACCAAGTGAAGCCCTAATCCTATTCGCCTCAGCAATTTCCGGATCCGGATAGTCCGTCCCATCAATCTTCTCATCCTTCTTCTCTTTCTTCTTTTCCTTTTGCTCTTCTCTCTGTGGACTCGGTGTACCACGCACCCATCTGTCTCGGTCTCTATGGTCCCTGGACCGGGACTGGCTTCTGTGCCGCCAACCGTCTCGGTCTCTCTCTCTTCTTTCTCTTTCTCTTTCTCTCGCTCCTCTACCTTCTCTTTCTCTCTCTCTGTATCTGTCTCTGTCTCTGTCGCGATCTCTCTCACGGCCTCTGTCGTAGTCTGTGTCCATATCACGGTCCCTACAAATAAAAAGGAATATTCAATTTTGAGATTTATGTGAAAAAGTATAAATCCTAAAAATTCAAAACTAGATTTATATCATGTCTTGAAAAGATTAATCTAAAATTTTAACACTAAATAAATAACTAAATAATAAATGTATGAGCGGTCATACTTCTCAAACTGCACACTATTAGTACAGAGAGACCTGAAAGAGTCATTTTAATTTTGTCATTTAGGAAGCCTTTTTTTCTACCAGGGCTCTTAAAATTTACATGCCCCAGTAGTAAATCTTACGTATACGTATATATTTTGCAAGGTATGCTTCCAACATGTTAGTGTCATTTAAAAACAGTTTAAAATATAAGAACTTTCTAGAAGAAAAATATATCATGCCGGTCAGTTTGTATCAGTTCTATAAAACTGTACCAACAGGTACCAAAATGTCGTACCTGTTTCTGTCTCTGTCCCTATTTCTATCTTTCTCTCTATCTCTGTCTCTCTCCCTTATTGGACTCCTGCATCTATGGTAATCCTGAATAATTAAAAAAGAAAATAAAAAAAATAATATTAGTAATAATAATAAACCGGAACAAACAAATAAAAACTGCGGAATCATCTCGACATTCAGAAACTCAATGTGTGAAAGAATATACATAAAATTATCTGTTTATTTGAATTTTTTATATCTTTATGGTCTATTCTATTCTATTTTTCTTTCTTTCCCTTTATTTTTATTAACAAAAAAACAGGTCGAAAAAGTTTACCTTGTGACGATCGTCAGTATCCGTGGGCTCACCACCTTTTTCGTCTTTTTCTTCTTCTTCTTCTTCCTCTTCATAATCGTCTTCTAGTACGCTTCGCCTCGGTTCAAGCACACCTGTTGCTTCCAACATCCATCTGTTTTCATCAATGCATTTAAAAGTTAGAAATAAATTAATTATAAATGAAATAATAAATTTATAATTATTATGAGAAAGAAAAAAGTATAATGGTGATACTAAACTGATTGATGTTGTGAGGGTTATTGTTAAGTATAATAGAATTGGTAAATTTATCAACTTATATTGACGTGTTTTAGTTGAGAGAGAGAGAGAGAGAGAGAGAGAGAGAGTAGTAGTAGTAGTAGTGTAATTGTTGAATTTAGTATTTACATATAAATTAATCAACTAAAAGTGACTTGTTTAAGTCTAGAGAGAGAAAGAGAGTACCTTTTTTTAACACGAGGGAGAGCAATATCACAAGAGTAGTCCTTTCTGAGAAGCTCATCAATGAATTCATCCACATACGTCAAAGAAAATCCTGATATTTATAAAAAATAAAAAGAACCCATTAATTCAATTCAAATAAAAATCCCTCTCTAAAGGCAAAAACAAAAAATAACCCAATCAGTGAATCACATAAGTGGTCCTTTTAGTTTTACGATCTTCAGGGGCCAAAATGTGGAATTAATTATGTAATTAACAAAAAAAAAAAATATGATATATAGGACTTACTTCCATCATTTAGCTTCATTCTGAGTTTTCTATAATCATTATACAATGGCTCGAGGTACTGGTACACATCTGCCACCGTACCAGTAATCCTTAAGTAAAATGCTCCAAGCGCCCTTACATACCTGAAAATAAAATAGAAAAATAGATGAATGAATGAATGAATGAATGTGCATTATTATTCCTTTTGTTTCTTCTTATGTTGTTATATAATTAGATTATATTAACAAAGTTAGATTAGATTTGTATTTTCCCCTTTATTTCAAAAATATAGTTCCTCTTATTAATAAACACACCAACATTCATAAAATTTATACCAGTAGTAAAATTACTTGTAAATTTTTTTCAGGCTAGCGTTTTATATCAAAGATTTAGGCTTTATATTCCCCAGTTTTGCAATTATGCTTCAATTTTAGCCCAATTAAGCCTCAATCCATCCTACCTCATCAAAATATGTACCTAATTCAAATCAAAATATACGAAACACCTCATCAAACTTACTTGTAATCGTCATTCTTAATAAACTGAGCAACAATCTCCTTATCCGGCTGAATCTGAAGCATCTTGAGCACCAAACACATGAACGGGGTAGGCCTCCCGTTCGCGCCGTAAGTCCCGCCGAGATGGTCGAGCTCCATGGCCTTGTCGACCAACTTCTCCGCCGTCAAACCGAAGCACTGCTCCTTCCAATACGCGTTCTGGTAGATTTTGGCACACAGGATCATTTCAACGAGGTTTTGAGGGTTCGTGCCGTGGATGTTTAGGGCTAGTGGATCCGTACGGTTCGCCATTGTTGGAAATGTAATGTCACCGTAATGACAAGATGGGAGAAGAAGAAAAGAAAAAGAAAGAGAAAAGACTAATTGCCTGTTCGGACATCCAAGTTTTTAGCCACGGTTTGACTAGGAAGTTACGAATTGGATAGGAGAGAAAAACTGATGTTCGGTGCTCATTTCACCTTAGGAAGTTAAGATGTTTTTGGCAAATTTGAAAACTTAAGTTTTGCACGGATTGGGTTGGGGAAAGATACAAGTTAATTTCCTCTATAATACAAAGATTTCAAATTCATGCAATTATTACTTCTCTCTTCAAAACTTATAAAAATGAGAAGTTACATGTTTGAACTTATGCAATTAATACCTCTTCCCATTTTAGTGCAATTAATATTTCTTTGAACATCTTTATGTTGCTAGTATTTTGCAAAAAAAAATCATGAATGTATTTTTTGTAAAATTAGGTATAGGATATGACATTTTTAATCTATTAAGAGTATATATATCACATTTTTATGTTAATAAATATATGTGCTATACTTAAATTTGATAATTTATATTTTATA
The DNA here is from genome assembly GCA_027726005.1 of Juncus effusus. NCBI lineage: Eukaryota > Viridiplantae > Streptophyta > Magnoliopsida > Poales > Juncaceae > Juncus > Juncus effusus. The sequence continues at coordinate 6,678,226 of CM050890.1, read as the reverse complement.
AGGATATTTTAATAATAAAAGTAACAATTATACATATTTACAGTCATATAACGTTACATGATAATATTTACAAATAAGTCTTTTATTGTATATAATTACAATTGTACATAATAATACATTAATATCATTTCTTTTCAAGTTTTGTGGTGCCCAATGTAAATATCTCTGTACTTTGAGGGGCATCTTGTAATCCTCACTTTACTTGTAATAGTTGGATGGACCAGGTGCATCCCTGCGTTCTTAATAACATCTCACTGTAGGTGGGCTTGTTCGCTTGTTCGGTTTCAAAAATGAATAAACGAATGAAATTCCAGGTGCAGGGAAGAGATAAGTCGTCTGTCTGTACTGTAGCCCGAGCTTGAATCGGATCCTCTCCAGTGGATAAGCAATGGGCCCAATCCTCTCTCCTTTTAACTTTAACTGGAGATATTATTGGTGGTGAGGTGATTATTGACTTGGACCTATTTCGGCCGAAAGACCATGTGTAATGTAATTAGGCTATTAACTTGAAAAGAAATATTATTTTCCTAATTTTCATCCAAACAACAATGTTCCTATTAAGGGCTTGTTTGGATGTGTAAAATATTTGTAGGATAGAATAGGGAATTTCTAATGATATTAATGATATTAACTTGAAAAGAAATATTATTTTCCTAATTTTCATCCAAACAACAATGTTCCTATTAAGGGCTTGTTTGGATGTGTAAAATATTTGTAGGATAGAATAGGGAATTTCTAATGATATTAATGATATTAACTTGAAAAGAAATATTATTTTCCTAATTTTCATCCAAACAACAATGTTCCTATTAAGGGCTTGTTTGGATGTGTAAAATATTTGTAGGATAGAATAGGGAATTTCTAGGGATTAGGATTACAAAATTCCCATTCCTTGAGATATAAAAAGTTCTAGGATTAGAAAAATATTGTTGTTTGGATGAAAATTAGGAAAATAATAGGAATTGAATATTCTTTGTTATTGTATTCATGACACAAATGAATTTGATTAGATCTCTGAATGTAATCAAGTTGTGAATTATCTATCTTACCTATTATATAACTTATTTATGAGATTAAGGATTTATCTATTTACATACAACTTACATATAACATGTATATAAATTACCTGTGTTGTATTATATATAATAACCCATCTACTTATCTATTTACTAGATTAATGTATCATATAACTTATACATGCTTTGTTCTTGACAAATTATTTTTTCTATCAATAAACAAGCAAAAGTCAAACTTATCTCTTTAAAACTGCACAACATTTACAAAACAAAAATAAAAAAATAAATTGTCTCTTCATAAAAAAAGTAAAATGAAAATAAAAAAATCAGAATTAAGCAATTTTGCAATTTTTTTTTATTAGTTCTATCAAGTCACAATTAAGCCAAGATCTACCAACTCAAGTTACAATTAAGATCTAAAATTATCTTAATTAGTGCTAAAAAATTTAACCAAATCAAGCAAGTGTCAGAAAAAAATTATTACGGCACAGTCTACCAAAACTCAAATTGAGATTGAAATGAATTAACAAGAGATTGAAATCAAAATTTTCATTTACCCCTAAAATTTTCTTCTTTTTTAGATTCAGCCACAAAGTTATCTATCCTTTATCCAATTTCTATTTACTTTTAAAATTATCTTGCTTTTCTCAAATTTCTATTTACCCCTAAAATTATAGCAAAATTGATGACCATTTCACCAAAAATATAAACCTACTTAGAAAGACAGAAAGGGAGAGGAGATTTCCGTTATTGCAGAAAAAATAATTTCCATTAATGAAAAAAAAACTTCAAGTAGAAGAAGCAAGAGAAAGTTGACGGTTGTTGATGGAGTGGCACAGGGAGAACGCGGAAGTGGCCTGCTAACAATGCGAAGAGTGGATACGCGCGAAGAAGAGAAAATGAAAAATCGAAGAGAAGAGAGAGAGAGAGCAGTAAAAAATGAAAGAGAGAGAGAGACACCGAGAAAGACGAGATAGAGAAAAGACACGCCAACTTTCTTTCATGGAAAAATACTGACCGATTTGGTCAGTTTTTTTTTCATCCAACTTTCTATACAAAAAATCCTCAAATTTCCTATCCTAAAATATTCCTTACCGTTCCTAAAATGGATCCAAACATGCCATACTAAAATTTCCGAATTTTCTCCCTATCCTACATATTCCCTAAGATTTACTTGTAATCCAAACAACAAACAAGCCCTAAGTATTAACCATGGGAAACTGCAGATTTAAATCCTCGGATTTGGAGTAACCTAGTAATTATTCTCAGGATACTGGAGGGATGAATTGGATCCTGTTCCTGCTCCCTTTGAATGATCTCACTTCAGATCACATCATCTGTCGCCTCGACTCCCTCGTCTCCATTACAGTCCAATCTGGAGAGATTCTTCTTTTCTCAATAACAAAACCATCCAATACTGCTATGTATGTCATTTTTTGATTCAACTGGAGAGAACAATTCCGTCTCATCATCGAATGCAACGCACTTGAAGCAAACAAGGAGGGAAAGAAGCACTGCGCTGGCCATTTCATTCCTCTTCTCTTGCTTACACAGCACAGCAACAATGGCTTCAGTTAGAGTTAGGGTTCGGCTCCAGTTCGCCGATCGGCATCTGCTGAGCAAGGATCAGCGATCGAAGGGCCTACGGCGGTGCTGGGTGCTGCTCCGCCCTCAGATCACCACCGTCGCCGAGTTTAGGCACCACATTAAGAGACTCTTCGGCCTTCGATGTGCCTCTGCTGACCATCTCTTTCTGTCGGTGAGTGAGTAGAGTTTAGGCAGCATATTACTTGTTTGGTTTGCTTGTTTTTCTCTTGTTCTTTTTTAAAATGTTGTTTGCAAAAAGAAAAATGTGGGTGGGTTTAGATGACTTTCTGGCTTCATTTTAGCCCTTTACAGTAATGAGTATTGGATCAGATTTGAACACTGTTAGGTCTAAATGTGGTTTATTTGGAGCATTTTTTTGTGTAAAGCCTTGTGTTTTTTTTTTGCTTCCTTAATTTACTGAATAAGAGGTAGGACTTGTGACTAGATTTCCTGAATTTTATATCATATTGCTAAAAACTTTGATTATTTTGGCTTGCTTCTCCTAAAGTACTATACTTTACGAAATTTTGTGATATATCCCTGTTCTATATTATCACAATTGTAGCCTAACATTACAATTCTAAATTTAATTTTCTGTTTATTTTGCAGATGGATGGGTTTGTTTTACCCTCTTTTGAATCAACATGCATGTTCAGAGACAAGGATTTGATAACGTAAATTTGCCAAATCATATCATTTAATATATTTGCTCGCATAAAAAATATCTTTCAAGGTATAATTTTACCATTTTAAAACCATTTGCTTTTTAGGGTCGAAACAAGCATTGATAATAACAAGGACAAAATTTCCATAACTGATGGTTCAACAGCCAAAGAAAAAGATAAAATTGAAAAACAAACAGGTCTTTTAATCGATAATGGAGAGAATTCAAATCGTCAAAAGAAAAGGCCTTCAAAAGAAAAGGAATCTAAAAAGTTTGAGAGTTTTAAGTAATTTCATTTTTTACCATATTATCTCTTCATTGTAGATATTATTTTAACTTCTATTATGAACTGTTTTCTAATATTTGAGCCTTAAAACCTTGCATCACATTTTTTTTATTTTTTTAATGTAGGAAAAAATTGAAACGGACGCCTCATGAAGAACAACTTGTCATAAATATGACGAACAATAATAGATTTCTCACAACTGCTACACAGAATAATGGCCCAATTAATCATGTTATTCTAGCATCAGATAAGTATGTTGAATAATATAATACTTTCCCATTTTTATATCAACAAGACTTGTTAAATAAACATTGTTTATATTTCTTTTTCCTTTTTTGTGCTTGTATTTCATTTGTAGAGACAAGCAAATTATGGCTAATTACCAAACTGGACCTAATACTGAAGGTTCAAATGAAAAGGTATGTTATATGGCACTTTAGGGGTAATTACCCAAATTAAAATAATAATTCAAACATAAATTGACAAACTAATCTAATATTGTCAGAGCCAGATGAAACTTCCGCAAAAAGGCAATAATTGGAAAAATGCAAATGTCAGCGCAGACAATAATTGGGAAGCTGGTATTGGAAATGACTCAGGTAATAATTAACTACAATTATTGTCAAATTTATTATAATATTTTTTTTATATATAATATTTAATTATTTATATGATAGGAGGAAATATGAATACAAACTCGGCATGGGAAGTAGGAGAGGCTTCAAACAGGAGAGAAACTCAACAGACGGAAAGCGGTTGGGGAACTTGGCCTCCAAGCTCTAGTAGAGCTGGTGTGACGAGGTTTAGTGTGGTGGGGCAAAAAGGTAATTTTGGTGCTCATGGCGGTTTTTCTTATAAAGGGGCGGGAAATTTAACAATACTAGATTTGGCAAGTGATGTGGTTCATTAGTTAGTAGTTTTTTGAAATAGATTGGTCATGACTCGTTTTGTTAATGGTTGTTCGTTGTTTTGTGAATCAAGTGTAGGGCAAACTTGTGGTAGAAACTAGGTTTTGTTGTAAATATGTTTCTTTGATTTGTGAATCAAGTGAAGGGCAGACTTGTGGTAGAAACTATGTTTTGTTGTAGATATGTTAGATTTCCGAAGAATATGAACTTGGAATGTATGAATGATTTTGTAGCTTGGGTGTTTATTGTTTAACTGTGCTAGTCTTTTTGGTGGTGTTAGTTCAATATTATACTGCTCGGTTGTTTAGTAGAAAATGTTAGAAGTAACAATGGTAAGTTCCACTTAGTTTATTGTTTAATTTAGGAATTTGGAAGCTATGTTCTGTTGATATTGTTTGAGTTTCTCTTTATTTGCTATGTAGTATATAGTTACTCTGAATATATACTCGGAATGTATGAATGATTTACTCAATCATTTTTTAATTAATTCATTTTCAAAAGTCTATTCATAGTTTTGTAAATTTATTGTTATAATGTATCTATACTAGCACTGTACTAGTACAATAGTATTCTCTTTGCCTAACTGAAATATAGATCGATTTTTCCTCACAATTTTTTGTGGTTCAGTTTTCATGTCACTGAATTGGCATCATTATCTATATCACAACAATAATACTATACAACAGTCCATTTTGTCAAAACAGAGAATATATCATTACCTAAGAACAAAACCGATCACAGTTTTTTTAAAGAAAAGGAAAAGAATCACGAAAAAGTAGGTGAAGCAATTTTATAACAACAAAATCATACATTATTTCACATCAAGAGCAATTTATGACCAACAGATATGACAATCGGAGGCGCTTTAAAGTGCAACTAAACTAATTCACAAATGCATCAAGTGCACAAGCTAAATAAAATAGTGCAACCATAATACATCACATAACGACATAACCCTAATACAGACATATCACCTCATAACACTAATACACATTCCGCATAGACACTAGCAAAATCATAATACAACCATAACATGAAAATTTGTAAACTTCTGTTCTTTTTAACATGAAAATTTCTTCAATAACATGAAAAACTTTGTATTCCCACAACTTTGTGTCTCTTAGCTTCTTTTTAATTTCTTCAAATATATTCTCAAACCTTAGTAGCTGCAATAACCTGAAAATTTTAAATATCAGAAACAAGACGAGGCTTAAGCAAGTTCACATTAAAAGGAACCTCTTAAGTGATATTATGAACATATCAAAATGATTAGCCATAATTATGCACAAGAAACAACAACGAAATGCAAAAATGTAAGTCTACTATTTCAAATATGAAAATAATTGAAGTTGCGTAATTCTCATTCAAACAAACCACTACTGTAATATGTTAATTACTAAACAAACAAAAAAGGTGTTAAAACTCTCAAGCTGAGTATTTTCAGGGTGATCTAATCCAGCCATGAATCCTAATTTTGCAATAGTTAAGTGAATCACTCAATCAAAAACCCTAACAAAAACTTAATGCAGCCATAAACACAAATGAAGAACCAAAATCAGCCATAATTAAGCCATTAGAAATCAAAATCAGCCATTGACCCTACAAGAAAGCCTAAATCAGCCATAAACACAAATTAAAAAACAAAATCGGCCAATAAAAACAGAAATCAAGACCCTCTTATTCAGATTTTTATCATTGCCCTTATTTTTAGAAACACAATAAATAAAAACAGAGATTCATAAGCAATGAGGTGAAGTATTAATTCTCTGAGAGGCCATTTTTATGGTGATAAATTTGCAGGAACCCCTTCATTATGTCTAAATTGTCAAAAGCACCTCATTCTTAAGAAATTGAACCAATGTTCAAGTTCTTGTGATTCTCAGACAAATTACTTATGACGGACCCTTTTGTATATATTTGTAGGATGCATTTAAGCCCTCAAAATTTTTTTTATGTCTCATTTAAGCCCACAAAAAACATTTCATGCCTCATTTAAGCCCTCAAAAAAATATTTCATACCTCATTTAAGCTCTCAAAAGAACATTTCATGCCTCATTTAAGCCATCAAAAGAAAATTTCATGCCTCATTTAAGCCCTCAAAAAAATATTTTATGCCTCATTCAAACCAATCAAAAAATATTTTATGCCTCATTTTAGCCCTCATGAAACAGTTTATGCCTCAATTAACCATCAAGTAAATGGTATGCCTCAATTCATCAAGTAAATGTTTTCTTTCCTTGATTCTTTCATTTTCTTTCTTTCATTAATCATCAAGTAAATGGTATGCCTCAATTTAAGACTCTTATAATCCTTAAACATATTACACCGTTCGCCGTAAAGATAGTGCCTCCAAATTTTCAGAGTAAACACCACCGCCGCTAACTCCAAGTCGTGGGTGGGATAATTCTCCTCGTACGGTTTGAATTGTCTCGAAACATACGCGATTACATTCTTGCCTTGCATTAATACACACCTGAGACCTTGGAGTGAAGCATCACTGTAAACCGAGAACTCCTTTCCCGGTTCCGGTACCACTAGAACAGGAGCTGAAACCAACTTCTTCTTCAACTCTTCGAAACTTTTCTGGCACTTCTCATCCCACACAAACTTTACATCCTTTCTCATCAGCTTACTCATCGGTAACGCTATCTTTGCGAATCCATCCACAAAGCGTCGATAATACCCGGCTAAACCCAAGAAACTACGCACTTCCGTTACATTCATTGGTGGTTTCCAACTCACCACTGCTTCAACCTTCTTTGGATCCACTGATAAACCATCCTTCGAAATCACATGGCATAAAAATGACACACTCGGAAGCCAAAACTCGCACTTCTTGAACTTCGCATACAACTTGTGATCTAACAAGATTTGCAACACCACTCTCAGATGTTCCTCGTGTTCCTTCTCGTTCTTCGAATGAATCAAAATATCATCGATAAACACAATTACAAAAGAATCAAGATAAGGTTTGAAGACTCGATTCATTAAGTCCATAAAAGCTGCCGGTACATTGGTCAATCCAAACGACATCACTAGAAACTCATAATGCCTATACCGTGTGCGGAATGCGGTCTTTGGTATATCCTCCGGTTTAATTTTCAGCTGATGATAACCGGTACATAAATCAATCTTCGAGAAAACCTGAGCCCCTTGTAACTGGTCAAATAGGTCATCGGTTCGGGGTAAAGGGTACTTGCTCTTCACTGCAACCTTATTGAGCTCGCGGTAGTCGATACATAACTGCATAGAACCATCCTTCTTCTTCACAAACAAAACGGGTGCTCCCCATGGTGAAACACTAGGTCGAATAAACCCTAACTTCAACTCTACCGGTGCCATACGATAAGGAGCCCGGGAAATAGGTCCCGTGCTCGGAGCTAGATCGATCGCAAACTCCACAACTCGATCTGGGGGTAAACTAGGAAGTTCATCAGGAAATACTCCAGGAAACTCGCAAACCACCGGAATATCCTCCAATTTCTTTGCCGCAGGTGAAATCACCTGAACGGACGCTGCTAATGCCGCACACTTAGCTCGCACAAATTTCTTTTCATGCTTTATAGAAATAAGAGAACCTCCAAATTCCAATTGTCGGGTTGAAAAATTAAACTTCTCACCATTGGGTAATTGGAAGATCACCATTTGTTGTCGACAAACAATCACCGCATTATGCCGAAAGAGCCAATCCATGCCCAAAATAATCACAAAGTTTCGCATATCCATCACTACAAGATCAACTAGCAATCTATGGTCACCAATTTTCACGGTTTTGGATTTGCACACTCGGTTTGCTACAACCAAGCCTCCTACTGGGGTTCCCACTGCTATCGACTCGTTACTAACTTCTGTTTTCCAACCATGCTCATGCACAAATGATGACGCTACGAATGATAATGATGCACCCGAAACAAAGAGCACATAAGCTGGGACGGATGAAATAAAAACGGTACCTGCGATGACATTGGTAACCTCTGCCTCGTTGTCATGTTGGATGGCATACATTGTCGCACGGTTGTTCGGCTTGTTGCTGGAACCTCCAACTCACTGCTGAGATGGACGAGAGGCAGGGGGCCTCTGATTCCCAAACTTCGCTTTGTTCGGGCACTGATTCGCCATATGACCCATCTGATCACAATTGTAACACTTCCAATTCTTGCGGAAACATTCTCCTCTGTGCCTCCTCTGACACACCGAACAAGGTGGTATTTCGGGTCCTTCGTAAGTACGGGTTGGTACCGCACTACGAAAATTGTAGGGTGCCGATTTCGGTGGTTTCTTCGAATGACGCTCGTGCCTTTCCATCCTCATCTTGTACGATTGGCGTCTATCACGTTCCACACCAATCGCCACATTCACCACCTCGGCTATCGTTCCCAAACTGTGTGGCCTCACAATAGTCGCCAAATCCGGATGCAATCCATCAATAAATCAGTCCACACGCTCCTCCGCATCCACAACGGAACTACCTCCGAATATGGAAAGTCGATGCCACTCCCCGGAATACTCTTGCACGCTCATATTACCCTGCTTCAGATTCTCGAACTCTTGCTTGCGAGCGCGCCGAAGATTTTGCGGAAAATGATGCTTGAAGAATTCATCCTCGAACCATTTCCATGGTATAGTTTCGCCTGGATGTTTCTCTTCGTAACCCGTCTTCTGTAAATTCCACCAAGAATCCGCTCGTCCAGAAATCATGTGCGTAGCCAACCGCACCTTATCCTCCTCCGGACATTTCATCGCATCTAACTTCTTGCGCACATGTTGCAGCCATGCGTACGCATCATCCGGGTTAGACGAACCCGAAAAGGAATCCGACTTCGTACTCAAGAAAGACTTTAGGAGATCCTGGGCATTTCCTTGACCTGCCCCAGAGGACTGTCCGTTATCCCGGGATTCTTGCTGAATCAGTTGCCTCATGAGTGCCAAAAAGTCATTCGCTGAAGGCGTCATAGTGGTGACTGGTATTCCTCCACCAGTTGAGTTGTTCAAGTCATCACCGTTGTTGGAACCGTCAGACATCTTCCTGAATTATATACGGTTTTTTTTTCTTTTTCAGATTTGATAAATCTAAACTACCCCCATCCCACTCTCACTCACGCACGTTTATTTAGAATCTATTTCGAGTTGTGTGGATCGTTTTGCTCTGATACCATTAAAGTTGTTATACCCCGGATCCAATTAAAGAACTGAAATGTAACAACCGCCAAAAGGCATTTAAACAATCATCCATATAAATCAAAATAATCTCCAAATTACATTTATTAAATTTAACAACAAAATAAGATTAAGACTATAAAGTTCTCATTTATTTAATACTAATTATTAGACTAAATTTTATTACATTGTGACGTCTCTCCGCCTGCAACCCCAAGCTAATGATCCAAACCTGAGCACAAAATAAATATAACGATGAGTATTGACTCAGTAAGGTATGAAAAGAGGCCCAGCCGCATATACCAAAAAATAGAATATATTGAGTTTAATATAAAATAAAGTAATATAAAATTAAGTAACCATAAGTCATAAGTATAATTTAGTATAATAATTATGAAAAATACGTTTATTTCGGAATATTATCTTAATTCACTTTCAACTTCCACACACACAACACACACTAGATCATGCTCTGTGGCATCGAGTACGCGCACAGATACAAGTCTTTCCGAGTTCGTTATTGGGTGATCGGCGGCCCTAGCTTCCACCTACTAAGTACGGCCTCTCACCTAGATCAGAGGCCCTGGCTTCCACCTATCAAGTACGGCTGTATTCTCTTAATTATCACTTTTCACACATCTCACTATATCCCGTATCTTACTCAAAAATATCTTTAAATATTATCTTTAAATTCTCATATTACTAAAAATATTAATTTGAGCCACATAAGCTCTATCTCATAAATAAAAGTTATATATATTCAATATTCAGTATTATCATTATAAATAATTATAATATATATATATATATATATATATATATATACATACTATTTATACGGAAGAACAAATATAGCTAAATGGGAAAGCATATGCGGGCAAAACCTTACCTGAATAAATGCAACTAGCAAACTCTCACGCGAAATTTTCGGGTCCCACAAACTCTTGAGCTTCCTTCGCAACTCTTTTAACTTCTCGGTCTTCTTCTAGTACGAACCCCTCCTCAAGCGAATCTAATTATTTAATTAATACTAATTATTAATCGATCTCGAAACTTGAACCGACATTCTTACTTAAATCTGATTAGTTACGAAAAAATATTTTCTGGATCTTAAATGCAAAAACTAATATGACCAATGAATTCAGAATGCTCAAAAACATACAAATCGACTATTTATTTGTGAAATTTGGATATACACATTAAAAGTTATGATTAAAACAAATTTTCTTGATAAGTCGGAATGAAAATTCCAGCTTTTAAAAAAGTACCCGAAATTCCAGATCTGTATTACTTCAAATCCCAGATTTTAACAAACTTCATCATTCTGTTGCCCAGTTTAAAAATCCAGCTTCTTAAATCTGCCCGAAATCTGGAATTCAATTCCAGTTCTCCAAAACACCCAAAGTTCCAGATTCTCTTAAAAACAGTATTCCCAATTCCAGTTTTATAAATTCCAGATTTTATGAAAACAGTATTTTTATTTCTCAGATATCAGAAACCCTTGATTTTGTATCATCAATAAAATAAAACACGAATATAATAGAATTCTAAATTTAATTAATCGTGATAATATATAATAAAATAAACATATTTGTTTGTTAAATATAATATCTTCTATTCATGTTATATAAAAATATTTTTCATTACTCAATGTTGATGAAATGTAGTTATGTTAATTAAATAACAGATCCAAAACAACAAAATATTGATTATCTAATTATAAGAATGCATGCAACATGGCTTAATTATGCAAATAATACTAATTACTAATACTATACTAATTACTAATTAACCAGATCTAAAAATATAAGACTCACAAGAAGATGATTCAACAGAGAGAAAGGCCAAAGTGTTCTAGGGTCTGAATAGACACGGATCTATGCACCACTTTGTAGATCGACCTGACAGGTTCATGAACACCACGTCCAAACAGTTAAACAGATGGAAAGGTGATTATCTTTCTGCGCAGACTCGGTCCTTGAGAGCCTTACTACCTCGCCTCCTTCGGTCTATGCAGACCGCGTTCGCTAGAAGAAGTGTAAGTGAAGAGGTATCATTATGGTTCCGTGCCTTGACAGGGGAAAGTAGGGAGAAAAAGACAAAGAAAGAGAAGAAAAGGACACCTCTTTGCCTTAATATAGGGTATTTAAAATGAGAAGGGGAATGAATAGCTATACCGTATTTTTCGGATTGATGACTGATTATTCAAATTAAAGCCCTTAACTTCATATTAAATAATGTTCCGTGAACATGATGTGATGACTATGAATCTTATATCTCAAAATAGATATTAGATTTGACTGATTCAATATTGAAGGGATTGGCTGAAAGAGATGCAGAAAAAAATTCTATTCCTATGAAGTCTCTTTGTGAGAAGAAAAAGGATAAAAAATGCAGTTCTGCTTTGTATAGAGATTAATGGTTGTTTAGCCATAAAGATACTCACCTTTCCATCTGTTTTACTGTTTGGACGTGGTGTTCGGGAACCTGTCAGGTCGATCTACAAAGTGGTGCACAGATTCGTGTCTATTCAGACTCTAGAACACTTTGACCTTTCTCTCTGTTGAATCATCTTCTTGTGAGTCTTATATTTTTAGATCTGGTTAATTAGTAATTAATATTATTTGTATAATTAAGCCATGTTGCATGCATTCTTATAATTAGATAATCAATATTTTGTTGTTTTGGATCTGTTATTTAATTAACATAACTACATTTCATCAACACTGATTTGAGTAATGAAAAATATTTTTATATAACATGAATAGAAGATATTATATTTAACAAACAAATATGTTTATTTTATTATATATTATCACGACTAATTAAATTTAGAATTCTATTATATTCGTATTTTATTTTATTGATGATACAAAATCAAGGATTTCTGAAATCTGAGAAATAAAAATACTGTTTTCATAAAATCTGGAATTTATAAAACTGGGATTAGGAATACTGTTTTTAAGAGAATCTGGAACTTTGGGTGTTTTGGAGACCTGGAATTGAATTCCAGATTTCGGGCAGATTTAAGAAGCTGGATTTTTAAACTGGGCAACAGAATGATGAAGTTTGTTAAAATCTGGGATTTGAAGTAATGCAGATCTGGAATTTCGGGTACTTTTCTAAAAGCTGGAATTTCCATTCCGACTTATCAAGGAAATTTGTTTTAATCATAACTTTTAATGTGTAGATCCAAATTTCACAAATAAATAGTTGATTTGTATGTTTTTGGGCATTCTGAATTCATTGGTCATATTAGTTTCTGTATTTAAGGTCCAGAAAATATTTTTTCGTAACTAATCAGATTTAAGTAAGAATGTCGGTTCAAGTTTCGAGATCGTACTAGAAGAAGACCGAGAAGTTGAAAGAGTTGCGAAGGAAGCTCAAGAGTTTGTGGGACCCGAAGATTTCGCGTGAGAGTTTGCTAGTTACATTTATTCAGGTAAGGTTTTGTCCGCATATGCTTTCCCATTTGACTATATTTGTTCTTCCGTATAAATAGTATATATATATATATATGTATATATATATATATTATAATTATTTATAATGATAATACTGAATATTGAATATATATAACTTTTATTTATGAGATAGAGCTTATGTGGCTCAAATTAATATTTTTAGTAATATGAGAATTTAAAGATAATATTTAAAGATATTTTTGAGTAAGATACGGGATATAGTGAGATGTGGGAAAAGTGATAATTAAGAGAATACAGCCCTATTTGGTAGGTGGAAGCCAAGGCCGCTGATCTAGATGAGAGGCCGTACTTAGTAGGTGGAAGTTAGGGCCGCCGATCACCCAATAACGAGCTTGGAAAGACTTGTATCTGTGCGCGTACTCGATGCCATAGAGCATGATCTAGTGCGTGTTGTGTGTATGTGGAAGTTGAAAGTGAATTAAGATAATATCCCGAAATAAAAGTATTTTTCATAATTATTACACTAAATTATACTTATGACTTTTGGTTACTTGATTTTATATTAAACTCAATATATTCTATTTTTTGGTATATGCGGCTGGGGCTCTTTTCATACCTTACTGAGACAATACTCATCCTTATATTTATTTTGTGCCCAGGTTTGAATCATTAGCTTGGGGTTGCGGGCGGAGAGACATCACAATGTAATAAAATTTAGTCTAATAATTAGTATTAAATAAATGAGAACTTTATAGTATCAATCTTATTTTGTTGTTAAATTTAATAAACGTAATTTGGAGATTATTTTGATTTATGTGGATGATTGTTTAAATGTCTTTTGGCGGTTGTTTCATTTCAGTCCTTTAATTGAATCCGGGGTGTAACATAATGTGTGTCATATACATATATGACACATAAGACATAACACCAGTAAAGTTATCTAGTTTGAATTCAAAAGTAACTTCTTGTTACTATTTGTGCGATTTGCATCTGCATTTATCTAGATTGAGAAACTTGACATTAAAATGTACTTTAAAAGTAATTTCTTACTACACATCATGTTACTAGTTGTGTGATGTGTATATGAGTTCATGTAGATTGAGAAACTTGACACTAAAATGTAAGTAACTTTCTTTCCTAATACTATATACAACCCATGATATATTGTTCCTTACAAAATTACAAAACCTAAAAAAAAGTTCAAAAAAAAGTTCCAAAAAAAAAAAACTATCATCTTGTGTAATGACCCCGTAACGGAACCTCAACCCCTTTCGGTCTCCTCATCTCTCTCGAAACTGTCTCTTCAACCATCAAAACTTTCCGCTGAACCATTTTCCAAATATGCTCCACCGCCCCATTTTCCAAAGCGGGTCCCACACCACCTTCAAACCCATTCTCAAACTCAAAAACTTTTTGCACCTTCGCAAAATTCCCCCTCAACCTCTCAATCTCTCTCCCCGAAACGCCCCTCAGATACTCAACCAACCATCCGGGCTCCAACGCTTCCCCTTCGGAAACGGAAAGAGCGAAATCGGAATAATTGAGTGGTCCCTCGAAGGGAAGAACAATGTTGTCGGAGATGATAACTGGGATGCAGAGACTGGCGATTGAATCGAAAAGGCGGCAAGAGGTCGGAGTGTCGCCAGCTGGACTAAGACAAAATTGGGAAGATCGCATGCCTTTGATGGATTGGGCTTTACCAGTTGAGTTTGGAAATCCTTCTTCCATTATCACTCCATGTTCGTTTTGGAGGATTTCCCATAGTTTTTCGCGCACTAAACTCCCGTATAAGAAGGAAAGAAATAATAACACATTTAATGTCATTAAAATTTATCATCATATTTATGAAATATACAAATGTAAAATAAAGACAATAAATAAAATTTGCTGATACTATTTCTCGCCCTATATACAAAGTTGAATTCTTCTCAGTTTGTTGACACATGTCTTATTTTCTGCAGTAAATTTAAACATGTTAGTTGTGGCAAGTCATATGTATACAGATTTTCCAATTCATTACATTGTATATCCAAGTTCAAGTCACGGTAATTTTATTCTGTGCATTTTTTGGTTCATCCTAGATTCTATTACGATACGGTTTTGACTTCTTGAAAGTTTTGTAGTGCTAGTCCCTTTTCGGAAGAAATATAATGTGTATAGAGTTTGATTTTGGTGAGTATTGATTAGTTGGTTATCTTGTTTGTATTTACTGCTTTTACAAGATCATGATAATGTATGGATGGATATAACTCTATTTTAAATGATGAATATTGTATAAAGGAAGATAAAATGGTGTTGACTTACCTGCAAAATGAGATTAAATTATTGGGGAAAGGATGAATGAATTGGAGACCATTTTTTTTTTTGGTTTATTTATTTACATAAGATGAATGAAGAGAGACTTGATGTTGTATTTGCAAATCGGGGTTGAAACTGAGGTAGCGAGCGTAGGCAACAACAACCTTGACCCATCTCTTTATCTCCTCCTTTATCTTGTCAGGCGCAAGCTTTTTAATGAACCATCTGACTCCATTTCAATGTTCAATTCTTTCTCTTAAACTAATAATCGGCCACCTTGTGATCTTGTCGGTGTTTGATTCTTCGAAATCCAATTGTTATGATTAATGGATGCTTAATGGATTGTTGGTTATTTGTTAGATGTTGATAGGCATACCTGTGTAGTGCAAAATGAGGGTGTTTCGGACAAAATTTCCTCTCTAGGAAATTTCCTCTCTAGGAAATTTTGTCGAACATCTGTATGCGGTATTTATGGTTAACCCAATCAATCAATTACGCACCACAAATTATACCCGATTAACTCAATATGCAAGGGATAAACCAAACAAAGCAAGAAACACAAGATAATAGAAAAACTTCTTTATATTATTCACTCTGATGTTTCTTTTGAAAATTCTTTACACGATGGATTGGGACCAAAGGGCTTGCTTTATAGTTTGTTTCTTCTGCATCTCACTCTGATGTTCTTAATCTGGTTGGTTTGAAGTTTTTTATTTTTAGTTAACTGTGGTTTGATGGGCTCTTTATCGGCTAATTAGATTAGCCAACAACTTTATTAATAGAAAAAAGATTAGCCAACAACAATAACAATTCAGAACTGATAGTGGAATGGAAATGAGAGGTCACAGAAAACTAGAAACGAGGAAGAAGCAAGCCTCACAAATTATGTACACAGCAGACTATTATTCTATTATTGTTTGATTCAAAATATCTCACACATCATACTCACATCTTACTCTTCAAAAAAAACATATCTCACACATCTTATATACAAATTCGAAAAGAAAAAAATCACATCATTTTTAAGTTCAAAGAAACAAACAAACGTTAGAGACAATAAATAATTACGGCCTGTTTGAGCGAAGAGATTGAAAATGTGCAGCAAAAGAATCATAATCAGAAGGAAGCCTTGGGTGAACATGCAATGATGCATTACTGCTCTCTGATGAACTTTCCTCTATTATTCCCGTTTTGCCCTCTTTCAATTCTGACGATTTATTCTTCTTCTTCTCATCATTAAGAGCATTTCTCTCTTCTTCATCTGATGATGAATCAGCGTAGCCTTTCAACTCCTTATCAGATCTAAGATCACCATCATCATTAAATATGGATTTTCTCACATAACGAGGTTGGTTTTGGTGAGGTTTATTTTTCAATCCACCCCTTAACTTTCCAAATTTGAAACCAAGCCCCTCTTCATTATCACCATCATCATACGAAATTTGAGCATGTTCTTCTTTTTTATCATCATCATAGATTGACAAAGACTCCATTTTCTTTGCGTTTTCATTCTCATTCTCATCTTCAGAGCTGATTCCATCTGAATCATAAGTAGGCCCTGATGAATTATTCGCATAATGTGAAGATTCTTCCTTGTCTCGTGAAGAAAAACCAAAGTGAGAAGAATACTCTCCTTCAAAACGAGAAGATTCTTCGTTCTTTTTATCCGAAAAAGAATCCACCAAATCTGTTTCTTCATACGGTTCAAACACTGAACGATCCTCATTATCATCAGAATCAGACTGATCAAACATCGCAACATTTGTTTCTTCTTCCTTTCCTTCTTTGTGGACATTTTGAGGCGGAAATTCTTCAGATTTGGTGGTGTTTTTACGGTTCGCCAGCTCAGCAGCAGCTATAGCTGCCAGGTGGGCCCGCTCTGCTGACTCAGCAGCAGCTCTTGCAGCATCTTTAGCACTCTTGTATTTATGCTCTGCTCTCTCTTCTTCTTCTTCTTCTCTTAGACTGCTCTCTGTTTATCACCATATTTTTGTTTAGTATTTTAATATAGTTAGGTGAATTTGTTTACGATTTTTATTAGCAATATAGATATTGATTACCAGCTGAATTGGGTTCAAATTGAGGAGAAGAATATTCTTGAGGCGGAATTGGAATATTCTCATGTGGTTCGTTATTTTGAGGCTCAAATGAAGCTTGAACATTACTAGAATAACTATCAGAATAAAATTGGCTTGCACTAGGAAAATGTGTAGAACCGCTCTGTCCAATTACGGAAAAAAAAAAGAATTCAGAAAACTATTTATTTAAACAACTCGTTTATAAATATAACATAACAAAAAATTAGAA
This sequence comes from Juncus effusus, assembly GCA_027726005.1. NCBI lineage: Eukaryota > Viridiplantae > Streptophyta > Magnoliopsida > Poales > Juncaceae > Juncus > Juncus effusus. Next base: position 6,660,578 of record CM050890.1, on the reverse strand, counting down.
GTGTATAAATTCTCACAATAAGGTCCTTTTTAGGGTTTTGAATTTGCTCCAAAAGTTCTTTAGAGTCCCAATTGACATTATGCTCTTCTGCAATAGAAGTCAAAGTCTTGACTTTCGTCTCCAAATCAGGCGCTTTTGCCGACAATTTCTCAATTACCTAAAAAATGTTTTATTTTAACCTAATTTTAACAATACAAAAAATAGAAAGTAAAAAAAAGAATTATTATTACCAAGGGGCTGACACCAGAATTAGGTCGTAATTCAAGAGCACAAGTTGCAAACTCTTTTCCGTATTTACTCACAAATTGTTTTCTAATATCCATTAATTCTGCCACGTCAGCGCATCGTGGCGATGCAAATATCACACTTGTTATTGCTTCTTTTAGATCTAATGGACAGTTTCTAAAATAAAAATAAAAAGAGGAATTCATAAAAGGATGAGATTTTGGGGAAGAAAAATAATGATTTAGGGTTTTGATTAGTAAAGTACTTTTGAGAGTCAATAATGGGCAATCGAGCGATTATAAGTTCGCAATAGAGTTCGATTAATTCATTAGCTGCCATTGTCTTCTCCTCTCTAATCACATGTTCAACCTAAATTATATATAAAATATTAATTTTAATTCTACTCAATATATATAAAGGGGATTAATATACAGAATTATAATCATAAGGGTAAGGAACAAACCCTAATTCGAGCAGTTTGATCTTGGCCAGACTCAAGAAGCTGAGCCACATCTCTTCTCATCTGCTTAATCTGTGCGTCTCTTTTGTTCCTCAACAATTTAATTCTCGCCATAGCCATTCTCAACGAGACTTTGCTGCATAAGCGCAAAATCAAATTTGAATTCATCATACATACATTCCAATTTGCATCACATAACACGTAAGGCAAAGACTGAAAATGGATTGAAAAAAATACAAAGAAGAAGAAGAAGAAGAAGAAGAAGAAGAAGAAGAAGAAGAATACCATTTCTCGGATTTGAATCCTTTGGAAATGATCCCCGATAGCTTCGACATCCCAACCTCTCAATTTCAATTCGAATTTCTTGTCTCTTATGTCCGTTTTGATAGAGTACGTGGTGAAATCGAATGTTAATTGATTCAAAGAGAAGCAAAGAAAGAAAAGAAGAAGAGAAGATTCCGCGGGAAAGCAAGAGATACGTCGGTCGGTGACCTTCCCTAATCCCTTCCCACCGAGTATAATCTCAGAATCCATTTCCCGATTGTTACATTAACCCGGAAACTAACTCCTGGATGTTCTACAATCCCGGAATCAGAAGTCCGGAACCGAAAAGACGCTGATTAAATACTTTTGACATTCGAAAGGGTTTGGGAATCGGAACAGTGAAGAGTAAAGAAAGAAAGAAAGAGAAGAAGAGAAATGGAGAAGGAAGGAGGGGAGAAAGAGAGGGAGGAGAGGATAGAGGAGACGGTGCTGGAGATCTTAAAGGAATCGGACATGGAGTCCGTCACTGAGCACAAGATCCGCGCCATGGCAGCTGAGAGGCTCGCGCTGGACCTCTCCGTTCCCCACCGCAAAAAAATGGTAAGGAAGGTCGTCGAATCCTTTCTTGTTTCTCAGCAAGCCGAAGAAGATGATAAAAACAAAGAGGAGGAAGAAGGAGAAGAAGAGGAGAATCAGAAAGAGGAAGATGAAGAGGAAGAGGAAGGTAAAGGGAAGAAACACTATGGTTATGATGATAGTGGCGATCTGATCCTTTGCAATGTAATTTCAATCTCTCTTTTGGTATTTCAGAAATAAATGTGTATTTTGGTCACTAGTGGTAATTGATTTACGTAAAGATTGTTGGTTTAAATCAGTTATAAATTTACAATGCAGTTGAACAATAAAAGGAGGGTGACTTTGCAAGAATTCAGGGGCAAAACACTTGTTTCCATTCGTGAGTTTTATGAGAAGGATGGAAAGCAACTCCCTACTTCAAAAGGTTTATATTTATCATATTCAGATTCCATTTCGCCGTTTTCTCAAAATCATCTATTTGATTAACTTTTTAAAAATAAAATCATGCCTGGGTCCAGCAATTAATGCCAATAGAGTTGGCATGAGAAGAAAAGTAAAAATAGAAATAAAAGTAGAAAAAGAAAATAATAAGAAGAAAATTACATAACTGAGGACTCATTAGGCCCAATTCTAAGAAAATTGTTCACCCCAAAATAGAAAATACATTCATTTGATAAACTAATGAGAGATTTACAATTAATTAACTGATTGATTTTGGAATTGAATTGCGGAATGAATAAACAGGGATAAGTTTGCCGGTAGATCAGTGGAAAGTACTTAAGGATGCGGCGCCAGCTGTAGAAGATGCCATTAAGAAGCTCCAAGGATTTTAAGGCTCTAATGCTATCTTAAAAACCTTGTTTTATTTCTGATATTTTAGGGCGTAACTAGGAGCTGTTTATGAATTATGATCTCCAGTTTAGAGACTTTTGTTTGTTCGTATTTATGTGGAAGTTAGTTTTGAATACTTGTGAACTTGTGATTCTTATGGAATGAAGTACTGATGCAATGTCATGCTCATGTTGTGCATGTTTCTTTTTTGTTTTCTATTTTTTATCTTTGCATGTAGTTTTTTTGTGAAATTGGTGCATTTGTTATTACGCAATTTGCAAAATAAACGGCATTGCTGATGAGGATTTTTTGCAAAATAGAATCTGGCCCTTATTTGTTCTATATGGGCCAAAAGGTATGTGCAAATATTAGAGTTCATGACTCATCTTTGAGCCAGATTAACTTCTATAGGGACGGTAATTTGCCTTTATTAACTTCAAAGAACTTAATGGTTGCATATATATTAGCCAATCAATAGGGGTGGTCACAAATAATGTGATTTCTAAAAAAAATGGAAGTTAACATTTTGCATATATAAGTATTCAAATTATGAGATTGTAACAAAATTAAAAAAAAAAGGCCAATTTGCATATACTAGTCCTTCAAAATTACCTGGTATTTGTTTACATGTATTTATTTTGAAATTATAGGTCACCTAAAAAAACTAAAAAAAAAAAGAATATTTTCCATAAGAATCAGACAAAGCAGGTCCTCAGAATTGATCATACTGAACTCAAGTCCTTTAGTGGCTTTTGGCAAATTCCATGGCTGAATCAGATCTGAAATATGTTTCTCTTTTTTCAGAATAGATGACACTGAGCTCAAGCCCTTAGTGGTTTTTGGCAAATTCCATGTCTGAATCAAATCTGAAATATGTTTCTGTATTATCAGAATTGATGATACTGAGCTAAGTCCGTAGTGGCTTTTGGCAAATTCCATGGCTGAATCAGGTCTGAAATATGTTTCTGTTTTTTCGCATAATACTCAGAAAATTAGATGGTTGCATTAGGAGGTTAGAAAGTGACAGCAGGGCAGAAATTTCTAGTTTTTAAAGTAGAAGCTAACACATGCATTGCAACAGAACAAAAAACGTGTTTATTGACCTATATGTGTGCATTTGTACCTTCTACACTTGCTACTCATTATTCTAATTTGGTTATATTATTGTACACTTGTGACCTTTTATGATGTACAAATTGGTGTATTTATTTCAAAAAGAAAAGAGCTTGTTAATTGTTGCAGTTGGCCGGCCCGTGGCTTGTGTCGCTTTCAGCTTTCATCTAATCCATCATTAATTCATGGTTTTTAACTATATCAATAGAATAATAAACCCCAACTTGCCTAATATAAAAGAAACAATTTGCAAAGAATTAATGAATAATTGGGTTCCATTTCCACGAGTTGCACGTTTTATGCAAGCTCAAGGAGAAAAAGTGAGTCCTATTTTTCCAATCTTCACTTTGATTTCTGCATGTAAAACTGTAAACAAAACCAACTTGTTTATTATGATGAAGGGTTAGAAGAGACGAAGATTGGTCACGAGCAAGACTGAGACTATACATGTGTCGATTTGGAATGATGTGTGATTGCAAATAAGAGAGCAAAAGACAAGACCTGTTTCAATCCAGTTGAATTAGGTACAGAGTCATTTCTTCAATCTTAAATCGACACATGCTCCGGTGGTATACAGAACTTGACACGCATCAAACATGTCTATTTTGGATTGGATCAATAGGAGTGTCCTAGTCTGTTTGATAGTGCAACACAACACAACACAAGACATGCCATCTCTGAACTTGCTTAATTAATAACAAATAAATATATTGTGTCTTGAAAGAGACCTAACAGCTTGATTGATAGCATAATTTCACGTTCAAAATCTTATCCCTCATCATAATTTATTTGTACCCCTCTTTTTCTGTAATTCCACAAAGATTCATCATTACATATGAAAAACATGCTTAATTATTGGTAATTCTATGATTAGATTGAATACTATAATTACAAAAAGAAAGAGAAAGCTTACCAAGTATCTATCTGATGCGGCCTCAATCATTAAGGGAAGGATTTCATCATCTTTCTTTCATATCATATTTTATTCCTCAGAAAAGAAAGCCACTTTTTTTTTTTGAATTGTTAAAAGAAAGCCACTTTAAAATAACAAGTTGGCAAATTCAGGCTAGTTTCTCACTTTGAACACGTCAAGTACAAAGTCTTCTAATCAAATTCTGCATTTGACTGACTAACATGCATGCAATCTATTTATTTGGTTTGGAGGACTCCTTGTTGAAATTCTAATATATTTATAATAATATTATTACTAACCAATGGTTTAAATTGCGATACAGCGGTCCATAGCGTTTGAGCTTTTTTTGTAGCGGATCGCGGTAGCGGGCGCTATTGCGCCGCTACGACCTCATAGCGGGAAAATGCCATTTTGTATAGTTATAACAAAATTTTCAATATAAAAATCAAAATCAAAACTACCATAAATAAAGATATTACAATAATCCATAATTAAACATGCACCACACAAAATTCATTGTCCGCATTTAAACATGCGACATAAAATAAACATATGAAAACTTAATTATCTAAAATAAACACACAAATACTTAATTATCCAAAATAAATATTAACACTTAAACTAATTATTTACTCTTCGGATGAAAAGAAATTAGCATTCATTATTTCATCATCTTCGGATGAACATGATGAATCAACTTCATCATTTTAGAAATGTAGGGTTTGAATATATCATTTTTTTGTCTTTATCATTTTTTTTGCCTTCGTTTGTCTATGGAAAAAGAAATGTGTTTTATTTTTTTTGGGTTTGGGTTTATTTACTTATTGGGTTTGGATTTAATTACTTATTGGATTGGGTTCGGGTTAATGAATTTCGGGTCTAAATAAAAAAATACTATCCAAATAGCGCTATAGCGCCGGTTTTTTCCGCTATTTCAACGGTAATAGCGCCGCTATAGCGCCTGTAGCGGCGAAAACGCTATTGTTATAATTTCATCGCGAGTTGCGTTTATGGGTAATTTCCGCAATTGCGTGCAATTGCGCCGCTATTTAAAACACTGTTACTAACTAATATGGTAATCAGAAATTAGGCAAATAACTAATAGTTGGTAAATCTATGAATAATGATGAATTAATTTAGACAATGATCAGTTAATAAAACAAAACACTACTATTGAAAGCATGTTACATTAAAAAGAAGATCAGAAAACGTAACATCTGTTTTTCTTCCTCTGGAACCTATCCATCGGATCAAGATTCTAGGATTATGAACATGAAAATTTTTGTACCTAATTAATTGTGTACATCAGTACGAGCACTAATTAATTTACAAATCTATTCCTTTATTTTTCTCTACAATCCAATTGATCATCAGAAAACACTTCACGCGAAATTGCAGCCATCAACGTATCTCGTGTTATCTCTTGTTCCGAGCCGATAGACTTCGCCAGGAACGTGTGCATTATGGACCCATTTGTCATTGACACATTTGAATCAACAACTTGGAGATCTGATTCCTTCAAGGCCTGAATAGTTCTAGAAATAGGGTGTGTATCAAATGGCGAACTCACCTGAACTATAACCTCATTACTAATCGCTTGCACATCAATCTCATAATTATTACGCCTCTTTTGATCGGAATTTTGAGACCAACTCTCCCTTTCTAACTCCATCTCTTTGAGTCGGGTTTCCAAGTCGTTTATATACGTAATGGTATCGCTTAAAAGAGAAGCCTTGTCCATTCTAGAAATCATAGGCACTATGGCTCTTAGGGCGAAAAACCTCTGATTGAGCTTCTCTCTTCTCATACGCTCCGCTTCGACATGATTGAGAGGCTCTTCTCTCCCATTGGCCGGTTTCCGCCCTCTTTTCCGAGGCTTTCTCTCCTCCGTGACTGGTAAATCTAATTCATTGTCAGAGAGGTCTTGGTCTAGTGGGACCGAATTGGCACTTGATGTGGCCCCACTACTGAAATCTATATTTCTTGATACTCTACTAATTGTCGGTACCATTTCTGGAGAAACTACCGGTTCGGGCTGTACTTGCATTCGCACTTGCATCTGAGTTTGTGCTTGCGGTTGTGGTTGTGGTTGAAGTCTACTTTTTTCAATACTAAAGGTTTGTTGTAGTTGCACTTGCACTTGCGGTGGCGGTGGCGGTTGCGGTTGTGGGTGAAGTCTACTTTTAACAATACTAAAGTTTTGTTGCAGTTGCACTTGTGGTGGCGGTGGCGGTGGCGGTGGCGGTAGTAATCTACCTTTTGCAATGCCAAAGTTGGGCTGAATCATCCTGGGAGGATCAAGGTTAGAAGAAGCAGTTTGTTGATTAATACAAAGTTCCTTACCAAATATCTTAGGGAACTTTTGAGGGTCATTTCGACGAGAAAAGAGAGCTTGAATATCGCGTGAGGACTGAACACCCTCAGTAACCGGACGGAGGGAGCCCAACTCGAGCACCCCATCCTTAAACGGGATAAACACCATCGTCCTTAACCCTGCTGACCTGGCGAGGAATGCCCTCACGCAAAACTCCGACGTGGCGATCGGCCAGAGGAGTTCCTTCTCAGAAACCCACAAAGGCTTGCCTGATATGTGGGCCCGACCTGGTCCGCCAGCCCCTCTGGGAAACGAAAAGTACATCGACACGAGAAAGTACATCTCCGTGTCGGTGACTCTATCTAGACGGGCGGCGAAGTTATCTTCATCGTCAGAAGAGCCTCCGTACAGCAAGTGTAGCTTCTCAAGCACCTTCTTTCTCATCCCTTGTTCATGTTCATCCTCCATTGTTGAGCTTGCTTCAACACGGCAGTAGCCGTCACCCCACGCTAAAACTATATCGCTGGAATTGCTCATGCGGGAAACTTGCCAGAATATCGCGTGAGACCAGGTGGAACCGGCAGTCTCCACCAGCTCTTGTAGGCGCGTCTGAAGCTCGGTTTGGTTGCTGGCCACCACTAGGCCGTCAGAAGACACGTGGTTTGTTGTGAGATGATCAAACGCCTGATGGCCTAACACTCTCACCGCCATGTCCCTTTCCTCTTTTGACCATATGATATCTCCTCTTCTTCCGCTTTTTCCTATTTCCATACTTGTTTGAATTATTAATTGAGACGAGAGAAGAAGAGAGCTCCAAATCTGAAGGATAGGAATGTAAGTGAGAGTTTCTCTTTTGGTTCTTGGTCTTCGGACAGGAGAAGATTTATAAGAGATGAGTAACAACTAACAAACAAATACCTCAAAATAGATTATAGGTTGATTTGGTATTTATTATGGGTTTGATGCTAAAATTAAGAAAAAAAAGGAAAAGGAAAACGTGGAGTTGGGGCCGGGCGGGCGGGCCACACAAACGAAATAGTTACTAAGTATAGTAAGTACACTCAACAATCAACAAAGGGGAAAAACTGTTAAATATAGAACGAGGGAAATGAAACAAGTTGGTACGAGTAATTACTAATCGCAGTGATTTTTATTTTTTGTCCAGAAGCGTCCATAATACAGTTTGTATAATATATATTCGCACTTGAATATATCTTTTATGTTTAGAAATATAATTTTTTTGAAAATATATTTTTTTGTAATTTCATTATACTTTTTGTGTTTATAAAAATATTTTTTTATAATTTCATCATAACTTTTGTAATCGAACGCTGCTGGATGCTCCAAAATGCTGACACTCCAGATCTGAACCCTTTTGAAAAATAATTACTAATTAATGATTAATATTGTCTTGGCTAATTTAGTTAGGAGGGGAAATCAGAAATTTGGTAGGAATGGAATGGACCTAATTTTTTTTTTTTTTTTTTGAGAATATGGATCAATGGAACTAACTTGATTGAATGAGTCCCAAATGAAATAATCAAATCCGCATAGGCTGTATGTACGGCTTGATTCTTACTTGTTCCTTAACACACACTACATCTGGCCTGACCTGAGTAGGGTTGGACTTGGACTTGGACTTGGACTTGGACCACATTCTGATTGGATTTTCTCCCCCATCATATCCTATTCCTATTCATACTCCCAATCCCTGTTCCTGTAGAGTTGCATTGTTCCTAGTACAGTACATTTTCACGGGAAAATGCTGGCTGGCTTAACTACTTGTGTTATGTTCCCTTAATTTTTTTTTTATATAAACACGACTCAGTATTAATTTTTTTTTAATATAAACACGACTCAGTATTAATTAGAGGGAAGAGGGAGGAATAGAGACACTTTGTTTTACCATAGAAAGACATACGTCCTTCATTTGTCTTACCATCATCTTACATTCTTGAAATGATTCATCCTCCAGTGTCCCCCACATCAAACAGCCCCTTTGTTTTCATTCAGACTGTACATGACATCGGAATAAGGTTGGAAGTTTCATAGTTAGACTTGGGTAAGCCTTCTTCACACCAAGCACACACACACATACAAAAAGCAAATAAGTTAAAACACAATATCTGTATCACATCTGAATCGCATATTTTACAAAATTGACTATTTAACTAGTTCAAAGGAAGTCTTCGTAACCAAAATGAAGGTTTCTGCTTTTGAAAAATGGTGTGTTCAAATATTCAAGACTCAAGCATCTTTAACTCGGTAGATACTGACATCAAAATGAAGTTGCAACAGTAATGACCGTACAATTGAGGAATAATGGAACGAAATCAATCAGTCTTATTATTTAGGAGTCATATGCAGGATTTGATTAATTTACTATGGGAGGTAGTTGAAATGCGTGGATGCAATTGCACTGCTACCTATACCTAATTCATACTCTCTGCATTTTCTACCAATCAAACCACCATATTGTCAACATTCCTATCCTATCTATAGCATTTATTATTTCCTTTCCACAACCAACCATACACACAATACAAATAAAACAACACGTATATTGGCAAGACATTCACATTCACATTCACATGCATATTCTCTCCTGACCAATTCCTGTTGCATGAATGAATATATATATACTTTTTCAAGCAAAATAAAAGTATATTTGCCTATCTGTGCAAAAGGATCATTGTCGAGACCGGAATAGAATGACCCGCGAACAGTGATGGAACTCTCCGGGTTGGTGGTACTGCCTCGGCCCCGTGGCGCCTCCTTGCCTGCAGGTAGGAGGGCTCCGTGATTAAAACAGTGATAATTGATACTTCACAATCACATGCATGTATGCATATATATGCAAATTAATTTGACTGTAGTATATATGATTAATCATTAATTGGTCAAGTGGCCTCACGTCACTGACACTATGCATGTTTCATGTTTTCATGCCACAAGTAAACAACCATGCAAACATTATTCAGGCATGGGCATGAAATGGTCTAGTACACTGGATCTGATTTCTGCTGACTCGGAACAAACACAAGCTCACATTTCAGTCACTTAATTTTGAGCATGCCGTTTGATTAATCTATTAAATTCACCACCACAAGGGATTCGGAAATATAATATTGATCAGAACATACTCATCGCATATGATACTATCCATAAGGAATTCCTAATTAATAATAGGCAAGTTTGGACAGCTGGCACCCCAATTAAGTAGTACAAGATTTGATGATATATTATCAAGTCAAATACTTTAATCCAGACGGATAGATATGCCTTCACAGAATAAATATTTAATGGGATAAAATAAGAAGCAATTTCTAGTCCTGGCCTTCATGCAGGTGAAAGCCCACTAATTTTTATTTTTATTTTGTAAAGGACGGAAATGCCAGAAATTTAGTAAGGTAAAAGATGTACAAAATCAAATCCACTCCAACCCAATAAATGAAGAGCCAATGGACATGCCATTTTGCGTGACTAAAGGCATCAACAGCATACAAACCAAGTACTGATTAAATAGCATCACTTGCATGAGTAGAAATGAAGGGAGCCTCCTTTACCATTTCTATTTAAACTCAAAATTTAACTAAAATACTCGAGGAAGATACATAGAATGCATTCACGACCCTAGTTAACTAAATAATCAAGTTATCTTTGGAGCTAGATGGAAGCAAGAAGGACGCTGCCTAAGCTCTCCTTGAATTCCATGACTCGACACAAGTCAGAGCCTGACGGTCTAAGAACACCGCCACTTCTTCGTGTGGCAATATCTGTTCCGTTTATGTGGGAAGACGCACCAGGAAAGCCTAGAAATGAACCCATCTTTTCTAAACCTACAAAAAGCCCCCTTTTTATTAGGAAATTGAATCTTCCACCAAGGATGGTTGCAGAAGAGTTGAAGATGAAAGAAAGTTATGACAAAGATACAACTATTACTATTTCTACCTCTCCTACATCTGTACTTAAAGGACCATGTCCAGTCAAGAAGAATAAAAAAGAGAGGAAGAAGAAAGGTGCGGCCTGGTTTGAGAGGAAGGGAAAGAGGGGAAATGAAACGGATAAGGCGAGGAGAGAATCGGATGGATCTGTTTCATCTCTTTCTTCCTCATCGGACTCTCATTCATCATCATCATTCAATGGTTATGATGAAGAAGAAAAGGGTATGAATGTGAAGATCAAGATCAGAAGGTTTAGGAGGCAGAAGAGCCTCTTCAGTCTCTCCTTTCATGGAACCTCTTACTTTTGGGTATGCCGTATTATTTTCGCTTATTTTTTACTGTTACTTTTCACTTATTTATCAGATTCTTGTTTATTATACACATAACACTCTTATAATATGCTTCTTCAATTTGGTTTACAGGTTGGTGTTTACGAAAGGCTCAAGCAGGTGACACCATGGCACCAATATTAATCGAGCCTTCTAGATAATATAGGAATGAGGACCAATTGGAAGAAGGAATTAGGGATTCCAAGCTCCAATTTTTCTAAAGATTTAAAACAATAGCTCTAATATTCAATCTGGCAATAAGAATAAACATGTATTACCCCCAAATTTTATATCTTAAATTTGTAATGTGCTATTTTCGCAATTAATTTTTGCTCACTCAACCATTTTTTATTTATTTTTCCTATGCATGCACAATTATTTACTCTGCTCTGTAATGACTTGTTTAACCAGTAAAATGAATAACTAGGAAGAACATATATAGAAAAGATTCCTCACAAATTCAGCAGTAACTATCATGTTAATAGTTACTTATTATACAGGTTCATTGAAAATGAGATTAAAGAAAAGAACATCCAAAACCTGAATAGACGATCGAATGCTTAAAGCAAGGAAATATACATAAATGATAAGTTTCAACACCAAACTCACAATACTATATGCTTCCTATTCTCTTTTCTTGCCAGTTACACCAGCGACTACCTGCAATAATCACGAAATATTATGTTTGGAATGAATGAATGAGGTATTCTTGCCTGAACCAAACTGAATTCCACATGAAACAGACCCAAGTTTGACTAATTTGATGTGAGGATAGATTAAAGTAAGAAACTGAAAAATGAAAAGAAAAGGAAGTACATCACTAAGAGCAGGAGGAGGAACTTGCTCAGCACTCTGAAACGAGTCCAACATAGGCCTAACCACAGCTGGCAAAATGAGTCCTGTTAATTCAATGAATACAAAAACCGATCATGAAACAGCAAGAATACAGAAAGTAAAATCGATCATGAAACAGCAAAGAAATGTGAGAATCAAAAGGAGAAGGAAGGATTATCATACCGACAGAAGCGATGAGGCAGGAAGCAGCAACGATTGGCTCTTGAACCACGAAGATCTTCAGCTTCTCCATCACCCCCATCTCTCTCTCTCTCTCTCAGTTGATCAGTTCAATATGCGAGAGCTCCGCCATTGATTTGCTGGAAGGGAAATAAATATAACTCATGGGCCAAGCCCAATCCAGTCCATACAGCCCATCTCTCCTGTGTGAATTCTTTTTTGATAAAAACTCTCCTATGTGAATTTTGAACCCAAACTCAACTCGCACAGAAAAAGCACGAGGGAATGAATGAGTAATGGGTATCTAGAAAGAATATTTCCTGTGGAATGGAATATATCATATGCCTGAGGAATATTATCTTCATGAACCGTTATAACCTACATACATACGTTACTAATTATGCTTCCACTCCAAGCAGATTCATTTCATTGGCCCTCTCTCTCTCTCTAGTTAATCTTACTTTCTCTCTCCCATCTTTTTTTTCTGCAGGAGCTAGCATGCATGCATCTTCTTCAAGCTTACCATCATTAAGATGAGACCATTTCTCAACTCTCAAAGCATTTACAGGAGGTTAGCATCATAATTACAAATCATTATATATGCATATTCTCTTCTTTTTCATCTGATTTATGGAATCAGCATGTTTATAATTGGATATTTGGCATATCAATGAAAGAAATTAATTGATGGGATTATGTAATGGTTTTTTATGGAGAGGTTTGCTTCTTTTTTGTAATTGCAATATCCAATTGAATTTATTTTAATTTCAATCAAACTTCTCATCTCGCTTCTGACGAAGATTCAAATAATTCTGGAGGAACTTTGGTAGGATGAAGTGCCTAGAAATTTCGGTTTAATTTCTTTTTTGAGATTAATTAAGCCTCAAGACAACATGAAAATGCTGTCACTTGAACAAAATTAGAACGACCAAATTACAGGTTGGTCCTTCTATTTATCAAATTCAAGTAGCTTTTTTATTAAATGGAATGAACTGATATGAAATTCAAGTAAACACAGCAAAAGAATTGTAAAGTATCAGCGAATCAAAACAACCCAGACAAATAACAATAGCCTTAGCCAGTGACGAGCATTGCCCCTTTGTTAGACATGCTCAACATATCACTACTCTTTCTTGTACTTACAATTTTTATTTACTTTTTAGTTTGTTCTTTATTTAATTTTCCATTTTCTTTTGTCAACTCAGCAGAATAATGCCGCTTGACCGTAAGATAAAATCATCGACAAATCAATCCCGCCCATTTCTCAATCATTCGAAGAGCCATTTCTGCAAAATACCAAATTCCAACCTCAAAATTCAACTCACAAAAACATCTTCACTAAAGCAAAAAAAAAAAAACGAAAAAAATTTGTAAACTCACCGTAAAAAAATCATGACTCGACAGTTGAGACTCTGACAGGCTTGACAGCAGTAAATACACTCTTCATATGTTGAAAGCCCATCACAATAATTCCGATGAAATAAAGAAAGCTGAGCTGGATCTTGCTCAGCCAATCATAAATTGTTACGAGTCCCCCGTTTGATCCCTCATCGCTTCTCCAGCTTATCAGAGACACTGGCGTGCCTAACACCAGCCACCCTGTTTGGTAATTACAATTAAGTCATTTTATATATTTAATTTATTTCTTTTTTTTTTTTTGAGAGAGAGAGAGAATATAAGGCTACTCATGGAATAAATTACTTTGATTGAAGAATTTTTTAGTGTTACAAATTAGAAATTGTTAAAAATAGAAGGTTTCCAACCTCTGTCCTAATTACAAAATGAAACGACTAATTGTTAATCATGTCTATTCTATTTCTATCTAGCTTAATTAGTTCTTTCCACCCAAACATTTGGAGCCTGAGTTGTGAACTTTATTCAAGAAATGATCCGCACTTTTCTTGACCGAGTGACATAATGAAGCTATAAAATTTCCATGAGTAGGAATAGTAATCTTTCTGCCCATTTTCAATTTCTGTATCTTTGCACTTCTAACGAGACCATAATAACATGTCGATTTTGTCGAAATGCAGTCATTAGGTTGATATTTCCATATTAATTCGTCCTTTTTGTGATGTGCTTGCTGTTGTACTTCCTTAAGCTTAATCTTGTTTTCCAATATATTATTCAATTGGAAATTGGCTAACCGATTTTTATCATATGAGAAGAATTCTTGATGAGAATAAGCCGCTTTTTCTTCCACAACAACTCTTTCGTAATTCTGTCCAACTTGCATATAAACCACATGTGTAATTTAAATACCGGCATAAAATAAGCCAATTTTCCTTGAAAAACCGGAACTCAATTCAAGGCTACTAGTGTGGACTCATAATTAGTCATTTTATGCTTATATAACAATACGTAATAATGTGGCACTTTTCAGTATTAACATACCAGATTCTCCCATTTCAGGCAAGCACGACCACTCTTCTGCTATTGCTTTAGATTTTGACGCTCTCATCAAATCCTTAAGCGCTTCATTTACCTGTTTACAAAACACCCAATTTTATCAGGTACCAATGTATAAAACATTCAATCTTTATTGACATAAATACATGAAATAGTTAAAGGAATTTTTCAAAAAAAAAAGCCCAACTTTTCTAAATATTACAAAAAACCCCTATGATAAGTATTTCATTTTCAAAAAACTCCCTCCATCAACTTTTCCATCTAATAATTAGTTAATTACTTTAAGAAATTTTTTTAGAAAAATATTTTAACATAGGGGAGTAAAATTGGAATTTCAAACAAATTAACCAACTAATAGATGGAAAAGTAGATGGAGTTTTTTTTAAAAAATGAAATGCCAACCATAGGGCATTTTCTAAAAACCTGAAAACTCAGGGTTTTTTTTTCATTTTGTAATATTCAAAAAACTTAGGGGGTTATTTGAAAATTTCCCAATAATTAATATTGCAGTTAATAAATTAAATTACCTCATGAGGCCTTTCATGGCTGACCAAATGTGCACCGTGAAGCTCCACCATTCTCGCAGCAGGATACAGCTTTTCCGCCAGCTTCTGCGCGTAATACAACTGCGCAATTACATCATGCCTACGAAATTAAATAAAAAAACAAATCATTAATGACATCATCAAATCAGACAAAATTAGTCAATCGATCTCTATTCTTGGTTACAAAATTAAATAAAAACAAATCGTTAATTCCATCGAGGTATTAATCATAATATTAATATGTTAAACGAGGTAAGTGAAATTTGAAAGAGGGTCAAAGCGTTTATTCATTTGTTGACTTCGTACTTTCCAATAATTAATGACATCATCAAATCAGAAAAAATTAGTCGATGAACGATTAAATTAACTACCTTCCGTGAATGACGGAAATAGGAAAGCCGGCAGAGCGAATGGAATCGAATTCTTTGTTGGTCATTTTGTGGGTCCAACACGCGTTCACTTGTCCTTCGAATCCGTGGTTTGATTGCATGCCTGTCGATGAAATCCCCTTTACATATTCCTGTAATAATAATAATAATAATAATAATAATATTTTAGTACTGAGTGTTAGTAACATTGGAAGACTCGGTGATTAGGAGGGTAATGAGAGCATTTTACTTGGTAGAGGATTGAGCGTCTTGTGGATGAGCCCACGTATTCATCGAGGTATTCCTGCGTTTGTATAAATTGACTAATTAATTCATGTTATTTCTTCTCTTTTATTTCCAGGAAAAAAAAAGAGAGATTATTATTTGTGAGAGTAATGTGGGACCGAACCTTGGTGTAGTGAGTATCCAAGTCGACATGAGCTCTTTCTTCAGGAGTCTTGGCTCTCAAGAAACGATACGCAAGACTCATCATCTGTCTATCCAACTGCAACGTTTTTTAATATAAAGTCATTAAACACACACTTGACTTGCTTCATTTCCAATTATATATATAAAAAAAAGAAATCGAAATAAGAACCTTGGGGAAGCACTGGAAACCACCGCCAGTGGCGTTGAGCAAAGCCAAGGAGCTTATTCTTTCAGACGCCATTGCTGCCAACTTACATGCTATCATTGCACCTGTTTCATTCAATTCAATCAGAGGTATTGTTTAGATATGTATAACATATAATCTGATTCATTAATTAATTAAGAGATTAATTTATATACCCATTGAGTGGCCAAAGACATGAGCTTTCTTCCAGCCGAGATGATCCAACAGGGCCAATGCATCTCCAGCCATTTTTGTCGTCCTGCATTTCAATTATTTTCATCAATTTTCTCCTCTCTTACATTTCATTTCATTGACCAAGAAAAGAGGAATTGAGTTGAGTTGACCAATCCAATCATACATTGCCCCAATTGGAATTGAGAGATTACATACACATCACAAATTGAAAAAGGAGAAAAGAGAGAGGAAATTAAGAGGCACTGACGTGTAATCAGATTTCTTGGTGGGAACGGAGCTCCGACCCATGCCTCGATTATCAAAGCAACAGATTTCGATTCCCTCTTGCTCATCCATTTCTTCAACAATGGTGGTCGGTGAGTCTTCATCATCATTCGGTTCCACAGATCCAGTCAGCCCTTTTATCTGAGGTCCCCATGAATCATGCGTTCCTGCCAATCCTGCCAATTACCCAAAACAAACAAACAACAAATCGCATCAAACCCATTTAGAGATTAATGGTTGTTAATTAATGGGAATCGTGTCAAACCCATTTAGAGATTAATTGTTGTTGATTAATGGGAAGATCGAAAGAGGAAGGAGATTGTGGGTTAATACCAATAATAAGGAGGGCTTTGGTGCCTCCATGACCGTATCTCCTGTAAAATATCTTGACGCCATTACTCTCAGTTGTTTTTTCTATTTCTTTTTGGTATAGGCTCACATCACAGAAAGGCATTTTACTCCTCTTTTCAGATATTAATATTTGTCCGATGAATTAAATGAATAGATAGGTTTTGTAAGTGATGAAGAAGAAGATTATCCACAATTTAATTGGTTTGTTTGAACAAGCTTTCCTCTTTTGTTATTTCTTTGAATAACGAAGAATTGAATGAAGAGAGAAAGGGAGTCGATGGAAATAAGGATTACTCGGAGAGAGAGAGAAAGAGTCGCGTGTGTTCAGTTGAGATGTATTATATATACATTACATTTTACACCTGACCTGTTCTGTATTATTATTATTATGCAAAGCTAACTTCTAGAGACGAATATTTATTAATGAGATGAAATGAAATGGAAGAAGGGCTGCCATAAAAGAGGAGATTGAGAGGACACGTGGTTGGATATGTTGCGGTTTGGTTCCACGTCAACTGGGCGGGCGTTTTGTAGCGATAAAACTAGAAAGAGATGACGATTCAAAGTTGGAGTTGGTGTAATTATTATGTAGATATGAATGAATGAATGAATGAAAATGAAGAAACTCGATTTCAATGAATTGATTTGGACGGCTAATGAAATCATTTCTTATCAACCGTCGGATTTGTCTGACTAGGCTTGTGGGCTCAATCTCATCTCTTTTGTGTGTTTTTTATCAATTAAAATATTAATGAATGCAATGGGTTGCTGCACTTTTGGTGCCTCCCTTTTTATTTTTCCCCTTTTTCTAAATTTCCCTTTTTTCTGTGAGAATGCACGAGCTAAATGCTTCCTTTTCGGTGTGGACCGACTCAGTCCAAGTTTTTGTTTATTTCCTCAAAAGATACTTTTTTTCTTCTTGCAGATTAGAAGTCCAAAGAAGATTTCTATACAACAATATTGATTTGGTTTCACGAGTCATAAGACAACGAATTAGCAAACCAATTATCAATCCAAGACAAATAGTATTATTATGCTTTTATTTATTGAGATGCACTATGAATCTAGTCTTTCTTCTGCTTTCACTTTTAGCTAAACTTTTTCTTTTGAGCCACTAATATAATTTACAAATAAAAAAATTAACAAGAAAAGAAGATTTCTAGAAATGTATAAACTAAAAATAGATATACCGAAAGGAACACATATTAAGTTTGTAGATAAAAAATGACTGGAGGAGAAGATAGCCGGTCTCTTTCCGACCCACTTCAAATTAATTAACTTTAAGGGCAGGCCACAAATCATAATACAATACAATAGGACATAAATTATTCGTGGTCGATGAAAATCATTTTTTTTTTTTTTGAAAAATCGGTGAAAATCATTTTTTTTTTTGAAATAAAATAATACCAGTATGGCCTTGGATGACTAATCAAACTATTCAGTGGATTAAATAGAGAAATTGAAGCGTTGTGATCATTCAACCACTGTGCTAGTATAGGACACCGTCAACAATGGCTAGGCCATCTAATTTGACCTGACCTGGCTTCTTAATTTCTACTCTTAATATTCTAGATGCATTTATATTTTATATCATCTCAATCTCATTTTTTTTAGTGGCATTTTTTATTGAAGCTATTTGGGTCTCCCTTTATCTTTTATTTTTGGGAAAATTTCGCCTACGGGTTTATACTAAAAAAAAAAATTTTGGGAAAATTTCATATTTGCCATTGCAAAAACTTAAAATATCATATTTGTCATTACAAAAATTAAAATATCATATTTGCCATTACAAAAACTTTAAAATATCATATTTGCCATCGTAAAAACTTAAACTATCATATTTGCCATTATAAAAATTTAAAATATCATATTTGCCATCGTAAAAACTTAAACTATCATATTTGCCATTATAAAAATTTTAAATATCATATTTGCCATTACAAAACACAAAATTTTCAAATTTGTCTTTTTAAAACATCAAGAATATCAAAAATATCAAAAACAATTAACTTTCCGTTAAGTTTTATTTAATATTACCAAAATGTCCTTTCATTTCTCCTTCACTAGCAAATATACATATTATGTAGGATAATATTACCCCACCCATGTTTTCGCACCCTCTTCTCACAAAATTACTTTACCTATAAAGAATATATTCTCTTTGTTCACTTTTCCTCTTCATAACTAATTATTCCAAAAATCAATTTGAATTGGAATAGTTGATTCTTTTTTTTTCAATATATTTTTCTCTTATATTAAATTCTGACTTCACATAAAAAAAAGAAAATAAAAATCTCCGGTAGTATATGTGGATCTAAATCATGAAAAGAGAGACGAAGATAAGTTAGAAATAAACCTCATCAAATCAACGCTTAATATAATCTAATTGATGAAATAAGTTTAGGGGTAAAATGGTAATTATGAGACTGGACTGTTAGATTTAACTGAAAAAGATGGATGATTGTAAGTTTTTGTTAAATTTGATAGATTTTAAATTTTGGAATGGCAAATATGATTAAGTTTTTCTACTGGAAAAGATAGTTTTTCTATTGGCAAATATGATATTTTGATTTTTGTAAATTGTAATGGCAAATATAATATTTTGAGTTTTCTGATGGCAAATATGAAATTCTCCCTTTATTTTTAAATAAATCCATGGATGGTTTTTGATAAACAAATCCATGGATGGTTATGATTTATTGAACCGAAAATATTTGATGACTAAAATTAATTCATGTTTGATATGATGACATGAGAGAGCTAGTTTATACATTATTACATGCTCAAGATGTCAATTAATTACCTAAAAGGCTAAAAACTTTTAGTTGAATTGATCATTGCAAAATTCAAATAATATCAGAGTAAAATATGCAATAAAAAAATATGCAACTTGATTTAGGGACCTACCAAAAAAAATATGGACCAAACAAAATAGTTCAAAATATGAAGTAGGCTGAAAACATTTTTATGGGCCGAAATAGGCCCAGGATGAACCGATAGAGCGAGCTTCTAAGGTCGCTCGTTCATTCTTCGCGTTTCTTTCCAAATCAGTAACAATGGCGACAACAGTAGCAATGGCAGTGGCTCTCTTCTCTCCGAGCAATCAGACTCTTATCTCAACCACTCTTCCTCTTTGCGCTAGTTCTAGGCCTCTTTCCTTCTCCGTCAGAGCTCAGGTTTCTTCTTTTTCATTACTCACCGTATCTCCATCTCTTTCTTTTCTTTTCTGTTCTTTCTTTTCTCTTCGTTCTTTCTTTTAACATTTTATTATGCTGCTTGCTCTCTTCCAGGGGGGAAACAAAGGCCGTAAATTTGACCGAGTCTGGCGTCGCCGCAAACTGGTAACTCTTCTTTTTTTAATTATTATTGTTTGTTTATTGTTAATCTTATCCCTTTTGTCAATACTTGCTATTCAAGTGATATTAGGATGAGCATATGATAGAGTATTCATTATAATAGATTACTTTAGATGAAAATTAGGAATTGTATACTAGGATAATCAAGCGTTGACAAGTAAAATGAAAATAAAAAAAATAAAATAAAATTAGCAGTTTGACATTACAAGTATTTAATTTTGTGAAAATGGCAGAAAAGGGAGGACTATAGAATAGAGTGGAAATATGATGATGAAGACCGGAGCCTGTTTTTGGAAGAGCATATGAACGATATGAGGCAGATCGACAAACACATTTGTGCAGACATTGACGCGCTTCATTTGAATGCCGAAAACCGGTTTGCTTTTGTGAATGAGATAATCGACGAGACGAATAAGTTGGTGAAGAATAATGAGGATGAGTATGTTAACAGTGGGAGGAGGCCGGTTTTGCAAGCTCTGACAAACCGCATAAATGAAATGGGGTACAAAGTTGCTGATGCGTACATGGAGCCTCGGCCTTACGACGATCCTGAACTTGTTAAACGAAAATATGTCCCAAAAGCCTTCTGAGCGAATTGTCTTTCTTTGCCTAGTCAAATTATTGTTGTGAATTTTGTTGTCTTGTGTTTGTTACCTTATAGTATGTACTATTTCTGTTATGTACTAGTAATTAGGTCATGATTTCGTACTGTCTGGTAATTAGGGCTTGGTTTGAGCGTGAAATTATGCTAGAACAATGTAACCAAATCGAACAGAGCTGGCT
This sequence comes from Juncus effusus, assembly GCA_027726005.1. NCBI lineage: Eukaryota > Viridiplantae > Streptophyta > Magnoliopsida > Poales > Juncaceae > Juncus > Juncus effusus. Next base: position 6,639,711 of record CM050890.1, on the reverse strand, counting down.
AGTAATGTTATCAATTCATTTATTTTCTTTTATAAAACATGAACATCAAACATTATGCGTCAATCACACTCGATTACCCTTTCTAACGCCATCTATTTATCCAAAATGGAGGAGACCCCAACAGTGTATAGATGTTATTTATATCAGGAGGTAACTCTATTCATATGACTTATAAGCCAAGTGCTTAATGATTGAATAATTCCCTTGAATAAAATGGATTGAGAACAATCAAATCAAGGGAAATGAGGGCAATTGGGCCTTCTGTACCGCGGGTCATGTCGGCAGTTGGATTGTCCGTAGTCGTAGTCTTGCACTTCCATTAACACCTTTCTACTCTTCTTTCCACCCTGCATTCAATATTGAATCACATTAACACAATCAAACATGGTATAAGTCGTGGAAAAGCAGAAAATTATTGTTGAGAAAAGATCAAACAAACCAGCTTGGTGGCGGGGTTGTCAGCTCTGTTTCCGTCCGCAATTACGGCTTGACCTGCATAAAGTCGGTGAAGGAATGAACAAGAAAACACATGGAGGAAACATGCATGCAAATGTGTATAGATAGATGTAAATGTACCTGAAGAAAAATGAAAGAGGAGAATTAACAAGAGAATGGAGAGGGTTGGTGTCAGTCTTGGCATTATTAATTCTCCCTCAGTATATTGTACTGGAATTATCCTGCAGGAAGTGGAGATAGATATTATATCCTTTAAATTGAATTGAATTGAGATGTCTCTGTCTTGGCTTGTATATCTCATCTATATATACTGGCAGGCAGTAGGGTAGGGTGAACTAATAGTTATGATGATGATGAAATCCATTATAGGTAAGTCAACTGCATAGACAATTCTCAACTCCTTTTCATTGATGGGTAGATGGAATGATGGTGCATGATATGATTAGAAGACGAAAGGCGGATGGATGCTGCGAGTTTGTCAAAACAAAATTACTGGACCATCTATTATTTGCACTGGTGCTGCACACTGTTCCATCCATATCATCCAATATCAATCCTTTTTTACTTGATGCTTCCTTTCCACTTCTACCTCTTTTCATTTCTACCTGACCAGCCTTCCTTCATTTTTCATTTCACTTTGGTTATATAGGTTTAATGGAAAATTTGAGAGCCTAGCTTAGCTAGGTGTTGATCACCAGTGGAGTGCACTTCGATATAAACTGTAACAATGAGGAGATCTTTGGTAAAATTATCTTGTAAGTTGACCAGCAGCAGGCACTTGTATCGCTTGCTTTTACCACTCAAATCCAGCAGGTCATACATTGAATTTCAGGAAAGTTCAATTCCGGTGTTTAAGCAATTATTTTGATCACCAAAAGGAAATTCTAATTAGGAATCAGATAGAGATTGCTTAATATCGAAGAACAGATAAATGAAAAGGTCAAAACATGAATACTGTAATTAGGATCGTGCATACAATAGTCAAAGTTTCAAACAGGTGCTTATTACCTAGAAAGTAGACTTTGACATTCATCTTAGATAAGTTTTCATTATAATCTATGCTATGCGCATGTATTCTCTTTCACATAGTCTGAAGCCACAACCAACAACACAGACCTAAAAAAAGGTGAAAAGGAAACCTAAAAGTTCTACAGTACTCTTTCACAGCAAAATTAAATTGTCAAAAACTAATAGTTCGTAAGATAAGCATAATCGGCCAAAAAGCCCATAATTTCACATTGATATTCTAAATCCAGCCCAACTCAGCCCATCTTCACTCCACGCACAAATTCAGGAAGCCCTCATGAGTCATGAAAAAAATAATAATATAGTAAAATAAAGATGAGAAGATCGAGAGCAAGCTCAGCTAAAGCAATTTGGCTTCATCTTCTGAGTCCTGACGTAATTGGGACACATACACCCTCTACGTGTCCTGAAACTAGAAAGGTCCCTATACACGTGTCCTCCTTCTTGTGCATCACTTCAACTTATAAATATGCCATCCCGCTAGATCCTAATTAAAGCAGCTTAATTGATACTAATTCATAAGCTTATCCAACGAGACAGAAAGCAAAGATCCAAAAGCAGTTTAGTTCAGTTTAAGATGGCATCTCAGGACCAGGTTAACTACAAGGCCGGTGAGACCAAGGGCCGCACTGAGGTACATATTTACCGTTTATATATATATATATATATATATATATATATATATATATATATTAACACAATTGTATTGTTACATATAATCTTTGTTTGAAGAGGGTGAAATGACACATAAATGATAATGTAGGAGAAGACGGGGCAAATGATGGAGAAGGGGAGGGAGGCAGCTGATGCAACCAAGGAGAAGGCTTCTGATGCTGCTACTGCTGCGAAGGAACGAGCGCAGGAGGGTACTGACAAAACCGGCGGTTTCACGAGTCAGAAGACCGAGGACGCAAAGCAGAAAGCGTCCGAGACTGCACAATATGCTAAAGAAAGTGCACAGGCCGGCAAGGACAAGACTGGAGGCGTGCTCCAACAGGTTTGTTAAATTCTAAATCATTTCAAGTCTTTTGTATGAAGTGATTTGATTGTTTTTATTAGAAGGATTTTGATAAATTTGGCGGATGTAGGCTGGAGAGCAGATAAAGAGTGCAGCTCAGGGAGCAACAGAAGCGGTGAAGAGTACTTTAGGCATGGGAGAAAACAAGGACAAGGCAGGCACCGAGTGTGCTGAACGCAAGGAGTAGATTTACATAGTTGTTATTGTTTTTTGTTGTTGTGCTGTTTTTGTTGTTGTTTTTGTTGTTTTTGATTAATTATGTATCATTGGAGAATAATCAATAAGTTGTGTTGTGCATTGTATGATTATGTATGATTTGGTATTTCTCTTCTCTATATAAAGCTCGTCATACGAGATTATGAAATTCTAGCTAGTAGTGTCTCCTTTTACCTTGCGCAATAGTAGAGGTTTTAATGGTCGGGCGCCGGTGTGTCTAGTCATTTGTGCTATATTTTGTGTTCAGTTCCGGTTGTGAGCAAGTTGGGTTCGGATTGGAGGAGATGTTTTGGATGGTTTTGGATCTAGTTGGGTGTTTCATGATTGGGTTAATTTTAGTCTTGATTGATCAATTGGGAATAGGTAGGGTAATGCAATTGGTTCAGATTATGAGACGATTCAGTTTTATTTTTGTTTTATTTGAGTGAGAATTTCACATCAATTACACTGGATACAATATTTGAATCAATGTTAAAACTTGATCAGTTTCAATGTGTAATTCAGGTGGGTCGTTCTTCTTATGAGTCATTATATAGGTTAATGCATCTAGTTATCAAAAGAAAAGTTATTTAAATAGGAGTCTCTTCGGAGACATACGTTAAAAAAATTTATGAGGAAAGTAGTGGAAAACAGTTACTGGCACTAGGAAGCAGGTAAGCTAGCTGAACTCTAATCTAGAAAGATTGTGGAAAAGAGATAGATTAAATTATTAGCATCAACTAAGCATAAGAATTTTATGGAGAAAAAAATTTCTGGAGAATACATAGATTCTGGAAAAAAGATAAATTAAATCAGTGTTATAAAAATCAGACCGAACCGGTTGGTCCAACCGGAAAAACCGGACCCGGACTAAGAGCCGGTTCGATCCGATATAAAGACCGAAATTGCATGTGACCGGCTAAACCGGTGTGAACCGGCTGCTTTTGTTGAAAAAAACCGTGAACCGAGAACCCAAATAAACCGGCCGGTTTTTTCCCAATCTAATTTATATTTTAGTTATTTCTTTCCCTTCCAAACTTGCTATTTCTTGCTCTTTCCAACCTTTCCTTCCTTTTTTTTTTTTTTATCTTCATCTAATGGAAACAACTAGAAAATTTGATGTATTTCCTTATATTTTATATGAATTCATCTTTTTAAACTTTAGCCTTCAGCTCAACTCTCTCAACTCAAGTTTTTTTATCGCTTTCTCTCTAAATCTTGTTTGTTCCAAGATAGAACAAGGTTAGCTTTATTTCGATGTTAATCGCTTATTATTAGTTAGTCAAATATTGAAATTTATGTTTATGTGATGTTCGTATGATTTTAAATTATTTAAGGATTTTGTGTTTTGCATTTGTGACCCACCGACCCGACCGGTGAACCAGTGACTCGAGACTCGACCGGGTCGGCGTCCGGTCCGGGTTTAATAACATCGGATTAAACTATTCGCATCAACTAAGATAAGAATTTTCTGGAGAATATAATCATATCTTTCGGTTAGGTTGAATCAGTAATAGTATCTGGAATCTAATAAATGATATTAGTATTATCATGCGCGGGCATACACATGTTTGGTTAGGTTGAATCAGTAATTGTATTTGGAATCTAATAAATGATATTAGTATTATCGTGTGCATACACATGTATACTAAGAAAGAGCTTGAGGTACTATCATATGACGTGAATGTGCACACAGATATGTGTTAGAACAAGACTGAGACCACATGTTGACGAGGACATTCAAAATTTAAGTGGAAGAGTTTGTTATATTTCATAACGATATCGAGAGTGGATATATTAATCCCAACTTGAGTTATCGAAAGAAAAATGAGTTACTTAAAGTATCAACTGATGGTGTTATGCCCTAGGCCAAAGTGTTTGTGACCTAGATGGTGGATTGTAATAACAAACATAATATTTATTCTAAGATATTTCATATAATATGTGCGTATAGGTTATTTTAATATAATTAAAATAGACCATGAATATGCAATTCAACTTTATGTCATCAAAGTGTGTGACTTTGATAGTAAAACTATAAAGTGTTATGAATGCTATTCTAAATCGTCCCTGGTCATTTATAGGATATTTGTGGAGACAAATATACTTGCGGATATAAATAAATATATATATTTATATACAAGCTATAAATGTACACCAGTATATTAGTTGACTGATGATTATGTTTTACTGATCATGGATAAATAGTTATCAAGTCATTAATATAGGTATATGTTAGAGACCATATACTGGACTGACCCGCCATAAGAATGCTACATGTTTTACGTCATTAGCGATTCTTCTAACATAAAGTATTTATAGTCCTTTGACCTGAGATTGTCTCGGTTCCCAACATGAGTAATTTTATACTTTAATATAATCTAACACTGCCTTTAACCGGGTGGTCATAACGGTTATGATTAGGTATACAATGAATCATGTAGAGGGATGAGTGCAATCAAGACGGGATTTGTTCCTCTCATAAATGAGAGAGATATCTTTAGGCCTCTTGATGAATTGAACTGAAGAAATGTATGGCCATACTCAAATGAATTAATAAGAGTTATTAATGTCATTTGTTCTTGTTCAGTTTAATTCGGGATCAAGAAATATTAATCGATTAATATAAGGATGACGTCTTACATGCCTTATGATCGATGTAGATATCGCGTGACAAAGGGACTAAATACGTGATTGTTGATTAGGTAAATCAGATCACTAATATTCACTTAAATTGGGTAGTCATGATGGCTTGCTAGAGTCCGCTCATGATTTATAGACGGTCAAGTTTATTGCCAACATTAAGTGAACCTACAGGGTCACACACAAAGAACAAACTGAAACGGGCGCAGAATATCCTAGCGACTTATATGATGAGTTGCATAGGAATGTCACAAAAGATATTGTCATCTTATGTGATAAGATGTGATATATATGTATATAAAGACTATGAGCACACAAGATCATGTAATCTAAAAGAGTCTAGATGATGATATGTGGATAATGATGAGTGATGTCATACACATCTTTTAGTGTGAATAGACATGACTCTTCACCTCTATATAAGGACATAGAGGGCTCCAAATTCATTGTACCAAATGATTCTCTCTCTCATTATTTCTCATTCTCTTTTGTGAGACAAAAAGAGAGAAAATATCCTTTCTCATTTGTGTGACAAAATTACTAAAGGGTGCTTTCCTTTTATATGACAAAATGAAAAGGTGCAATTATATGAGAGAATTATACATCTTTTGTGAGACAAAATAAGAAGAAGAAAAAGAGTTTTCTTGTGCAAGAGAAGAACAAGCTACTAGCATATATATTGTTCTTCTTCCCGTTTTAAGAAGTTTGTTCGTGTGGATACCGGTAGAGGCGTTCGTACTTTCGGCGCTTATGATCTATTCGGCCTAAGAAGATGAGAACGGGTTGTTGAGAGTTTTGGTGGAGACCGATTGTGTGTGCGGTAGATCGCTTCCGCATGATCCGACCTAGACGGACTAGACGGATGAAAAATCGGTTAGGACGGTAACCGGTTTAGAGGCGCTTGGACAACACGCATGGTTTGAGCGTCACGGATTAAGCGTAATCCGAAAGGTATCTTTAAGATTTATTTCTTTGATTTAACCGATACGCACGGGTCCTCGGGATGGGTTTTGGACGAAATTTGTTTTTTCCGCTGCGTTATGCACGTCCGAAACCCAACAGCAAACTTCTTAAAACGGGAAGAAAAACAATATATATGCTAGTAGCTTGTTCTCCTCTTGCATAAGAAAACTCTTCTTATTTTATCTCACAAAGATGTATATAATTCCTCTCATATAATCGCACTCTTTCATTTTTGTCATACGAAAAGAAAGCACCCTTTCATAATTTTGTCATACAAATTAGAAAGTATATTTTCTCTCTTTTGTCTCACAAAAGAGAATGAGAAATAATGAGAGAGAGAATCATTTGGTACTATGAATTTCGAGCCCTCTATGTCCTTATATAGAGGTGAAGAGTCATGTCTATTCACACTAAGAGATGTGTATGACATCACTCATCATTATCCACATATCATCATCTAGACTCTTCTAGATTACATGATCTTGTGTGCTCATAGTCTTTATATACATATATATCACATCTTATCACATAAGATGACAATATCTTTTGTGACATTCCTATGCAACTCATCATATAAGTCGCTAGGATTTTCTGCGCCCGTTTCAGTTTGTTCTTTGTGTGTGACCCTGTAGGTTCACTTAATGTTGGCAATAAACTTGGCCGTCTATAAATCATGAGCGGACTCTAGCAAGCCATCATGACTACCCAATTTAAGTGAATATCAGTGATCTGATTTACATAATCAACAATCACGTTATCAACTAAGATTAAGTGTTTTCAGGTCAAATATGGTGTGTTTTCAGGTCAAATATGGTGTGAACATGTTTGAGTTGGTGCTGAGTTAATAATTGTACTTGAGCTCTAACAAATCATATCATAACATTTCGATTAAGGGGGATACTATCATGCGGTCGGAAAATACATATTGATATTTTAGTTAAATTCTCTAAAGGTATGCAATGTTAAAATTTTAAAATGCATTTTAATTTTAACATATTATTAAGATCTTTCTAGAGAGGTGGCAAAATCTGACCCGACCCGAAACCCGACCCGGCCCACCCGAACCCAAACCCTACCCGACCCGAAAATATTGACAAGTCAACGATCCGAAACCCGACCCGACCCAAATCCAAACGACTTGAAACCAGAAATACCCGGAACTCGAATGGCCCGAAACCCGAAATATCCGAGACCCGAACGACCCGAGACCCGAACCTGAATGTCCTGAACTTGCATATAATGAATAAAACCTGTTGTTTTCACTGTTATGCCTAGTATTATATATTACTTTATAATATCTTATTCTGTTTCTCCTAATGGCAACATATTATTTTAGAAAATAATATATTAGTTATATTGGTTTATAAGACATAAAATTCTATTTGAGACTTTTGATCTCATCGGCCACTTTTTACTTGCACAAAATTGAAAATAAATAGATATTTATTTAATCAAAGATTTTCCATCACAAGTTAAATATAATGCGTAACTAGAGATGACAAAATCTAACCTGACCCGAAAACCCGACCCGACCCACCCGAACCCAAACTCGACCTGACCCAAAAATGTTGACAAGTCAACGACCTGAAACCCGACCCGTACCCGAACCCAAACGACCCGTGGCCCGAAATACCCGGAACCCGAAGCAAAGTGAATACAATTCTAAATTATCCCTAGTCATATATGAGATGTTTGTAAGACAAACATATTTGAAAATCTCAAATCATATATATAGATACCAGTATGTTAGTTGGATGATGATCACGTTTTACTGATCATTGATATTGGATATCAATTCATTAACATAAATATATATTGGATCGACTCACTATGAAAATATACATGGTATATGTCATTAGTATTTTCTCATCATCTAATATATGAGTAGTCCTTTGACTTGAGGTCATTATAGATTCCTGCATGTATATCTTCATATTTTGACATAGTCAAACATTATCTTTAATCGGATAATTATAAAAGCTATGATTATGTATTTTGTAAATCATGAGTTGGAATGTGAATGATCAAGATAGAATTTGTTACTTTCGGATACGAGAGAGATATCTCTAGGCCCCCTGATCAATTGAGATTGAAGAAAAACATACGGCCGTGTACGAAAGAATTAACATGTGTTGTTAATGTCTTTTAATTTATTCAGTCTAATTATAAATCAGGAAAGAGAATTGATCATATTAAGGATGACATAAAATCATGCCTTATAATCAATATATATATTGCTTAACAAAGGGACTAAATACATAATTGATGTTCATGTTATGATCACGTATCATTCATTTAATTTGGGTAATCATAACATCAGATTAGAGGCTACTTATGATTTATAAACTTGAAGTTTATTGCCGACATTAAATGAACTTACAGAGTCCCACACAAACAGAACTAACTCAGTTGGACACAGAAAATCAAAATGAATGTGAAGAGGTGTAAGCATGAGATGCTATAAATAGATGAAGGATTCGTCTGATTAGGTCAGAACATTCTGAAATCCCTAGCCGCCTTTTGAGAAAAAGAGAAAGAGAAACCGGATTTAGTAATCTTGGTTTCTCCGCCAATGAGAGTATTTCGCGTGTGGATACGTGTAGAGGGCGGTGCCGGAGTCATAGCGTCTTTCGTGATCAGATCCGTGAGGAGACGCAGGGAGATCGTTCGGAGACGAATTGCGAAACCCTACTAACCGGATTAGCCGAATCCGAGGTATAAATAAGATTTATTTTCTGATTTGATTGATAGTATACGGATCTTCGGTTAGGAAATGAGTAAATTTTTTATTCCACTGTGCCTTTTACGATTGCGCGTTTCCTTTCACATATCTCATAGCGTGAGAAATAGAGTTGTTGCAAGAAATTTCATACGATCTACTGAGACGGTGAGTCGACATTTCTAACATACTCTCTATGCAATTGGAGAATTGCGGTTAGAATATATAAAGCCACCTAGTACAATCACACATAGGTATATTAGTTCAAATTCTAGATTCACACCGTTTTTTAATAATTATTGGGGCTTTAGATGGAACACATGTTCATGCTAGTGTGTGAGGTAATAAAGGTCCTTTCTTTGGACGTAAGGGTTTTGCTACTCAAAATGTCTTAGCAGTTGTGAATTTTGATCTTCGGTTTACATATGTACTTGCTGGTTGGGAGGGTTCAACACACGACTCTCTCATTCTAAGAAATGCACTCGAAAGAGAGGACGGATTAAGTATTCCTCAAGGTAAATAAAAAGTATTCAAAATTATTTTATACTTGGTTGCATTATATAATTGGTTCTAATTTATTAACAATTCATAGGAAAATACTATTTAGTGGATGCTGGATTCTCAATGCGTCCAGGTTTTATTTCACCTTTTCGTGGGGCAAGATATCATTTGAAGGAGTTTTCTGATCGTCCTCCGCTACCAATAAAGAACTTTTGAATCATAGACATTCATCTTTATGGACTAGCATTGGATGAGCATTTGGTGATTTGAAAAACCATTTTAAGATTCTTATTTGTAGTCCATACTTTCGTTATAACACTCAAGTTGATATCGTTCTTGCATGCTATAGTATCCATAACTATATTCTAGAGGGTGGTCTCGATTTATTTGTACCGACTATTGAGGGCCCAGAACTTTGGAGTTAAGAGATGAAACACGAGAATGGGTGACACTTAGGGATCATATAATGACTCAAATGTGGGAAAGTGATGGACATTGATTTTTTTTTTTATTGTTGCAAGTATTTCTTGTTGTATTTTACTTTTTTAGCAGCTTGAAAACATAATTCTAAATTTGTTGGACTTATGTTTTGGAGTTGAGTATGAATGATGTTTTTGATGATCGATATGATGTATGGATTATTAAGCTAATGGTTAAATTAGATATAATATTTTATCTTTATTTATTTCTTAGATTTGTATATTGTGCTGCATGAAATATGATTTCTTTTTTGAAAGAGATTTTATTGAACAATAATAACAACAATATGGTACAAATGATATACAAATATAATTTTAGGCAAAAAAAAAAAGTTTTATGTGGCATTGATTTGATAACTAAATAATCTTATGGAATTACATATCATAATTACATCAATCCAAATATAAAAACTGTAACTACAGTAAATTGAGTTTCTTCCATCCAAACACTAGAACTGTAAGTGTAACTGCTTGCAGAAACTCCAGTTTCTCTAGTAATATCTAATGCGGCCAACCAAACGGCCCCTAAATCTCTTCCTAACCCAATTACTTTATGTTTCTCCTTTATTTTTCTTGACATTTTATTATTATTTCAAACTAAACAAAATCAAATATATAAAAATATATATATATATATATATATATATATATATATATATATTTTGGTTTAAAGAACTTATTGCTATGACTTTCTGCAAGTCAATGAAATGAACGAGTCTTTGTAATGTTGTTGTGTTATATTTCATAATTTTTGCCTAAACAAACAGAAATAAAACGAGACTGTATTTTTAATAATACTTAGTTTTATAATAATATGATTAATATTTTTTTCCATAAATTTTTTATCCAAATATAAATATTATGAAAATAATATTTTTGTTAATAATAATAATATTTTAAAATTGTTTTTAGAGTAAAGATGATAATTTATTGTAATAACTTAATCCAATTAAATTTTTTTGTTATGCATTTTTATATGATAATAAAATCATATTATATTGTCTTCAAGTGGAGATAGGGTACCGCTAGTTATTCTACATGGGACCTGCTACAGCACGACGCACTGTAGCACGACTGTTCACGACGGGTTCTAATAACAATATATATAATTTATTTTCTCATAACAATTTATACATAACAATATATATAATTTATTTTCTAATAACAGTATATATATAAAAAATGAAAACAGTATATAAAAATGGGAAAACAATATATAAAATGGGAAAACAATATATAAAAGTTAAAAAATAAGAAATACACAAAGAATAAATAACAATATATTAAATGACAAAACAGTATATAAAATGAGAAAACAATATATAAAATAAAAAAATAACAGTATATCTACAATGCGTCGTGTTATAGTCGTGCTACAGTGCGTCGTGATTGCACATTTCCCATTCTACAACGAGACAAATGATGAATTTTGACTTGTGGTATCCCTTTAGACACTTGATGACACCCATCTCCATTTTGCCTTGCATTCTCATTTGTTCATACAGTATGTTTGTTTTCTCTCTCGCAGTCCAAAGTTGAATTCCTTTTGATATTATTTATAGCACTCTCTCACTCGTCTCAATTAAACATTTTGCTCGCTCGATCCAAACGTAGTATGGTAATGGATGCCATCCATCCCAGCCTTGAGTCAGGTGAGGAAGTTTCTAGGATCCGTTCCAGATCAACAAGACAAGGGCATGTCCCTTTCAAAGACCATTCTTTTTCAATAATTGAATCAGCCTCATCCTTTGATTATGTGCACACAGTTCTACTCTACTACGATTTTATTTATTAATTTACAATTGTTTAGAGTCAAGGAAATAACATACTTCTCTTCTCCCAATTTCAGAGTATTAAACCATTTCTCCCTTCTCACTAGGAGAAATTAGAAGCAAGCAAGCCCCTAGCTCATACTAAGTTCTCCGAACTTTTTCCATGCGATTTCCACACAAGACTCGAATCACACACCCTAAAGAGAGCAAGAGCAGAGAGTAAGAAGAAGCATTTAATATACTTGTTTAGATAAATGGAGGGTCTACAAAGGTCAAGTGAGACGTTCAGGAGGTCGGGTTCGTCAGGCATGGTGTGGGAAGATCGATTTGCACCTGCTGGATGGGATGACAACAAGAAGAAGAGTGAGGATCCATCGGATGAGAGTGCTGCTGTAGTTGCACGGATGGAGCGCAGTCGATCTGCCGGAGCAGGAGGAGGAGGAGGTGATGGTGGTGGATATAAAGCAGGCAGGGCACCACCTCCGGCCATGGACCCTCCTTCTCCAAGAGTCTCGGTGTGTGGATTCTGCTCTTTCTTCACCAAGCCCCCACCTCCCACTAATCCTTCAAAACCCCGCCCCCGCCGCCGTCGCTAATTCTTATTTCTCCTGTACTCTACGTATAAAAGGAAAATACTCTCTCTTTCGTATTTAGGTTTGTTCAAAATTTTGAACTGATTCATTTTTCATTGCAAAAATATGTTAGTGATGATAAATCCACCGTTGTACGACTTAGGAGCCTTTCAATGTTTTGCAACTTAATTTCCTAAATTGGAGGATGCATTCTGTCAAGTCATGCATGTGTTTTGTGTGCTAATTAGTTATATACTGTTGAAGAATATGATCAATTTGTTGATTGCGAAACGCAAATTTGTTATAGAAGAAATCAAACTAGACCTTTATCTTTTCATTAAAAAAAACTATACGTTTATCTCTTTATCTTGAGTTGTGCGAAGTAAATGAATTAGAAATTAATGTAAAAATGAGATTTTTGAAATTGAAAAGTTGGATAAATTCAACAACCTTCAATTCAGTCAAAGACGAACAAAATTATTTGTCTGGAGTAGATGGGGGTCGGGTAAGGTGCCCCCAATAGTCTCAATTGAATGGGTGGGCACTGAAAGCTACGGCTTTTGACCATGTATACTCTCATACTACTTTCATACTAGTCCTAAGCATGTGTGGTGCACGTGTTTATTGTAGAATGTAAAAGACAACGACAAAAAAAAAAAAATAGAATGGGTATTTTACATGAACAAAAGTAGGATGATATTATTTGGCAAAAGAATGAGAACGAACTATATGTGTAAGTGAAGTTTAAATTAGCAAAAAAGTAAATCATTAATATTATAATCAAATAGTTAGTCCTTAAAAAACTGAATCATTTGGATCAGACAGTCATAGAATTAGGTCTTGAACAATATAATTTAACACATACATGATACACAAGACATATCCATTATCTAGAAAACAACCTATGTGTTTTATAAATCGATTTCTCTCCACTTGGTTCATCTTTCTTTATGTTATAGAAATTTTAGATGGAATTATTTTTCCATAACCGTAATGAGTAAGAAGGATATATTATACCAAATTAAAGATACAGTCGGTTTCACATTATAATTCGGATAAACATCAATATACCACAAAACGTAACTTTGTATAGGTGGCTCCATTTGTATAGGTGGTTCCATTACTTGGCCGCTAAGTTGAAGACATGAATTCGAATCACGACAGAACCATTTTATTTCTTTGTTTTATTAGGCAACTTATATTTTAATTAACATTATTGTTTTATTTGATCATTTTTACTCATATCACCCAACAACTTAGATCTAAATATATTTATAATATTAATAATCTTGGATAATACTATATACCATGTAAAACGTATTTGATACGTATATGTATGTATTATCAAGAAAATAGCGCAATAAAGTATAATCAATCATTCCTTAACACTAAACCCAAAATAACATTTACATCATTAATAAAAACCAACATCAAAGCTTCAAAGCACAAACAACCCTATCCACATCATCTTCTCTTGAACCAAGTGTGTCAATTCATCCTTCAAAATCATCATTTTTTTTAGTGGAGCATACAACTCCTGCATATATCAAGAACACACTTTTAGTGAGTCAATTAAGGCCTAATTTAGACACAATTCAGCCAATTTCAATCATCAACACATTTTACTGTCCTATGCGGCCCTGAAGTAGCGGAGTCCTTTTACAGCGCTGGCCGTCGGTGTCCCCCCTCACTCAACTCTCTAGTGTTATAGATTCCTGAGACAGAACTCGGACAATGTGGCATAATGTTATTTGGTCATATCTATCATATTATCAAATAGTAAAATTATGTAAACATGTTTTGTGTTTTATGAAACCCGCATGTGTTGTGGGACCTAATATATATTTTTTGACTTTCTACATTAGCTAAGGTATTGTTGGTTACTATTCTAAAATTAACCAAATAAATAATTTAAAATAAATAATAAAATTATGATAAAATAAGACAAGCCTGGTGTGTAGCCGTCCGATCGAGCCGCGACTATCCTAAAGACAGAATAACGCCCTCTTGTGCAGAGTTAACCGTTTATCCGTCTCCAAGGTTCTACACCACGAGGAAGTCTCGTATCCACTCCGGTAGCACAATTACGGACTGAGCCTTCATTTCGAAGAGAAATAAAGTCGTGCACCATGATCTTTCAAACCAAGTATATATTGTGTATTTGGAATAATGTATTTTTAGGAGGAGGAAGAAGAAGAATGATTGTTGTATTGTATTTGTTGTATTGTTGTTGTATTTAAAAATGAGTGAAACTCCTTTTATAATGAGGGAGAGGGAGAGACTTGGTCAACGAATTTAATACCATTCCAAACTCCCCATTTAATAACCATTAAAATATCAATAAAAATACAACAATAAGTTTTAAAATTTACTTATATTATTTATATAATAAATAATATACAACATTCCCCCTCAAATTTTAAAACTTAATATTTAAGTATTTCTTCAAAATACTTGGTATCTACTATGCATAAGTATGAGTGGACGTAGTCTTTAAACTCTTACGTAGTGATGGATATATACGATCGAGATTTACATGGTAAACATACGTTTTTGAACCAGAAATCTTTTACCGATTTTCTATACTCACACACATAGTAGGAAAAATCTTCTAGGTGCTTTAGCGGGTGTGCGTTATTTATGGCCATGCGCTAACCTTGATTTTCATGAGAATACTTTAGGATTTCGCCCGTATCCTTAGTCGCGGCCCACGACGATTCTTACTTAGGTAATTCCTCAAAGGGTATACGATGTGGAAATATACCCCGCAAATATTACTTTTATTAAGTAAATTATTTAATTTATTAATTTCAATATTTGAAAAATAAATCTCGGAATTATTGAGAACAAAAATTCATCCTAACCATCACCTTAAAGCACTTCACCATAGGGATGAGCACGAACAAATCAATGTCTAAATAGTGCTTCAAAATACCACATCAGCAGTTTCGTTTTACCTTTGAACCATTTGTCCCGTCCAGCAGGCCACAATGGTAGGGGCCCCACCGCTGGTGACGGCTATATGGGCTAAACGCTCTATCCCCCTCGATGAACTAGATCATAAAAGATCTTTTATTTAATTATCGAATAATTTATTTTCCGATTTTATGAAATTAAGTGATATCACTTTTCCGCGGTTTTATAATGAATTTTATGTGCCAAATTATTTTAGCTAGCATTTATATTTTATTGATTGATCAGATCAATAATATTCTTCTCAACAAGAATTCATCAAAATTGATGATAATAATTTAGGCACAATAGGAATACTCAAAGTAAATTCCTAAGCCAATTTCAGGCATATAAATTTCATATTAAACATAATATGATATTGACCAATATTTTTATTTATCAATATTTATTGATAAGATATCTTAACATCATTAATATATAAACGATTTTCAAAAGTTAGAATACCATAAATATCCATATTGGATAAAATTAGTCATTTAAATCCAAATTCATACGAAGAGATAATTTCGTCAAACTTCATAGATTTATACATTGGACCACAAAATTTTTGATGGAGTCCAAATTTATATGAAGAGATAATTAAATCAAACTTCATGTATTATTAATTTATTTTGCTTGTATTCAACAATAAAAACTTGAAAAGTTAGCAAACATTGTGCATTTGTTTATTTTAAAAATAATAAATTCATATTGTTATATAAACTATTCTATTGGTCAATTTTAAAAGTTTTATAAATATAGGATAAAATTAATTTATCTAATTATAGATATAGAAGGCAAAAGTAATTTCTTTTTAAACATAAATTATGGCTAAAATATTATAAGCCAATCATGTGCTATAGCAATTAATATTTCGTAAATAGTAATTTAACAGTACTGTATGGCCAATTTAAATGGCAACAAATTGTATAATATATTACTTTTGAATTGGAAATAAGATTATTTGTTATACAAATAAATTTGTATTAATTAAATATAATATAATGAAGATTTTTTTTTTTTACTCAAAATAATTGAGAAAACATTATTTGCCTTCTTTATTTTTATTAAACTTTGGAAATATAGTTGGTCGTACCAACTTTACTATATTTTATATGTGCCAAAATTAGGCAAATTGTAATACCATTAATATGTACTAAAAGTTCCAAAAAATTAGGAAACCATCTTTATACTAATAAAAAAAATCACAAAATTAATAGTGATTGTAGACTTACGTATCTAATTTAAATTTATATGAAGAAATAATTTTTTATTTTATCAAACCTCATATTTTTTTTTTTAAAGATATAAAATATATCAAGTTTGCAAGCGTTTTGCTTTTATGCTTTAAATACCATATCAAAGTGTACTTGATATAAATAAATAAATAAATAAACAGATCAAAATTTAATAATCATAAATTGTTTAAAAATAATAATATACGTGAACCAGAGCTAAGTTAGTAGGATAGATGGTCAATGTTGGAGCCCAAAATTTCCAAAACTCTTCAATGTTGCTTTTAATGCAATGTGTCCACGTATGCCTCGTCGGGTCATAAATTTAATCTCTTTATTTTATTTAACTTAAATTTATTCATCTAAATTATTTAACTTAAATTCATATGAAAAGATAATTTTATCAAATTTCATATGTCAATATGTATATAAGATCCCAAAATAGTGAAATCATTTGAATTGAAAATGAAGAGATAATATTTATCAAACTTCATATGGGCTAAAACCAACAGAGAGAGAATATATCTTCTCTTGTAATTGCGAATCAACACTCATGAATTGAGTGCATAACCGAAAGTTAATCAAGGAATTAATTTCATTAAATAGCTCTATTATTAATTTTACCAGACATAGTTTATGCAGTCCTTGTACCTAGTCATAGGCATTGTAAACACGATATTGGATTCGTGTACATATTTAATTTTCTGGTCAAGAGAGGAAAATAAAAGAAGACTAAAGATCAATACCCTCAATAGCTAATAAATAGATTAGACCTTTTGTTTCGGTTTCTTTTGGAAACATTAATAGAGATTAAAGTGATTTAATTTGTTTACACTCTTTTAAAATGCCAAAACCGAAATAAGCCTTTGTATGAAATATGTAACCGTCTATTAAATCAATCAATGATGATTATTTTCCAAAATAGAATATGGTGCATAATCAAATAAAATAAAATTTATACAATCATTTGAACACCATATTTATAAACTAGTTTGAGGATAATTTCATGAGAATCAATATTCAAACATGAGTTGGACAAATCATATCTGTATGATGCCAAAGTTAAGATTAATTGCTAATTTGCCTAGTTCAGACAAGAATTCGATATAACAAACATGTTTAGCTTTTCTCTCATTTGTTCATGAGGTAAAATTGCATAATTCTTGATCCATTTAAATAACAAGATCAATTTAAAAATATTGATTTAGACTTTGCACATCTAAAGTTTAATGCAAAATTGCATCATGAACTTATATTGATTTATACAACTAATTATAATATTTTGTTTGATTTTAAATAAAATTTAGATTTTATAATAATCTTCCTAAGTGGAGAAATAGAGCAATTAGCACATACGTGAACACAAGCTCGAAGAATGAAACCACCAATTAAAGAGGGATAGATAAAATTTGCATCAAGATAAATACAAAGGAATAGAATATATTTTTATCTTTTTTTATTTATTTTTTATTTTTTATTTTCAAACATAAAATAATATAAACCCCAAGATCAATAGTCTTAATACGACTAGCATTTAACCCCCACCCCCCCCCCCCCCCCACCCCCCTTTTTTTTTTTTGTGTGTGTGTGTAAATTGACACTCACAATGAGAAAGTCAATGTTGATTGTAAAACTGAAATTGACCCTCACTGATGGTTTGTAATTCCCATTTAAACCCTCATTAAATTTCATGATATTTTGTATGTTTCAAGAAAATCAACTCATGTGATAAAATGGTCTTTGAGTAGCTGTTTTGTATTATGACAGTAATACAAATAAGGGCAATACAATTATAATCATAATTAATAGAATTAAAGCTCGGCTGTTACAGGGCTTTCTTAGACACCGATTATTGATTATCACATATTTTATGATATTTTGAGTATTTGGTACAAGTATTTCATTAATTTATACAACTAATATTTTTTTCGTTATTTTTATTATGCCTAGGTATATTGGTTGAATTCGAAAAAAACTGAAGAATGACTCCAAATCGGCAGTTTGTTAAGATAGTTCTATAAGATGGAGAATTTAGAAAATCAACCCAAAAATATGCAATTGTGGAATGACACAATCTTATATAAAAAGATATTGTAGCTGCTTCCTTGGTTTTGTTTGAAGCAAATAAATATTTGTTTTTTTAAGCTTGCATTCAATATATATATATATATATATATATATATATATATATATATATATATATATAACTCCCTTTTTTTATATACATAGTAAATTGAAAAATTCAACTTTTAACATTTTTTTAATCAAACATAGGTGATGTGGTGAGAATTATGAAAGAAAGTCGAAAAATAATGTATAGAATTAACTTTATTATGTCAAGCTAGAACTAGTACTAAGTAAATGACAAACAAACCTTCCACTAATGCATGCAAAAGTTTTGTAGGGTTATATTGGACACTTGTGATGTTTTGCAGGGGTATGTGTTATGTTTCCTATGGAGGCATACTTAATATTTATTTACTAATTAATATTTATTATTTAGTATGTTTTCTAAGAATATTCATGATATTTCCAATATCGTTTGTAGGGAATAACATGATATTTCCTATGTTTTCAATTAGGGTGTACATGATATTTCCTTTGTTTGATAGCTGAAAGTTCCGATGGCTAGATATGTATTTCTTACGTTTTGCTGAGAAAACTATATTTTCTATATTTTGAAGTGGTACTACCATGAACTCTTGCTCCGCTTTGAAATGATAATTCTTATATTCTTTTATTCATAGTTATAATTTTATAGTAACTAAAGGTAAAACTTTTTTCAAGTATTATACATAGGTCTGGCCCTCTTATAACTTCACTGAGCCCACGGGCTTAAGCAATAATTGGGCCAGAGACAACACGTATCCATATATAATCCATATATATAATGAGTCTGTTTGTGAACCGTTGAATCAAACCTGATGATAGCTCACAATTAAAACTTCTCCGACGTCCGTACCCCTTTCTCTCTCTTCTCTCTCAAACTAATTCTCCTCTCGACGCAGAAACGGCATCCCCTTCTCGCTCAATCGAGCCCTTCTACCCAAAATTAAAAACAGTCTAGCGTCTTCCAAGTCTTTGCCCAAGTCTCTCTCTCATATCTCTATGTGGACCCTGTGACGGGTATATATATAGATATAAATTAGGTCCCAATTCGATATTTGTAGACCTTAGTTCGCTTGCTCGGTCGCCCTCACGACTTCGCGTTGTAGCTAGCTGGGGTGTCGGTCCACAAGGAGGCCAAAGGTAGAGTACCGGACTAGGTTTTGGTAAGTAATCCAAAGCGAATCTGTTAAGGCTGGTTGGTTGGTTGGTTGGTTGTACAAGGAAAATAAATAAAAGAAAGGAAATAAAAGTAAAGAAGTGTCCTGAACCGAGCACATGTTATCACCGTGTGCGTGGGATGAAGTACGATGGAGAGGTCTGGCGCGAAGGGTTCTAAGACTTGATGGTTTCTCCTGATTGGTTTGTTGTCTCCTCACGAACCGCCGTGTTTCTTTGTCATGACGCAGAAGGCCGGAGGCCGCTCTCACCCGTCCTCCGGAGTCAGAAGCCAATCTTATGGTTCCTCTTGTTGTTGGTCTCTGCTTATGAGGGGATCCATCCTTGTATCGCGAAACCGGCTCTTGAAGTGAATCGCTGTGCTCGCACCCCTGGGATGCCCGTCCAGAGTACGAGCCCTTTGAGATATGTGGCATTCCTTGCTCCCCTCGAACATCCCGGCTACTCTCGTGCCTCGTCACTCCAAGTCTTGCTTCCCTCGAACGTTCCGGCTACTCTCATGCATCGTCAGTCCAAGTCTTGCACGTGGGTCCTGCTTTCGGCTTCTCCTTTCGGTACTTCGCCTACTTGCCTAAGTACCTAAAACTGTGCAGCCTACACACTCAAGGTAAGAGTTAAAATACACAAACAATATCACAACAAACAATACCAACAACAAGATGGATAATGATAAACTGAATCAAGTATTACTAAGTTACTAACATCTCGCCCCTTGAAGGGTTTAGTTACAACGCATAAAGATACACACTGATAATAAGAATCTGAAATAAAAGATAAAGAAAGACTAAACCCGAGATATAGTTAGACTTTGACGTTGTAGCCGCTCCCCCCTTCTGCCTTATAATAGACCTCCTAACTAACTAAGTCGCGATCGTGGTGAGGCGAAGCCTCACCGCGGGAGCGAGCCTATTAATACTTAGTAGATTGTTGTGTGCTGGTTCGATTGCCTCTTTTGAAAATGGAGGTCTTCTTATATAGGCTAAGGAACCCTTGTAAAGATGATATTTCTTCCTGGCCAAAAAAATATCTTTCCATTAATTTCCCCTTGATTTATTCCATTAATTCCTCTTTCCAAATCTGCCATAATTAAGAGCTGTGAAGATCCGTGAGTTACTCTGTCTTGAGCGCCAAGTTAGCTCTCTGGGCCTTAATGAACATTGTAGGTCTTCCTCAGCTTTCCAACGCGTATTCATAGATCCCGGACCGAGGTCCAGAGAGAGAGAGAGTTATGCAGAAAATACTGAACAACTGTCAGCAGGTTCGTAGGTAGCGGGTGAGGCTTCAAGGGTGCGAGTCTGAGGCCTCCAGGGTGTGAGGATAGGTGCCGGAACTGCCTTTGTTCCTCCCATTAAGTGAACACTAGAAATAACTTGGTTCTTAACAAAAACATAAGCAAAATACTAATAAAACTAATAAAAGTGCATAAAGTAAGATACAAGATAAATGACAATTTTCTATATAAATTACCCCCATCAGACCCCGTAAGGATGAGCGGTGTAAATTGTGGAGCCCGTGAGGTCGAGTGGTATAAATTAAGCCTCGTCTATCTTTGCCCTGCACTCATGTTTCCTCTACATCTCGCCTCCTCCTCGAGTAGTTCAAGAGAAGAAGAGAAATATAATAGAGTCGTTGTGTCCTTTAACACCCTTTTTTCAACTGAACAAGAAAAATATAACTCTTTTCAATTAATTTTATGGGTAATTGTAATGTGTATTTTTATACACATTTTTAGAGTTTTTATCATATAAATTTTACCTTTAAATCACATAAAATATTGGAATAGTGTTTAAAATTAATAAAAATTATTTTTGAAACCCTTAATACACTTTTGTGTGATTTTTCAGGTAAAAAGACCAAGAAAGAGATATTTGGATGACTTGGTGAAAAGTCAATTCCAAATAAAGGGGCCGATCTACAAATTATTGGCCAAGGATGGCCGAATTCTCGATAAATCTCCGCAAAAACCCTACACACGCCTCTCCAATTCTCTCATAACCCTTATCCGCCAACCATCCATGCCAAAACCTACAAAATCCACAAAAAGACGAAAAGTCAAACCCGAGAAATCGCCCACTTAACCAAAAGTCAATTGTCTCAAAAGGGGTCAAACTGGGTACCAAATCGAAGAGCTCGACGAGACGAATCCAATGGTAGAAATCTCGCGAAAGAAGACCTTATAGAACTCCCAAAAATCGCGATAGAAGATCTGGTCAAACTTGGTCAAAGGCAACCTTTGACCAAGTCAACCCTTCTCTGGACCAATAAAAATGAAACATGTGTTCCCCAATTCACCTCAGATTTCAATCAGCACAGGAATCAAGGAAGATGAGGTTTTAATTTGGCCAATCAGAAGATGACGAGTGTATGGAAGAAATTGGATCCAGTGAACCAGGAAGTGACACGTGTCTTGAGCAGTTAGAATCTGATTCTGGGAGGACACGTGGCGGCCTTTGATAGGGACCATCCCTGACGCGCCTGACATGGCTCAGTACGAGGTTCGTATGACGCCCAATGCCCGCTCGACACGTGTAAAAACGCATGGTGGAAAACGCGATTCCACAGAATCTAGGCGAACTTCTCTCCATTGATGGTCAGACTGGATGCCTCCATTACCTGTATAACACTCGTTAAGAGGGGAATTGGGCCGTCCGGTGTGTTGAAATGGAGAAAATACAGCACGCGTTTTCTGCGGAGTCAGTACCATGTTCAGGGAATCTCAGTACGAGATTTAGATCTGGCCAGTGAGAGGGTGACACCTGGCATCTCTATCTCAGCGAATGTGATGATCAGTACGAGAGTTCTTATTTTACCCAATCATAAGCTGCCACGTGGCACGCGTTTTCGACAGAAATTAAGGAATGTAACACGTGGCAGTCTCTTATTAGATGGATTTAAATCCCTGGATTTGATGTTGGCTAACCACAATGCCACGTGTGAAGAAAGGAAAATGATAAAGACTCCCCACAAAGTGTACCCATACTGATTCAAACAGATTTTGAATAAGAAAATGAAGGAAAAAATGTAAAATAACCCCCGAATTACTATCCAATTCAAAAATCGGAACAAACCCTTATTTTAGTCCGACAACCATATTTCCAAATATTTTCTAGGTCAAATATCTCTATAAAAACAAACCTTCTTTCTCTCTCTAAAGGATTCATCACCACATCCATTCTTACACGCCATTTCCACATCCACATTCTTCTTCTTCTTCCACCATTAATAACCTAAGCTCAAAACCCTAATTTTAAAGAGTAGAAAGAGAGGTTGAATTTTTTTCAAGGAGAAAGGTGCTTGTTCTAGCTTGAGCAAGGATTGAAAGGGAGGCGAGATCAATCAAGAAGGAGGGGCTCTAGCTTGACTCTTCACTTTAGGGTTTGATTTTATTTTCCTTAATTTTTCCTTATTTCTTCTTCTTTTCTTGAATGAGTTTCTTGTTTAAGCCTTGTGTAAATATAGTTTTTATAAACATGAGTGAGTAGATCTTTAGTAGGGATGTGATGATTTGTTTAAGTTTGTTTGAAACATTCAGTTAATTGATTTGATTTGGGGATTTGTGAAAGTTGTCATGAAACGTTTATTATTTGAATATTTGATTTAAAATACTTGGCTAAGTTGTTTAGATCAAGATCTATAAATTACAAATGTTTTGTGGCCAATTAATTAAATAATTAGTTGGCTAAATTTGTTTAATTAATTGAAGTTTTGGTTGAATTTAGTATTTGAATATTGAATTGGCTGATTTGTGTTTAGATCTAAATTAAATCATTAATTGAGTGTTTTTAGCTTCAAGCACTTGAACTTATTTTGCAAATCTTAAAAATTGAAATATTTGATGGTTAGTGATAACATGCTTAAACAAATTATCATACAAGTCCCTACCTTTAATTAAATATTTGAAAAATCAAAAAATCTTATTTCTTTCTTTTAATCCCTTTTATTATTTCAAAAACAAACTCATCTTAAATCTTTAAAACTAAAACTAATATTTGATTAATTAGTTGAAAGTTAAGGCCATACCTCCTAGTGGATCGACACTCTAAACTCACATACCACATATACATTGAATTGAATTAGGGGACTTATAAATCGCAAACGACACGATTTATACATTTCTTACAGTAATTGAAGCTAATTAGGACCGAGTTTGATTTAATTAGTGCTAATATGAATTGATTTGACAACAATTAGATCCCTTGACTTATTTGAGCATAATTTGGGTTCCTTTCGACTGATTTCACAACAATTTGGGTTTCTTTGTTCTTGAAATAGCAACAATGGTCAATATCACCTCTCCGGAAACTACGATCACACATGAATTTATCGAACTTCATGTACCACTGTCTGGGTGCCTGTTTTAGACCGTACAAGCTTTCCTTGAGATTACACACTAGACCCTCCTTGTTCGGGGTCTCGAAACCATCAGGCTGCACTATATTGATGTCCTCCTCCAAATCGCCATGGAGGAATGTCTTCTTGACATCCATCTGCTCGAGATGTAAATCTTCGGCCGCTACAGTACTTAATACCGTACGAATGGTTGTCAGCTTCACCACCAGCGAGAATACCTCCGTGTAGTCAACTCCCTCTTTCTGTAGGAACCCATTTAGTACCAATCTCACCTTGTCCCGCTTGTTGCCATTTGGTTCATCCTTTACCCGATAAAGTCACTTGTTTTTTAGTGCCTTCTTGCCATCTGGTAACTGATCCAATATCCAAGTCTTGTTCTTTTGGAGAGACTCAATCTCATCTCTCATTGCACGCTCCCATTTGACCTGATTCTTCCGGCTCTACCGCCTCATGGTAGTTCTCAGGTTCGCCAGCATCAGTTAAGAACAGGTAGTGAATTGATGGTAAATAACGGCTTGTAGGTTTGATAGTCCAGTTTGATCGTCTTAAAACCGGAGTTTCTGGACTTTGGTACGGTTTCGGTCACGGTTTCATTTTCATTCTTAGTCAATTTCCCGACTGAAAATTCTACCACCTCCGACTCTCTAGAACTTCTCCTACAACGGAATTTTTGTTAACTCTACCCTTAGATTCAGATTTTCCATTTCAACCAAACCTATCCTTGTAGAGTTCATTTTCGTTAAAGGTTGCATCTCTGGATCGAATTATTTTCTGACTTTGTTCGACCCAAAATTGGTCACCAAAGTAATTCGTCCCATAATGAATAAATACACACTTTTGGGCCTTAGCATCTAATTTGCCCCTTTTATCCGCATCAATATGGACATATAAAATATTTTCAAAAATTCTCAAATGATTAAGAGAAATCTTTTTACCTTTCCATTTCTCTTCTGGCAACTCGAGGTTAAGCGATTTCAATTGGGTACGGTTTATAAGATATGCAGCTTTGTTAACCGCATCTCCCCAAAACATCTTCGGTAGTCTTGCGTGCAGTCGCATCGCCCTCGCTCGGTCATTCAAAGTCTAATTCATCCGTTTGGCGACTCCGTTTTGTTGAGGTCAATTCGAAACCGTCCGAATTTGATTGATTATGTGGTCCGCACAAAATACTTTGAACTCGGCGTTGTCGTACTCTCCTCCATTGTCTGACTTTAGCCATTTCAACTTCAAGCCGGTTTTATTTTTGACTTCCGCCTTCCATCTTTTAAACACATTAAAAACGTCAGACTTGTGCTTAATAAAGTAGACCCATACCTTCCTAGTGGAATTACTGTGCACCAAGTCTAGCTTTCCGTCATGAGTTCTCATCCGGCCTTCAAAAAACTAACCCGTTTTTGCTTGCCAAGCATGCAGTTCTCACAAAAACCGATTTCTACCAATTTTACCTTGGTTAACAAACCATTTGAAGCCAACACTTGTATCCTTTATGACTGATATGACCGAGCCGATTATGGCACAATATCGTGTCAGTTGTCACTTCCTGGACCGCCAACATATCCCTCTTATTACCTGTCAGATAGAGAGTTCCCGTTTTTTACCCTTCGCCACAACCATGATGTCCTTTACAATCTACCACAACCCGTTCTCAAACACGGTTTTGTACCCCTCACTATCCATCTGCCCAATGGATATCAAGTTCTTCTTTAAATCCGAAATATACCGAACTCCTCGCAAAGTCCATCTAAACCCATTACTCGATTTTATTTAGACATCGCCCATGCTATGCAAAGCGTTTTTCCATCCGCTAAGTAAACTTTTCCGGATTCTCTGGATTAAAAATTTGAAAGCTTATTTTTATGTGAGATAGAATGAAAGGATGCGCCTTAATCCAGAACCCATGACTCGATAAGGCTATCGATGCATAGAACGAGTGTTTCATCTGAATTCTCCACAGTGGCAGCATTTGCGGAACTTCTTTCCGCCTTTTGCTCCTTTCTCGGGGATTTGCAGTCCCATTTCATGTGACCTTTTTTGTCACAGTTCCAACACTCCAACTCGCCACGTTTCACTGACTTGCTGCGATCTCTATACTTAGATCGGCCGTGGTTGTTGTTTTTCTGACCTTTACGACCCCGACTCTCTACATTCAAGGCTGAACTCGTCGAAACCTAGACTTCGCTCTGCTCCCTTCATCTAATATCCTCGTTCAGCAGTCTCGTACCTCCTCAAAAGTCAGATCCTCCTCGCCGCCGATAATCTCTACCATCGTCGCCCAGTTTTCCAGCAAGGATGACAATAAAATAAGAGCCTTCGTCTCTTCACCCAGGTTCAATTTAAACGAGTCTAGTTGGTTTGAAATAACCTAAAAAGAGTTCAGATGCTCGGCCACATATCCGCCTTCCGCCATCTTCTGGTAGAAAAGGTGGTGCATCAGGTGCAGCTTGTTTAATGAAGAAAGCTTCTCGTACTTGTTGGATAAGCCTTCATGATTCCAAAGGCCGTCATCTCCTTTGCCACATTGAACACCACGTTCTTGGCTAGTGACAATTGTATGTAGCTTAGTTCATCTTCTTCCATCCATAGTCGGTGGTCCCTTTGGCTTCATCTCGAGTAGCGCATCTTTTAGATATACTAGTGTGGATATGTAGCTTCTTCCCTGAAGTATGTCTATCTCTATAAACATCCTACATATCACTAGGGACAATTTAGAATGTCATTCGTTGGTTCATAGTTCTACTATCAGTATTACGTATTCTGATGACGTGAACCCGAAGTGTCATTCTTGGTTAATGTAAGATTTACATTCACAACCCATACACACAGATATATAAGAAACAACCTTTATTGAATAAATAATAATGTCTCAATACATAATCTATTTCCTAGCACTAATACATTTGGCCTAGGGTACTCATCCTACAGTCTCCCACTTGCACTAGGCCAACTCTAAGCATCTTATGCCCATAGACCTAACATGATCCTCATGCTTCGCTTGCGGGAGTGGTCTAGTTAATGGATCGGCGACGTTGTCCTCCGATGGCACTCTACACATTTTAACATCACCCCTTTGTATAATCTCTCTGATTAGATGGAAGCGTTGCAGTATGTGCTTGGACTTTTGGTGAGATCTCGGTTCCTTTGCTTGTGCGATCGCTCCATTGTTGTCACAATATAGATCCACTGGTTCCGAGATACTCGGAACTACTCTTAGTTCCTCCAAAAAGTTCTTTATCCAAATAGCTTCTTTAGCCGCTTCTGCAGTGGCTATATACTCTGCTTCCGTTGAAGAATCTACTATAGTACATTGTTTGGAACTTTTCCATGTCACTGCGCCTCCATTTAGGCAAAATAAATAACCTGATAGTGATCTAAAGTCGTCTGAGTCTGTCTGAAAGCTTGCGTCGGTGTAATCCTTTATAACGAGCTCGTCTTTCATACCTCTATAGACTAGGAAGAATTAAGAAATATACATATTGCATTAAGATATTTACATGAAGCCTGCAAATGCAATGAGTAACTCTTGGTGCTGACCATATTCGAGATGTCAAATATTTTTCTTAATTACTTTTAAATATGAAATCAAGATTGATGTTGTTTTCTTTGTTTTTACAGGGAGATGTCATGCAATAGCAATTGCGCTCACAGTAATGGAAGAGTATATGCGTTCAGTGTTCAATGCAAGCGAACTACTCTCCAGATTCTCGAGTAAATCTTCATATGATTTGAGAAACACATGTTTATATATATACTATTTCTAATATTTCTAGAACATTTGTTTTTCAATAGTTCGCTTTTGAATAATATTTTCATTTTTTTGTTACAGGATGTGGTCGCATTACTTGAATTTTTTTTAATGGAAGATGAACATAACAAAAAAGGTGGTGCTCCAAATGGTGGTAGAAGCCTCATACTATCATTGCTGGTAAAGGCCATTTAAGATATAATATTTATAATATAGTGAAGTAGAATATAAATAATAAAGCAACTAATATTATAGAGCATACAATTTTTTCTTTTGGTAATTTGTTGGATCTCTTTTGTTACATAAATGGAATCAGGACAAAGTAGGATCGACACAGTTGTCTAACTACGGGTTTTTATGAATTTTAGGGAACATGCAAAAAAGTAGTATTTCGTTTTCATACTAATTTGTGTATCGATATATTATTCATCTTTGTTTTCTAAAATGTCAATTGGGTTGTTTCCTTTTTTCCTTTATGTTGACATTGAGTTTGAAGTTCAATTTACATTTATGTTTGTAATTTTATATTTTTTGTTTGTTGTTGCAAGACTATACCATAAATGAAAATGGAGGGCCGTGAAAATAAGGGGTATGTGACGGCCATCGTCATGTAAAGCGGAAATATTGAGGGCGAGTCGAGAAAAATTGCCACCGCAGCTGACTCCAAAATGTTCTTTCTCAAGATGAAGGATGATTATCACGAAAAATTAGGGTTGGAATTGATTTCAAATTAGGATTTATTTGTGTGGATTGATGGTTTAGGTTGCCTCAGTTTGAAACTGCAGCTTTCATGTTGATTAGAGTTGTCGATGGATATCCATAATCTGAAAACTCGATCCGAATTCAAATGAATGGATTCGCATATGGATCGAAATGAATTTGTATTTGGATCTTGGAAGATCTGAATCCGAAACCCGATATGAAGCTGACAATTAATATATATATATATATATATATATATATATATATATATATATATATATATATATATATATATATATAGTTTTGCTAATAAGCTAGTATTCTTATCAAGGAGTTGGTACTAATAATTTGTAGACCCTTGGATCTGCTTTAATTTGTGTGCAGCCCTTTAATCAACATATTTAGTAACTATCTCTCTCTCTCTCTCTCTCTCTCTCTCACCTGAAAAAGAAATAAATTTTGAACCACAAAGGAAATAATCACATAAATGGAAGTGTTTTTCCGAATATAGAACTTTCCTTCGATATTCCGATTTCTTCTCTTCCAAAAAATCTCTTATTTTCATATATTAAAAAAAACAGGGGTTTGAGAAGAAATTGTTGGCATGTTTAGATTGAATTTAGAGATTGAAGTATTTTTGTTAATTTAAATTTTATATGAATTTTAGTTTGAAATTTATTTGTATGGATTATGATATGTGAGTTCATTAATTTGTAATGGATATATATGAATGCGATTTGATTAAATTATATGAATCAATCCAATCAAGTCCGTAGCGTCTACCAATTTCGCCATATCCCCTTTCTCCTTTCTTTGACACTAAGATGCGCGACCTGGATATCTCCGGATTATTTTGAGAAAATCGTGTATGCATTTTGATCAGAAAGTTTTATGAATTATTATTGTATGCATTTGATTTGAAATTTGTATGAATTTCTATGATGATAAAATTAAAGCAGATCAAACGGTCCAAAAATCGTTAGTATCAAACGCTTTGTACTAACATTAGTTTCCTATATATATATATATATATATATATATATATATATATATATATATATATATATATATATATATATGGGCCGGATCCCTTAACACCTATTTTTTACTCCCATCTATGACGCCATTTGTAGACCCTTGGATCAAATTTGATGAGCGATCATGATTAAAACAAGAAAACAGCCCCTGCCCAGGCTGCCCATCTCTGCCCGAACTAATGAGCTGCTTGATTCTCTCTCCTCAGCTCTCTCTCCCTCTCTCCTTTCTCATGAGCTCTCGATTCTCTTCTCTCTCTCATGAACTCTCTCTCGCTCGCATACAGATGACAGGAGACACGTCGGAGCTCGAACCTGGGTGCGGATTGGTTTTGCCTCCGCCTCCCTCCTGTAAGTCCTCGATTGGTTTTGCCCCCTTCTGTAAGTTTGATTAATGTGACCGCCTCTCTTTGTTTCGTAATTCTGATATGCGGTTCTTCTTGAAACGTAAAGAAATCCACTTTTCTACTTTAGTTTCTCTCTGCCTCCTTATTCTCGTGTAATTCCTCATAGAATTTGTTTCGTTCACTGCTTCGAACGGACCATCGTTTCCATATAAACGATGCTTGTCCGCCAAGCAAATCAGCACATACCATATGTGTTCCGTTCGAACGCGTGAACAGTAATTCCTGCGCGTGAACAGTAATTCCTGCGCGATCAAATATTCAATATTTGATTTATTCTTTCGCCCATTTATACATCACATGTATAACTGTTATTGAGGTATTTTCATCCTGTACGAATGGAGTTTATTGTGTGACCGTGTAGGTTCCATTTAACGTTGGCAACGATCTTCTAAAGATCGTAAGTCATGAGTAACCTCTAGACTGATGTCATGACTACCCATGTTAAATGAAATGATCAGCGATCATAAACCTATCTGAATAGACATTTGTTTATTCCTTTTCATTCTACGATATACGTCTTGATCAGAAGGCACGGTAATATGTCATCCTTGAGTTTGATCAAAGTCTCTTTCCTGATCGAGAATTAGACTGAGTAAATACAAAATGATATTAACAACACATCATGACGAATCCTACTAGATCTACGTTGAGTCTGTTGTGTTTCAGGCTCGCCAACTCTTTGAGAGCTTATTTGGTCTTCCGTCACAGGTTCTGTAACTGTAGGTGAGTCTCGAATTTTTTCGAGTTGTACTTTACTCCCACTGCTTCTCATAGAGACAAACTCTCTTTCCAAGAAGGCTCCATTGCGAGCAACAAACACTTTGTTCTCCGATGGGTGGTAAAAGCAATATCCTTTAGTTTCCTTAGGATATCCCACAAACAGGCACTTATCAGATTTGGGTCCGAGTTTATCGGAAAACTGACGTTTGACATAAGTCTCACATCCCCAAATTTTAAGAAAAGACAACTTGGGGCTTTTCCCCGTCCACATCTCATATGGCGTCTTTTGAACCGCTTTGGATGGAATATTGTTCAGTATGAATGCGGCAGTCTCAAGAGCGTAACCCCAGAAGGACATCGAAAGACTTTTTTGACTCATCATCGATCAAACCATATCCAATAAGGTTCGATTCCTTCTTTCGGACACTCCATTCCATTGAGGAGTTCCTAGAGGAGTCAGTTGTGAAACTGAGATGATCCTCAAATTCTTGACTCAGATATTCGCCTCCTCGATCAGATCGAAGTGCTTTAATCTTCTTGCCAAGTTGATTTTGTACTTCATTCTTAAATTCTTTGAATACTTCAAAGGATTCAGACTTGTGCTTCATTAGGTAGACATAATCATATCTACTGAAGTCGTCCGTGAAAGTTATGAAGTACCGATACCCACCTCTAGCTGGCGTACTCATTGGTCCACATACATCAGTATGTATGAGTTCCAATAAGTCATTGACCCTTTCACCAACTTTTGTGAAGGGTTTCTTAGTCATCTTGCCAAGTAAACAAGACTCGCATGTCTCAAATGATTCTAAATCAAATGAGTCTAAAAGTCTATGAGAGTGGAGTTTAGAAATGCGTTTCTCATTTATATGGCCTAAGCGACAGTGCCAGAGGTATGTCGTATTTGAGTTGTGCAATTGAGATTTTATGTAGCTTTTTTTGGGGGGATTTAGTGGACAAGTTGCAACTCGTTGGCTTATGTTTAATTTGAAGGACTCCTTCAGCAGGTATTTTTGTTGGTAGTGATCCTTTTTTTGGGGTCTAATTTTCATTTTATTATGAAAATGGCTGAAACAATGAACTGTGCAATTGAGATTTTGTTTAGGGTTTTTGAGGGGATTTAATGGTAAATTTTCAGTCCAAATTTAACCTAAATGGAGTGCCTCATTCCAAATTTCTAATCATAATTCCTAGCTTTCAGGAATATTGTAATTTTTTTCTTTTCCGTCTTTTTTTTTGTCTCTGTAATGTTGTTTATCGATCTTGTCTTTTATTCTAACCATGCAACAAAACGTACAGGTCATATTCAGTTGGATGGAAGGGAAAACCAAAACCAGCACAACCAAAGAAAAAAACGAAAAACATGAAAAAATTGGAAAGAGAAAGCACGATGAAGAGTCAGAACCGAAAATTGCCAAATTGGGCAAGAATCCATAGGACAAATGTACAAACCTGTTGGAGGAGTTTTTCGGCACAGTGAAATCCGATTTGAAGTTTGAGTCTGGCACCACAAATGGTATATTGCACCAAAGAGAAATGAGAATGAGAGAGTTTAAATCGTTTAGTGTTAATGTTATATATGGACTTAAATTTCTCTTTCTTAAGATCTAGCACGTAAAGACCTCTTTCTAATAGAACATTTTCATAGAAAAGATTATCCTTTAAGATAGAACAATTTTTATTCTCAATAACAAATTTATAACCATCCAAAGCTAGAGTAGAAATAGAAATAATATTTCTGCTCATAGCAGGTACAAAATAACAATTATTAAGTACTAATACAAGTCCACTAGGTAAAGTCAATAAATAAGTTCCTACGACTAATGCAGCAACTCTTGCTCCATTTCCCACACGCAGGTCGACTTCGCCCTTAGCTAATCTTTTACTCCTTTGTAGTCCCTGCACATCATTAAAAATGTGAGTACCACATCCGGTATCCAATACCCAAGATTTAGGAGTAAGTGAATAAGTTTCAATAACAAAAAATACCTGAAGCGATAGTCACACTACCCTTCTTGATTTTGTCCTGATAGAGTTTGCAGTTTCTCTTCCAATGGCCAACCTTGTTGCAATGGAAGCAAACTCCCTCCTTGTCTTTCTTGATCTTAGGTTTACTCTTCTTCTTGTGAACCATTAGGACATCTTTGACAATATTTGTCTTCATGTCCTCCTGTGCGTTCTTAAGCATCCCATGCAACTCGGTGATGGATTTCTCCATCTGATGCATATTATAGTTTATGATGAATTGCTTAAAACTAGGAGGCAACGACCCGAGAATTATGTCAACAGCCAATTCTCTGGGCATAGCTGAACCAAGCCTCTCCAATTGATCAAGATAGCTCTTCATCTTGAGTACATGAGCACTCACAGATGAACCTTCAACCATCTTCGTATCAGTCAGAGAGACGATCGCTTTGTAGCGCACAACTCTAGCCTGCTCTTGGAACATTTCCTTGAGAGTTACGATCATATCGTAAGCACCCATGTCCTCCAGTTGCTTCTGAAGCTCGGAGGTCATGGTCGCTAGCATGAGACAAGCTATCTCTGTGTCATCTTTGACGTATTTAGCATACGCATCTCGGGCAGCCCTTGTGGCTCCCTGTTCTGGTTCCTCTGGGTAAGCCTCTTCTATGACATACAGTTTATTGTCAGCCTTGAGAACAATTCTCAGGTTTCTAAACCAGTCAAGGAAGTTAGACCCATTGAGCTTATCCTTCTCAAGGATAGATCGCAAATTCAACCCAGTTGAATTATTATTATTTGCCATTATTCTAGAAGTTAAAATGTAAAGTGCCATTATTATTTATTCATTTGGGGTTGTTTTATTTTGGTGTTTCTTATATTGTACTCTCACTATTTTTCTTCAAATCAACCACCTTCAGTAGTATTGATTCGGAAACTTCAATTAGATGAGGTTTCATAGTTGTGTGTGTGCGAAGATCCAATGCCATCTTCCGAGGATTGCGCCAAGATCCTTGTCTTGTAGTCTTGATATAATATCTACCCTAACAACTATCCTATTGCTAGAAAAAGTAATTTACAATTTTGGACAACTCACAGGTTGCCATAATTACAACTTTGGAAACTCACTGGTTGCCATAGATATTAAATAAAATTACAAGCATTCACACATAAGATTACATCACAGAACAATCACAGATCTAAAGCTCATACCATATTTATATATTTAAATTCCATGTATAACAAAAATTGGGTTTCTCGCAAAATCAGCATTATTCTGTTGGGAACGGAACTATTCCGTTCTCAACGAAACTATTCCATTCTTAACAGAACTATTCCGTTGGGAACGGAGACGTGCTGCGGATTCGTATTTCCTTTAGTTTTAGTTCCGTTTTCAAAACGGATTTCGAAAAACTATTTTTCGAAACTCTAAGAAATCATAATATCCAATATTATATTCCTAGAAACTATTTTCGTGATGTTTTGAAATAATATTTTCAAACCCTAAAATTTATTATACTAGAATTTCCGTGATGTTTTGAAATAATATTTTCGAAAAACTATTTTGGGAAACCCGTAGCCATGTACGTTACATGCGCAGCGGAACCTACGGGTTAAACCCTCCCTAGGATCATCGTAAAGGAAATAAAGGTAGGAGATTATGCTATTAAAATTTATACCTCGGATCTTCCTGATCCGGGAGAGAGAAGCAGATGTAGGTCTGAACGAACTTCCGTCTTGCTTCCTTCTCCTTCCTGGTTTCTGAAGCTCGACTCTGCAAACCTTCTTGCTCTTCCTAGGGATGAAGAACTAGATCGCTCGCTAATCTCCAAAGCAGGAGATCTCTACTCGTATCCACACGAACTTCAGACGTACGGAATAACCGGACTCGGCTAGACGAGTCAGGAAATACTTTCCGAAAATAACTCAAAACTCTCTCTCTATTTCTGTATATTAGACGGTCTCTAAGGCTTCTGAATTGTGTGTCGCATAGAAGGGAGGTACCCCTTTATTTATACTAGAGAGATGGGTGAAAGAATGACAACTTTCGTTAAGGAAACAAATCCTGCCTGCCGCGTGAACAGTAATTCCTGCTTCGAACGGACCATCGTTTCCATATAAACGATGCTTGTCCGCCAAGCAAATCAGCACATACCATATGTGTTCCGTTCGAACGCGTGAACAGTAATTCCTACGAGTGAGCAATAATTCCTGCTTCAAACGGACCATCGTTTCCATATAAACGATACTTGTCTGCCAAGCAAATCAGCACATACCATATGTGTTCCGTTCGAACGCGTGAACAGTAATTCCTGTGCGTGAACAGTAATTCCTGCGCGATCAAATATCCAATATTTGATTTATTCTTTCGTCCATTTATACATCACATGTATAACTGTTATTGAGGTATTTTCATCCTGATGACGTGAACCCGAAGTGTCATTCTTGGTTGATATGAGATTTACATTCACAACCCATACACACAGATATATAAAAAACAACCATTATTGAATATATAATAATGTCTCAATACATAATCCATTTCCTAGCACAAATACATTTGGCCTAGGGCACTAATCCTACAGTCTCCCACTTGCACTAGGCCAACTCTAAGCATCTTATGCCCATAGACCTAACATGACCATCATGCTTCGCTAAAAGTATGTCGCAAGCCAATTTACATAAAGCGGGGTATTTTGAACTATTTGTTTTCCACCCATGCAACACATTGAATGAAGCTCCCACATTTATCTCAATTGCCGGTTCTTCTAAATACACCTCTAGGTCGGATTTCTGAGACAACACTTGTGACCTACCATCGGCATAAAATTCCTCCATTTCTATACTGCTACCACTAGTATTACTACTATAAGTAACACCACTAGAGCTTGAAGAAGACGGTGCCGCGTTGGAAGCCATTGCCACAAATTCACTTGCATATTTACCGAAAAGGGTTTGTAATTTGCTTTTAATACCGCCAACATGATCATCGAACTCATTAAACAGATAAAAAATTTTGAAACAATAATTGATCATGGTAAATTTAAACCGTGGATCCATAACGGAAGCCATAGACATTAGCACATTAATTTCGTCCCAATATTTGTTAAACTTTGCATACATGGCCGCACTTATATCTCTCATAAAATCATCATCCGAGTTATACGCATCGCATATTACCTTTTTTAGAATAAATATTTGTTCCAAAAATAAATTAGACGTGAGGTATAATTATCCAGAAAATATGTTGGTTGCGGTCGCAAAAACCTCGAGAACTATGCAAACATTTTCGGCATTTGTCCATTCAACCTCCGCAGGACATCACACAAAATTGGGCTTTTTCGATGCATACTTAACAAAAACTTTTTTATAATGTATTGCTGATTGAAGCATTCGATGCGTTGAATTCTGTCTCGTTTTTCCATTACTACATAATGATCGATGCGTACTTACACTTAATCCAAGAGCGGTCTATCCAAAGATTACAAGCCGAGCCGGTGATTTTCTAAGATATTTTACACCCTCCTTAATCTTCCAAATGCAATCCCCAATTTTATTAAGCCCATCTTGCACCATCAAATTCAATATGTGCGCACAATATCTCACATGAAAAAAAATCCTTGAAAATTCAATCCATTTGTCGCCTCTATTTGACACTCAACGCACTAGCTGCCCCATCATTACTAGATGCATTATCTAGAGTAATGGTTCCAATTTTATCAATAATACCCCACTCAAAGAGAGATTCGAAAATCGCATCCGCAATCACCTCACCGCTATGTGGAGGTGCAAGCTCGTTGAAGCTAATAATCCTTTTATTTAATTTCCAATTCTCATCTACGAAATGTACCGTTAAAGACATGCAACCATTGGTTTGATTTGAGATCCAACAATCGCTTGTAAGTGAGATCCTATCAACATTTTTAAAAATTAAGAGACTCTTATTCTTTTCCTTTGCAAATATCTTAATGCACTCCAGCTTTAATGGTATTCTTACTCACTTTTTGGTGAGGAGGATTGTTGTATGTATATATTAAATGCATTGTATTCCACAAACATGAAAGGTAATTCATGAGCTTTGATCATTTTTGCTAGCAACTCCCTACTTTTCGCATGATCAAAAGGGTCGGCTTCAAAACCGGGTATCACACTGGTGGTATTATCAAAAGCCCCTTCTATTGTACCTTTCACTTGACCTCTCATCAATTTCTTTACTGGCAAACATTGATGCTCACAATGTCGCTTGAGGTTAGTAGTAGGTCCACTTCCGTGAAGCAGGTATTTTTCCATGCAGTGGTTACAATGCGCATGTCTTTCCTCTTTTCCGTTCTTTATCGTGGTCTTGAAAGTAAATATTGTCAATATATGGAGATCTTTTTTCGCTTTCTTGGTTCCTCCAGTGTCTTGCATTTCAGGATCCTGAGTTTCACCTGTAGCCGGCACGTCATAAAAGAAGCTATAGCGGCAGATCCCACTTGTTCCGACATTCTACAATGTAAGAGAGATTATATTAAAACAGAGAATTTAGAAAGAACACAAGCAAGATTTCACAATTTTAATTTATAAAATGATATTCTAACATCAAATCGGTCCAGCAAATTCGGTGAAAAACAAATTAAGTCGAAGCATTTACTAACCTTTACTGAATATTGACGAGAGAGAGAGAGAGAGAGAGAGAGAGAGAGAGAGAGAGAGCTGGTCGGATTGAGAAACGAGAGCGAGTAGAAGAAGAGAAGAGAAGAAGAAGAAGAAGAAGAAGCAAGATCTGTTTTTAATTTCCTTCTCTCTTCTTTATTGGATTGGAATCAATTTGGGGGAAGCTGGTCGGAGTTGCTGGACAGGAGGAGAAGAACGGCGGCGGGAGGAATTGATGTGGCCGTCGGAGTGAATCTTGGACGAGGGAGGAATGGCGTGCGGCGTGGAGTCAGAGAGAAATAAAGAATTGTGGGGGAAGGAGAGAAAAATGGCGGAGTGAATTACATTTAGGGCCAGGGTTTAGGTATTATTAATTGGGCCTGTATTTTACTAATCAAGCTGCGAGCCGAGCCGGTCCAAGCTTGAGCATGGCTCGTTTATACTCGAGCTGGCTCGGCTTGGTTAACTTTCGAGCTGTTATTGAACGAGCTTTTTCGAGCTTTTATCGAGCGATTTCGAGCGAGCTACCCAGCTACGATCTTTTTTGCCAGCCCTAGCCTTATGCGGTGAGTAGCTAGTATACCATCCACTAGACTGTAAGCTAGTGTTGATCTATTTATAGATAGATTTGAGGGAGCGGTTAGCTATCTCTTCCTAAATAAAAGAAAATTTCGTCCATTGGATCAGACTCTTGTCCTGCACACAAGAGGTTGCGACTTACGAGTCCCTATGATAAAACATCTGCCAACGTTTCCTAGCTCAAATGACAAGACTAGAATTAGAAGGAGGTCTACCTTTTGTCTCAATTTTTAAAGAAAGTAAAATAAAATAGTACATAACTAGAGGATGGTTCCGTCTCTGATACAACCACGAAGGCATAAATAAAGAAAAAACTCTATCATGCCCCCCAAATGCCCTCACTTCCTATTGACGTGATAAGCAATTTTATCCGCCAGTGGAAAGTGGGTCCCACAAATAAATTAAAATTATTCCGTCCCTTGTTACAAGAAAAAAAATGATGGCCTATAGCGAAGTGGGTCCCACAAATAAATTAAGATTATTCCGCCTCCTGTTACAAGAAAAAAAATGATGGCCTTGTAGGCACAACTAGGTAAAATATCACCTAATACTACAACTAATTATACAGTCACCATTTGGCAGATCTGAAAATCACGAAATATTTATTTTATAATTTTTAACAAAAACAAGTAATAAGGAGGGAGTGTCTCGCTCCTCCGTTTTTGACCAAATATTTTTTATCTAATAATGATCATATATTTCATAAATTTTGTTTCATTAATTTCACAATATATCTAACTTTATACATTTTGTTAGATTTTAATATATACTTTGTTAGTTATAACAACATTATTTATTTGATGATATGTTATTTTGTATTAGACATAAAAGTAATATTGCAATGACTTATAAAAGTACAATTTGTGTTGCAATAATTTTATCTCAGATTTTTCTCACGTACTGTATTGCAAAATGTACATAATAGAAATATTATTATTCAAAATAGTATATATTATATTATTGTATGACGATGACGTATTGCGTTCTGTATTGTAATATATTTTATTCTCAAATTTTATATGATAATTAAAATTATTACAATACAAATTTACTAATATATCTAAATCACATATTACTTAGACATAAAAGTGCATTTTTGTTCTCACATCTTTTTTATTAATTAATAATTAAATATATATATTTTTTAATTTTTTATTTATGTAATGAAGTTGCCTCCACTTTATAAAATTGGGAGAGCAAACCCATTAATTTGGATTTTTGTTTTATTTAATAATTCTATTTTGAATATACAAAATATCATCATTATATAATATACAAAATATCATATAATATAAAATATTTCATCATTATAATATGTAATATGTCGTCATAATAATAATTTAAAATATACTCACCATAGTACTTTATTGAAAGTTTATATATAAATAACATAATAAATAGAAATAATATAGCATACATAAAATTTTAATATTCTTTTAAATATCTCTCATTAAATAATTATAAGCATATATTATTTCTTATTTATATATAAATAGCATAATAATTATAAAATAATATAGCATACATAAAATTACTTGAAAATTTGCAGAAGAGATATTTTTGATAATAAAAAACCTCCTATATTTTCCCTTTTATAATCCATATGAAGTTAGATGGATTTTTTTACCCTCCACTCGATTTATCTTCAACATTCAGTCCAACTATTTTTCGAGAAAAATATCCGCATCAACTTTTTATTTCATTTTTTATTTATTTAACCCAAAATAACAATTAAAATAATATTAAAATATATAAATAATGAATTTCTTGAGTTATTTGTTTATTATATGAGATATTGAAGATTTACATCCTTGAATATTCAAATTTGAATATTAAAATATCAAATGAAAACACGTTTGGTTTCAAATTAGATATTCATAGTTCTTAAGAGGATGACATGTGTCAAAATTGTCATCTTACCTTCATAATTTCACAAGAAGATTCTCGCGTTTTGCGCGACATATGTAATCTTGTACGGTGATCTTCTAAATTCATTTAAAGATTTTAAAACATTTTAGTTTATACGATTACATAATTTTGAACTTGTTTCAGAAACTGTTGTGCACAAACTTTGTATATACAAAATGATTAAGCTAATGGTGACTCAATTTCTATTCATTGGCATTTTCTTGTTCTTTTCTAATATACGTTGAACATTTGGAGAAAAGTATTTAGACGTTACAAAAAAATTGAATAATTGTTTAATTTGTGCCTTATTTCTTAACAAAAATGAATAGAAAAAATAATCATATCATAAGATAGATTTCATGCAAGCACCATGCAAATGAAGGTATAAGTTATAAGTGATTTTCACAACATAAATTAAATTGTCGAATAGATTTAAAAATGGCCTCCATAATAATGCATGAATATGTTAGAATTATCTTTTAATGGCATCCATTATTAAAAATGCAATCACCTCAAAGAATGATATAATTTGAAGAAGAAGAATGATATAATTTGAAGAAGTCAGTCATGCAATCAAATATATTATTTAAGTTGAATCTTTTCATGGAAAAATTGTGTAGCATTATAAAAATATATTGATTGAATCGCAGAACTGGAGAACATATTATAACCAAAGTGAGAGAAAAAGAAAGTTATCAAATGAATAAATTAATTGAAAAATCACTAAACCCCACTACAATGAAAGTCCTTAGATCAAGATCGGATGACCATCATCAATTTGGGCTACGTGGCTCACTACAATGAAATTACTGTAGCTAACACCTTTCAAAATTATATATTATATATATAAATAAATCTCAAATGAAAACACATTTGATTTCAAATTGAATATTTATAGCTGTTAAGAGGATGACATGTGTCAAAATTGCCATCTTACCTTCATAATATTTTTAATAAAAACATGAAATAATTGCTCGAGGGCCCATGACAATGCGAAACACGAACAAGGAGATGACAAGCGCGGCCACGTGCGTGAATGAAATGAAAGGGCCCGCGTGTGTCCGTGTGTGAACCATTTCCACCATCTCATCCGTTCTTCTCCTTCTAAAGTCTAAACCATCACAATCGCTACTTACTCGCTTGTCCTTCGTCTCTCTCTGCGTTGTTTTTGATCCGTTGACATATATTTCCTGCTGAACTCCTCTCTATTTCGTGCTGTAGCTCGCTCGCTGTCTGTCCGTCTGAAGCTCAGCTCTGAAGAATAAGAAGAGGAAGAAATTAGGGAACCTCAAGTCTGAAGCTCGCCGGCTGCTCGTTTTGGTATTTAGATCCTTCTCATTCTTAATTTTTGATGCTCGATTTATAAACTAGGATGGAATAGTTAGTATCGTAGTACATTTCAGTAATTAGCAACTACTTAGTAGTTAGGATTTTAAATTAGTTCGAAATTCTGGTTTCTTTTGTCATTTTCGTATTTTTATGTTGATTGTTCTTTTCAATTAGATCCTTTTTTTGATATACTAAAACTAAAGAATGCATCTTTTTGAATTTTATTTATACTCTGACATTTTTGAGGATTAATATTTTCTAAGGGTCTTTTTCCAAAATAGGCCTTGGTTAGATGCCGTTGGTAGGGCCGATCGTTGCGGGAAACGTCCTCATTCAGGGCGGCCCGAGGAGAAACAATTGGAGAAGGAGTAATAATAGTAACAATTGTGTGATTTTGGTTGCGAATGATGGGAGATTGAGGCGTTTAGAGAGAGAAAGATTTAGACTGAGAGCTGTTAGTGGTGGAAAGGATAAGGATAAGGATGCTGGTGATGAACAAGATGGAGCTGACGAGAGAGCTCAGGCTACCATTGAAAAGAGCAAGAAAGTGTTGGAGATGCAGAATAACCTTCTTGAACAGGTACCTTTCTTTCTTTTTAATAATTATCTCAAATGTTTGGTCTCAATATATGGAAAATAACTTTTAAAGTTCCTTGTTTGTTCCAGATTGCGAAAGGAAAGAATTTGGTCACCGCAATTTCGACTGAAACATCTTCTGATCAACAACTTTCAGATTCAAATTCAAATTCAGATGTGGAAATTGACAAACACTCATCCATTGACTCGTCTCTAGAAGCTTCTTCACAGAACATCCCCCACAAAAGCACTTCAGTTTCTGAAAAACCAACTGCAATTACTGAATTGAAACCACTTGAATCCACAATCCCCCATTTTGAAACCGTTCCCAGTGAAGAAAAGAAACAAAAAGTGGTTTCTGAGAAAATTGAAAAACTTAAATTGGACTCATCAGTTGGGCCAAGTATTACACTCCCAACTCCAGTAGAGATATCTGATAATAAAATAGAAGAAAAAGAACCAGTTGTTGTTTCTTCAAATAATAATAATACTACGAGTTTTGAAGAAGAGAAAAAAGAGGCGGGCCCACTTGCAGGCGTGAATGTGATGAATGTAATATTGGTAGCTGCAGAATGTGCACCTTGGTCCAAAACAGGTATTAATCAATTTCATATTTTCGTATATTTTTGTTGATGAATTTTTGTTACTTTTTTATTGTTTATTGTTTAGGTGGGCTTGGAGATGTTGTGGGAGCTTTACCAAAAGCACTGGCCAAAAGAGGGCATCGTGTCATGGTAGATTTCTTTTTTGAAAAATAAAATTGAATATATAATATTCGTGAAAGTGATAATAAGATATTTTTGGTAAATTTTTTATTTTATTTTGTTTCAGGTTGTTGTACCGAGATATGGAAACTATGCTGAAGCGCAGGAAATCGGGGTCCGTAAATACTACAAAGTTGAGGGACAGGTAAGTCAAATTTTATATTATGTGTGTAATTAAATTGTGATATTTTCAGCTCGAACTGGTTCTTATATGTCATATTACTAACCCTTGAATAAATAGATAAGCATACAAATTGCAGGACATGGAGGTTAATTATTATCACGCATATATTGATGGTGTAGATTTTGTGTTCTTAGACTGTCCATTTTTCAGACATCGTGAGAATGATATTTATGGCGGACAAAGAATGGTAATAAAAGCTCAAATCAAGCCTTCTTGATATTTAATTTAGTAAAGTTTATTGTTTTCTCCAAAATGATAAGATATACCCCCCTCCCCTTTGCAGGATATTTTAAAGCGCATGGTTTTATTATGCAAAGCAGCTGTTGAGGTACTACGTAATCACAGCTTGTTTACCTATTTTATTTTCTTGGTACCAATCAAAAGAGATAAACTAAAATATTCATTAATAATTAATCAATTCACCATTTTATTTAAACAGGTGCCATGGCATGTGCCATGTGGTGGGGTCTGCTATGGAGATGGAAACTTAGCATTTATTGCGAATGACTGGCACACGGCTCTCTTGCCAGTCTATTTAAAGGCATATTATCGCGACAATGGACTCATGCAGTACACCCGGTCCATTCTTGTTATTCACAACATTGCCCACCAGGTACTGAACTACTCTTCTTTTTCTTTCAATTTCATCTGCTCCCTTGAAAATCTCAAAATATCATGTATACCCCCACAAAATGACAAATTTCACGAATATCCCTCCCCGCTGCGTTTCAAAAGATTTCCGAACTACTATCCCTTCATTTCTTTTATGTATCATAAATAAGTTGAGAAAAAGGGGCAAGTCAAGCATTTTACTTGTATATTTGTAAGGGTAGCTAACTATCCATGTATTTCGTATTTTGGGAGTTCTTTCTACATGTTGTTTCGAGATCTACACAATAATACCTGAAATTCTGCCTTAATTTATTTATGGCAAATTTGTAAAGAAAACCCTGCATTATACCTAAATTGCAAAAAATCCCTTGCATTATTGGAAATTGCAAAAAAGCCCCTGCATTATTGCCAAGATCGCAAAAAAAGGCCCTGTATTATTGGAAATTGCAAAAAAGACCCTGCATTATTGCCAAAATTGCAAAAAAAAAACCTACTGTTAGATTAAAGTTAACACCCTCGTTAGTTTTAATAGTTTAATCATTTGGAATTATTTTTTAAATATTTTTGCAATTTTAGCAATAATGCAGAGTCTTTTTTGCAAATTGCAATAATGCGGGGGCTTTTTTGCAATTTAGGCATAATGCAGGGG
The DNA here is from genome assembly GCA_027726005.1 of Juncus effusus. Taxonomy (NCBI): domain Eukaryota; kingdom Viridiplantae; phylum Streptophyta; class Magnoliopsida; order Poales; family Juncaceae; genus Juncus; species Juncus effusus. The sequence goes on along the minus strand of CM050890.1, from coordinate 6,595,742 downwards.
CTTTTTTTGCAAATTCCCGTCTACTTATTTCTAAATTTCTCATTCTAGATTCCGCCTTATTTTATCCATTTCTAAACTTCTCACTGCAGGGTCGCGGACCAGTGGAGGACTTCAGGTACACGGATCTCCCTGATCACTACTTAGACCTATTCAAACTGTACGACCCAGTGGGCGGGGACCACTTCAACGTGTTCGCGGCGGGCCTCAAAGCGGCCGACCGCGTGGTCACCGTCTCTCAGGGGTACACTTGGGAGATCAAAACCCTTGAGGGCGGCTGGGGGTTACATGAAATAATTAACCACAATCACTGGAAAGTCACTGGGGTCGTCAACGGGATTGACGATGTGGAGTGGAATCCTAAGTTCGATGTGCATTTGAAGTCGAACGGGTATACAAATTATTCTCTCGAAACCCTGGATAAGGGCAAGGCACAATGCAAAGAGGCACTTCAGAGGGAATTAGGGCTGGAGGTGAGGCCGGGTGTGCCGATAATCGCGTTTATTGGGAGGTTGGATTATCAAAAGGGGATTGATTTGATAGCCGAGGCGATTCCTTGGATCGTGAGTCAAGATGTGCAGTTAGTCATGTTGGGGACTGGGAGACAAGATTTGGAGAACTTGTTGAGGAAGTTTGAAGGGGAGCATAGAGACAAAGTTCGAGCGTGGGTCGGGTTTTCCATCCCGATGGCGCACCGGATAACAGCCGGCGCTGACGTCATCATGATGCCGTCCCGGTTCGAGCCGTGCGGGCTGAACCAGTTGTACGCGATGATGTACGGGACCATTCCTGTGGTCCATGCGGTTGGCGGGCTGAGAGACACAGTTGTTCCCTTTGACCCGTTTGGGGACTCAGGTTTGGGATGGACGTTTGACCGGGCCGAGGTGAATAAATTGATTGACGCGTTGGGGCATTGTTTGAATACGTATTGGAATTATAAGGAGAGCTGGAAGGGCTTGCAGGTGAGAGGGATGATGCAGGATTTGAGCTGGGATGTTGCCGCGCAGAAGTATGAGGAGGTGCTTGTTGCCGCCAAGTATCAATGGTGATTCGTTTTTATTGGAAACTTGAAGGTTTATTGGGTTTTTTGTTTTCGTGCTGTTTCTTAGTGTTTATATTTGTGATGATGTCGGAAATTGTTTCGGAAGATGGTTTCAGTTGGATGATTTGAAGCGGATTTTTTTTTTTTTTTGGTTTGTTAATGTGGTAGGTTCTTCACGGTGCTGCAGATGTTGCTTTGTAAATTAATATAACGTGCTATTTCTTTTTTACGAAATTTCCCTTTCTGATGATAATGGTTTGGCATCTTGATACATTAAACTGTTGTCTTATATTCTTAAGTTAGAAATATTTTGCCCGCAAAAAGAAATCCAGTAGTTGATTTCCCATCCATGGAAGTCGAGCAATCACGTGTTAGATCATTCTTTTTGAGAAAACTCTACCCTCAACTTTTGGTATGTGCATTATGTCCCTACAAGTGGTAGCATGAAGAATTTATTTATCTTCCCTTTTTTTTTCCGCAGACAGCTTATTTTGTCCTTCCGCTGCACAACTGAGCTGAAGCAGCGCCGCATTCAGTCACATCGGTTCTACACCCACGCCAGCCAGATCGAAAGCGAATGCGAAAGTAAGTGACTATTTTTCTCAACTCGCACAATTTTGAAAAATAATTAAGAAAACATAATTGGTTTGAAAATATTTGCAAAACTAACACTTCCGCAAGCTTTCTGATGGAACAGAGGCTGTTCCGCCAAGAATCTTGGCGAAATTTTTTATGTTTTCTATCATTAACAGTCTTAACAACATCTTAATTAGGTCTGTTTGGTGGAACATATTAAAATTTTATTTTTCAGCATTAACTGCTAGTAACGAAATTTAGAAAAAAAAAGTATTATTTTTTTTTGCTAAATTTTCAGTGGCTGTTTAGGTGCAAAATAATAAAAATAGGCTGTTCCGCCAAAAAGCTTGGCGGAACACGTAATTTTTTTTTTTTTTTGGTTAATTTCTATGTTGCACGAATACTTCAAAAACTGGGAAGTATCATGAGGATACAGGTATCCGATACGGACACGGCTACGATACGGCTCTGATACGTGGCATATCCGATTATTTTAATAATAAAAAAAATTCGGATACGTTCAGGATACGTCAGGATACAGCTGGGATATTTCTGGGATACGGCTGGGATACTTCTGTCAGGATACTTCTGGGATATTTTCACTATACATTTTGGTCCATTATACTTTTTTTAACCATTTTTTTCCATAAATCAAATCGTAACCCACATTCAAACTAATAAAAGACTAATTTGTATTTTATAAGTCACATTTTTTTTTGTTTACAACTCGCATAATTAAAAAAATAAAAAGAAATCAATTCCCGTGAAAGTTGAAATAATTAACTTTCCTTAAATCAAATCTTGAATTTTACGAACATTAAGTCGAGTATGTGTTTAATTTCATTCACATATTTTGGTATTAAATTTGAAATATTAATTATTTTATTAATCAATTACTTAATAATTATTATTTTATATAAATATAATTAAAAATTAGACATATATAGCCGTATCCATATCCTAAATTTTTTGAGACTTGCCGTATCCCCGTATCCTTATCGTATCGGATACGATATCCGTATCTGTATCCGTGCAACATAGATTAATTTTCTTGTTAAATTTGCAGTTAACGTTGAAAACTAGAATTTTAACTTGTTCCGCCAAATAGCTTCGCGGAACAGTGTTTTTAACCTAATTAAGATGTTTTTAAGGCTGCTAATGGCGGAAAACACAAAAGCTTATGATGTTCTGTTAAACTTCTTGGCGGAGCAACCTCTGTTCAAACAGAAAGCTTGGCGGAAGTGCTAGTTTTGCAAATATTTTCAAACCAATACTATTTTCTTAATTATTTTTCAAAATAGTGCTAGTTGAAAAAAAAAATCAGAGCAAGTTGCAAAGATTTTTGCATGCACACTAAAACTAGTCTAAAAGCTAAATCCATTTCTAACATATAAAAAAGAGAAGAAATCAAAAGTAGATACGTTGAAATCGTATTTTTCTTATTTCTAATTTATTTAGAAATATAGAGTATTTGTGTTCCGGTTTCTGAGGCATAAGACACCACAAACGAGTCTTAAATCGACCTGAAACCTAATTGGCTCAGAGCAAAACAACCCGAAACCCAAAAGACCGTATCCTGAAAAGGCCTGAACCGAACCTGACATCAGCGTCTCATTTGCCACCTCCAGAAGTTTTTCCAACTTTTTATTTGACAACATGGAAGATTGACGCTACGGTCCGAATGGAAATGTTTAATTTGCAAACTGATGACTATAAATAAAAATACCGAAGAAAAAGTGCATGGTAGCTCATTAATATAAAAATGATTATCCACCTTTACATATCTCATATGCCTATAGATATCTAATAATAAGGTATCATCTAGATCTCTTTTCCTATAATACAACACAACAAGCCTTTCCTCTACACATCTCCAACAGGTACTCAACAACAACAAAAAGAATCTAAACCCTAAACCCTAATTATCTCTATCTACCAAAACTTAATCAGAAACATGGCTATCCTACAACACACACCACTGTTATTTCAACAATATGTCATTTGTCTCCACAACACCAGGCACGTTTTGTGGTCTGAAGTCTTTCCCATAGACATAACATGTCTCTAGGCTCTTGATAATGCGCCAATAGATAGTCCATTTCACATCCAGCTGGAAATATTCTTTCTTCATTAATGTATTGCACGGCTGTACCGCCCTTTTCCATCTCATTGATCCAGATCCCCATTGCCACATCCTCCAACTTAAACATCTGATCAAATATTTATTTAAAAAAAATTAATAAGAATTTGAAGAGATATATAGGATGTTTTGAAGTTCTTTTTTGTTTATATATGATCTTATTTGAAATACTAACCTTTAAGCTGCCTTTTTTATGACGTTTATACACCATTTTTGCAATGTTGCGCGAAATAATATATCCTGGCCCATGTGCCCATGGCGGGTACTTTTCCTCAGGCCATTCCTTCACAACAATAAAAAATAAACTTCAAAAATCTACAAATTTTAAACCAAAATTATCAAACTTTTTGGTAAATAAAAAGTACAAACCTCTGGTGTAATGTACCATTTACTGTCTGGATCTCTGTGAGGCTGAGACTCGAAATTCATTTTTCCATATAATAATCCGTCTGTTACATTTATTCTTTTGAGAGATGATAAAATCTCATCCACTCGTACAAATGCATCATCATCCGTTTTCATTACATATTTAGCTGACACAATATTTGTCTACCCAAAAAAAGTTAAATAACATAAGTTAAGAAATGATATTTGTTCTACTTTCCAAAAAAAAAATGATAATTGTTAAAGTAATTTGTTAAGGTCAATTTACTTACCCCAAATAAGCATATACCTATAGTTTTCCAAGTAATTAAACTATAGTAATCAACAAATGGCATTAATTGTATATCTCCATAAGTCCTTGCCTCCCTCCATAACTCTTCATTCACTATTTGATTCTTATGCTTTAACAAAAATAATACAAAATAGAATAATCAGTCATCAGTAATAAAATTATTTGAAATTTAATTTTTATTTTTTCTTACCAAGCCAACAAAAAACCGCACTACAACTGAACCAGATCTGACATGGTCAAACTGCATCCAGGTCCTTCTAATTGCCATTCTCCTTTTAAAATTATTTGCATTGGAAAAAACTCCAATAAAGAGATCAATCTTTTTGTGAATTGGGACAGCTGGCGCCGCCAACAACTGGAGATCTCCAGCATGGTCCAATTTCTCTGACGTGGGCAGCCCACTTGCTATCACAGATAGTAATTTTATTTCTCCTGTGATTCTCACTTCACTCGCTAGCCATGGCTCCAAGCTCTAAACAAAAAAAAAAAAATCAAATAAAAAATAAAAAATAAAGTACTAATTTTGTAAAATTACTTATTAGAAAATTAGAATAATAAAATACCTCACGGAAGGCAAAAGAAGTGACATGTTTTCCATCTACAGTCATATGAATTCCTTCGGGTCCTACTCGCAATATCGCAATCGCAAGGTGGTTTTGTTTAAAAGGGAAATATTTTTTATTTTCAGAAAAATTATTCCTAGAGATGTTAAAATGTTTATTATGCGAATGATTTCGGTTTTCTTCCTTCCCCACCATTTCATTACACACCGCAAATCCATCCACTGCTAAAAAAAAGAAAAAGCAAAAAAGAAAGGAGAATAAATAAAAGAAATTATTATTTATTATAAAAGACAAAATTTGCACCAAAAGAAAAACCTGCATTATTAGAAATGGCAAAAAAACCTCTGGAATATTGCCAAAATTGCAAACAAAATCCTCACCGTTAGTTTTGAGTTTAAAACCGTTACTTTTTTAATAGCTTAATCACTTTGAAAAAAAATTAATATTAATTAACATGCTCTTCTCTCTCTCTTAATTATATCATTTAAAATAAGATTTATCAAAGTTAATTAGCATCTCTCTCTTCAATACTTCATTTGAAATAATATTTCTTAAACTTCATTAAGTAAACATTTAAAAAACTATTTTAATAATTTTTTTTTTAATTAAACTTTTAAGATAATTAAAATATCTCTCTTACAACCCAAATTTCCAATATATTAATCACCTTTTGCAGTTTCGTCAAAATCGGAATCAGGAGGGCACCGTTCTTCATTGCCCCACTCATCGTTCACAGTCCAGGTGTTCTGCACGATGACCGGGTCCTCAGTGAGCTTATCCCCAGCAAGCCTCACATTATAATGCAGCAACACTGGCGTATAGGGCTCTCCTGGACCGGTTCCGCCCAGCAAATCCATCCTAAACTCCCCCAACACCCCCTCCGGCGTGCCTATTATAGTTAAAGAAGAACCCTGCACCATCCCACAAGGAATTTTGAGTACAAAAGCGGTGTTGCCGGGTGTTAAGCCGGATGCGTTCATCTGGCGAATGGAATACGGGCATTGGGGCTTATGTTTGGATGTTGAGTTCGGGTTTAAGGAGTTTGAGTTTTCTTCTTGGATTGAGAGGAGTAGGTTGTACCAAGCGTCGTTGGCTTCTTTGATGGCGTCGAATCCGTGGGGGAGTTGGTTTGTGTGTTTGGTCAAGTGTTTCAAGTGGTTCCAAGTGTGGAGGATCGGTTGTTCTTCTTTGGAGAGGTTCGTAGGGGTTAGGAGACTGGAGAAGAGGGACTGGACGGGGAGAACTGGAGATAAGGATGAGGCACTTTGGGTTGAGGGCAAATTCGGGATTTCTAACCAGAGGATTGGATCTGAGTTGTTTTGAGAAAGGATTGTGTGGAGCGAGGATTTGGAGAGCGGGCTTTCGAATAGAGTGTATTGTAGGAGTAGTACGAAGAAGAGGATTATTATTACTGCTCCGCCTGACCATTTCTTCATTGTTTAGTTAGAAATGGTGGTTGAAGGATTGGAGTTTTGGATTGGTGAGGAAGATGGGTTTTGTGTGCATGTTTTGTACGGATTTGTAGTTTTGATTTGAATTGATATCAAAGGAGGCTTACGTATCTGCAAAAATTCACCTGAAGAAGGATTTGAAATGAATTTTTTTAGCATTATGACAAGGAAAATAAAATAACTAATCAGACATAATGGTGGTTCTAGGCATGCACATTAGGTGCTTGATCAAATGCCAAAGAGAAATAAAAGTATGACCAAATTAAAGCATGCCAAAGCTCAAAATTAGGATTTCCCATTTGACAACCTAAGATTCAGAAAATCCAGTATGTCAGTAACTAAGCATAATTGTAAATCAGCATAAATCATTATTTTTCTCAGGGATCAAGATTCAGAAAAATGAGAACTGAGAAGCACGATTCCAAAAAAAGTTCATAATGCAGACATTGAAAACGAAGGAAAATTAAATGAACTGAAAGTGAGATCTACACTACTAAGAATGAAAAATCCAAAATATTATATAGCCAAATTTAAGAAAGTAGTGAACCACATTACGAGTAAGTGACCACGAACAAGCACACCCTAAGTCACAAAAATCAACAGAAAGGAATTTGAAGAAAAAATTATGGTAAAAAGGAAAATTAAATCCGAATGACTTACTGTACACAGCCAAAGATCGCCTCACTCCAGAAATTCCACCAAAAATGGCAGAAAGACAAAGAGAAGGTACGATTTTGATATAGATACTTGATCTTCGTACTTATTGTTAGTTATTTTGAAGGGAAACGAGAGACAGAAGCAAAGAGAAGAGAAGAGGAGGAGACGAGAAAAGAAGAAAGAGCTTCCAGTCTACGCCTCATGACATGACCGAGCAGTTGTCTTGTCACTTTGTTTTAAGAAGGGAAGGGTGAAAAATTAAATCCAGAAGGAACGAAGGGTTGTCTTGTAAGAAGTTCTGACTGAGCTACTTCTTAACTGCACGTGGTTTGTATTTACTAAATGGACTTTAATTTGTTTATTGAACAGTGTTTTATGAAATCTCCTACTGGAGTATTTTGCACGGTTTTGCTCCAAGAGCAGATAGTTTTTTCTATGATAATGATATTTCTTTTTCTTTTTCTTTTATAATTTGACGTCAGAAAATAAGCTTTTGGTTTAATAAAATAACAAGAATTAATAATTTAATATTTTTGCGTGAGTAAGTGATTTAACAAAAGAGTCAAGTACAAAAAATGTTATGTTAACTGTTTGTACTGCGAATTGCGATTCTCAATACTCAATACGTGAGCCACGTGGCACGTCTGAAATTACTCGGGCCTTAGTAAATTACGGTTTTACCCTCGAAAAGCATGATAACTGAAAAGACGCCGGGCTAAACGGGGTAATGTAATGTGGGTCCAAATGACGATTCTACCCCTGGAGAAAGAAAGGATTTGCTGTGACAAATGACTTGTGAGTTGTGAGTTATTCTCAGCTTGCTTTTCTGATGCTTAAAGGCTTTCTTGCCTTTGGGCAAGTTTTAGGTAAAGATCTCCACCAAACAAATGTTTTTGAGTCGGATGAATTGGAAAATGTATGAAAATAATTAATAATATGTGCATAGTTTAGTTGACCGAAACGAAATTAATGAGAGAGTGAAAGGGAGGAGAGTCAACATCTTGGAAGGTTCACCTGCTGCGTATAGTGTGTGTTGCGTGCCCCCCAATACTTTGCACCTTGGATTCATTTTATTTTATTCTAGAAAAGAATGACTATGGCCCTTAAATCGAACTACTACCCAATATATAATTAGGAATTTTGCAAAAAGCAGCATTATGCTGAATTAAAAGAATTACACACACTAACAATCTCATTGTTGGTTACACACACTAACACATTAGTTTTCTACCCCGTTTAATTAATCAGTCACTTGAAAAATATTCTTAAAATATCTTAAAATATATTTAAAAAAATTACAGTTAAAAAATCTTAAAGTTATTTTAAGAACTTGAACCCAGTATGCATCAATGAATAGAGTGTTAATAAATTTCCTTCCATTCTTGCAAATATTATTTCAAAAGGGATATTGAAGAGAGAGAGATGTTGCTTAACTGTAAAAATTCTTATGAGAGAGAAATTTTTTTAATTAATATTTAGAACATATTCAAGTAAATTAAAGTATAAGAACTAACAATTTTAATTCCCAAGTTCCTAATTAAAATTAAGGAGTTTTTAGTAATAATGCAGAGACTTTTTGTAATTTTCAATAATATTATAGGTTTTTATTTTGCAATTTTAGCATAATTTTATAGGGTTTTCAATAATATTATAGGGTTTCAATAATATTATAGGCTTTTTTTTACAAATTTGCCTATATTATTCATCTTTAGAAATCATCTATTTGGAAAAGTGAGTCAGTAAATGGAGATATTTTTTGTGAAATAAATTAACTTTATAGTAAAAAGGTTCTACAAGAATAACCTTTCTTACGAAATCATATTTTTGCAAAGTCAAGTATAAAGGCATTATTTTGGCATATTCTTTTTATTTTGAGGTTATTTTGAAAAGTAAATCGGATAAATGTTAAGATGGTATTTCTTTTGGACGGAAATATACTCACCAAATTTCTTTATATTTTGTTCAAACAGAAACAACAAAAAAAATAAGAGAAAATAATATTTTGGGTAATATAATATCATAAAAAAAATTAGGGAATTGTAAAATAAATATCATAAATAATTGTCAAAATAATATCATGAAATATCATGTTGAAAAATGTTATTTTTCATTTGTTTATTATTTTTAATTGAATAATATAAAATATAAAAAATAATAAATGAGGACATGTTGGTCCAAAAAAATTATTGAATTAAAAGGTTGAACTTAAATAAATTCTAGAGGGGATAAAAAAAAAATCAATCCACTTTCTACAAAAATTTGAGGAAATTAAAATGTAAGACAGTTTTTAATAATATTCAGACAAGGGGTTTTTTAAAAATATCTCTAATTATTATCCTTAGATGATCATGTGCAAAGTAACTAACTTGATTATAATTCAAATAATTTAGGATAAGCTATTCTTTAATATATTAGATCTATTTTGTATGCCCAATTGCAGGTCTGGCGTAAAAAACAAGCAAACTTGTTTTTTTCCTCCACTCTTTACAAGTCCATAACCTTTTATAGTTCAAAGACGAAAACACATTTATACGAAAATAAATATTACTAAAATAATATCTGCACTATGCTGCGTATATTTTTATTTTAGTTTACAATTAGATTAGTATTTTGTGCTATATTCCGATTTCATGAAACCACTTCATCAAAATATTTTTTAAGTTATTGAGAACCATATTATATTAATTTATGTACTGAATTTCATCAATAATATGTGATATTTTTATCCACATAGCGTAAATATATTGTACATAATTTTGACAAAATCAATAACTAGAATCTGAATAGTTAATATTTTATAAAAATTGGTCATATAAGTTTTTCTTATATATCACCTTATTTATTTTTCTTATATAGATTATTCTTTTCTACAAATGTAATGGCAGTATCAACAATTTTTGTTTCTTCTATTTTTCTTTTAATTTTTCTCTTATTATATTATAAAGTGATGATAATATAAGAAAACTTAAGAGAATAAGTAAAGTAACCGTATACTCGATATGCTACGACTATTTTCATTTTGTTAATTATTTTGATATATAATACTTACAGTTATAAAAATTACATAAGTTCTCCGTAACTTTTAACAATAAGTATAAGAATTAAAATAATATTTAAATAATTCATTACACATAAAAATATAGAAAACTTATGTAAGTTCACTATTTTTAGTCATAATTTTGTATTACATTATAGTATGTTTTATCACATCTAATTTTGTGATGACGGATAACTTTATATAATAAATACTTATATTATAAATTAATATAAATGATAACTTAATGGAAAGAAAAAAATTGAATTTTTAGTAAGACACTATCAGTTGATCTGTATGATCTCAATTTAAATTTATTTTCGGTTATTCTCTAAAGTTACGTCATTGTCTTTTGATATATTATATTTAGAAAAATGTGTAAGTTATAATCATCCTTCGATGGAGATCGAAAAACAAAAAAATAACATAATTTATTTCGAAGATTTAGTAGAAGCACTAAAAGATCTAGTCAAAAACGTTTCATATTTTGATAAAAAAGAGAAAAAATATATATTTAACAATATGTTTGAAGAAAAAAAATATAATGTTATATATAGAGAAAAAAATTGTGTACTAATATATGAAGATATAACATGAATCATTTTCATAAAATGATATCACCACTAATTTTCTCATTGTTTATCTTATTCAACCGTAAAATGATGTGCTATTATTGAAATATTAATATATTAATTAATGTAATGTATTTCTTAATATATATATTTTTTTTGTAATGAGAACCCAAGAACTTGATGGTTCTCACCAAATCGAAAATGTAATAAATAAATAACAATCTAACAAATTATATGATTATATATTAACTGTTACACCCTAAATCCGGATATAACCACGACATGACCTATTAGTCGTGCTAAGCGGCATACACCTAATAAAATATAATTTATAACTCAGCATACACTTAATTTGAAATAAAAATAATCAACTAATCTCGTTGCTCAATAATCATGACTCCTTGAACTTATGACGCGTTAATATTTTCTGAACTCGTCATGCGATCAGCGGCTACGGCATCTCGAGCCATGTGCGGCACTTTTACTTATCTGGTGGCCACGGCATCTCGAGCAGTGTGCGGCACTTTTACTTATCTGGCGGCCACGGCATCGCGAACCATGTGTGGCACTTTTACTTATTTGGCGGCCACGGCATCTCGAGCCGTGTGCGGCACTTTTATTTATCTGACGGCCACGACATCTCGAGTCGTATGCGGCACTTTTACTTATCTGGCGGCAACGATATCGCGAGCCATATGCGGCACTTTTACTCTTCCGGCGACCATGATATCTTGAGTCATATGCGGCACTTACACAATTACCATAACGCAACCCCCAATATTCCATTAATCATAATTATTTGTTATGGTTTTATTTATTTTGTTTTGTTCATTTAACTATAAACTCTAACTGACTCGCTGACTATTCTATATGATAATAATAAATACCCATGTTTTAATTAACAAACCTCTTATCTTGTTTCGATAATATCTTGAGTTCATAAATTTCAACCTTTTTACTGACTTTTGACTAACTCTCAAGAATTATGGCTTAAATCAAAATAAAATTGAGATAAACTACACATGAGGCCCCCCTTGATTCAACCTTCTGATAGTGCTTCAATTTTCGTTTTGCATGACAGAAGAGATCACTATTTGTTTGATTAGAACTTATGCACTTGATTCTTCTAATCACTTCGGCAAGAGCCAAGTCCAGGCAGAAAGATACTAAGAAGGAGATTGACTCCATTTTATTTTGTACCAGTACATATTAGAAGATTGGAGGATAATTAGGGAGAGGTGAGAGCTAGCCCATTTACCGTAATATATATACTCGTATTTTATGAATGGAGACTAACAACAAAAGAAGATTAAATGAGAGATTAAAAGGTAAATTATATTTAGAGTAACAAATTAACAGCCCAATATGGAAGAGAAACAGTTTTGCCACTTTGCGATTTCGTCCCTAAAATTCAATATATTATAACTTTATATTATAATGGAAATTATGAAAATACCCCTAAACTTATTTCTCAAAAATTCGGATTATAACATTAACAACCACACACACATATTGCTATAAAATATCAAGAAACTTAAGAAAGTAAATAATAAAATTTGAGAAATTTTTTAATCGGACAATCCAGAAAAAATTGATGACATGTTTCAATGAGAATGCTCAAAAGTGAGTGAAAAATAATGAGGTGAAGTTAATTAATCTAAATATGTTTGAATTTATAATTTATTGATAATACAAAAAAAAAATTATTGCATTATATTTTAAACATTTAATTGTTTAAATTTAATTATGTAAAGATATATTTTTCACATCAACATGTTTTCTTATATAGTTTATCTTTCCTAATTCACCGAGAATAAATTTTAAATTGGAACTATAGGAATATGGAATTCAAAATAAAGAGAAAATGTAAACAAATTCAGTTTTAATATTTAACGTGAGAAATACAATGTTTTATTATGAATTACTTTTTTTAAAAAAGAAAAAGAAAAAAGTAAACATGTTTTAATAAATGAATTCTTCATATCTGCTTTGTATTAATATTTGAGCATAACTATATATCATGATTTATTAGAAACATTTGATTAAAATCAAACGATCAAAAGTAACTTTAATCGTTCTTACCTAATCGAGAAATAGAATAATAAACACCAAAATCATCAATTATAGTTATATATGTTAGTATGAGATATGAATAATTCCACAAGAAATCAGAATGAGTAAAAAACTCAATGATGTAGATGTAATAATCTATTTAATCTAATGAAAAAATTAATTAGGTTGATCTGTCATCTTGAGAATACTTAAAAGGAGTTGCAAAATAAAAGGGTGGGGGTAATTTGCTCATAAATAGAAGCATTGTAAGACAACTCCTTTTCAAGAAAAAACTGAATGTTCAGTCTACAAAGATGTATTTTTTATGATACTTTCCTCTTCTCTAATCATATTTTATTGGGTTTAACCTAGGATTCCTGAGGCCATTATTAAGGATGAGCAAAGTTACACCACAAATTATTTCGTATACTTTTTCGTATCAATCTCTTTTTTGTTTTCGTACAATTTGTAAGTATGATTTTGTGAATCCTGAGTGAGTTTTATGTGACCTCTACTCTACAAAGAAGCAAGGTAAACAATATGAGAAGGTATGTGAAACATTAAGCATGTTTGGTTTGGTGAATTTGAAGGGGGTATAATTCACTTGAAGGCGGTAGAATTAACTCTTGTGAATCAAATATGAATCCAGACCATTATATCATATGTGATAAGCAGAATTCATTTTTTTTAAAGTTATAATTTACTTTTCATGAAAAGCAAAATTTACTCTTTTAACATTTATACTATTTTCTTTCATTGTAAGCATAATTCACTCTTCTGGGTATTTGTTTTTATTCATTTAAAAAAAAATAGATTTAAAATACTAAATTCATTTCTTCATGATAAGCAGAATTCACTAATTTAACATGGACAATTTATACTTTATAATAAGCGGAATCACCTTTCTCGATGAAATCATATTTCATGATAAGCATCATTTATTCTTTTAATATTGACAATTTATTATTCGCAATAAGAAAAATTCATCCTTCTGAAATTCCGCACGTATTTTACCTGACGCGGCCCCGCACGGTCAGCAAGACCGGCTTTACTATAAGCTCACTAAGTCCATGGACTTAGGCAAAAGTAAACCGGGGCAACAAAATCTAGAAAACACATGTATATGATATTACTATGAAAAAATCTTGGCACGTACAGAAATATTCTAGTTTGTTATTGTTTCTTATCTTCTCCGTTAGTGTTACAAATTGAGATCTCCATTCGTGCATTTATAACATTATTAGAAGCCTATATTTTTACACAACCCCTTTATTTCTTCAAAGAATGGGAGATGATATCTAAGCAAATTAGACTTTTTGCCTTTCACGTTTCATCATTCTAGCTCTTCCCCATTTTCTCTGACAAAGAAAAAGAACGGAAAAACAAAAAATTAATAAAAAAAAATTAATTGAAAAAAATCTATCTGTATTACCTGGCCATCATTGCCCTATTTTAAGTTTTACTGTAGATAATTCATACTTTGTGAAATTTCTTTTCTCTAAAAAATTGCTTGTTTAAATAAAATAATACAATTTTATAATTATCAAACTGCTAATGTACACAAATTTATAATGGCATCAAGGCATAATTAGTATTTTTCTTTTGTCTTTATATATTGGTGATAGAAATAGTTTTTCATTTTTAAATTAGTTTCTATTTTTATTGTGCACAAAGTGTTCGATCAAATTTCTAATAGAGAAATACACTACGGTAGTGAGATGCATGAAATGCATTTTTTTATGGATATTTGTTAATGTAAAGTACAATAATGAATATTTTGTTACTATGAAGAATTGCATTTGTTTATATCTTTGATATTTTGACTGATTCTAGTTTCTTTTTGTTATTATAAGAAAAACAATTTCTTTTCTATTTTTTCAGTATAATAAAAAGACATCATTTTCTATTTAGGGGGCAACCGGAAATACAGGGTCGGCACTGATGGTCAACAAAAGCTGGTCGGAGAAAAAATCACGAATCTATGTTTAGTTATACAAAAGAAACACAAAAAATCAATTTAGATATATATAAAAGCTGGTCGGGTTGTACTGGATTTTGACATGTGTTCCTTTCGGAATATAGTTCTTATATATATTTTTTGACAGAAAAAAAATCCCGAATCTATGTTTAGTTATACAAAAAGAAACACAAAAAATCAATTAATTAATTTATTTATTCGTCATAATTACATATTTGTCTAATAATATCATTTATTTTAATAGAAAATATATTCAACTCCCAAAATCTCCACCAATTTTTAGTATTGGTACTCTTTTTTTTTAAAGACAAGTGGTTATTGAAATAATTGATTATTATAAATTAATGGTTATTGAAATTTTAATTATACGTAGTTATTTTAAAATATTTGATGGTTGTTAAAAACAGAAAAAATAATATGAATGACCAATTTGACCATAAAATAGGTAGAGATTATGTGGATTGTGTATATAAACTAGGATCATATCCACCCTTCGCTACGGGTAACTTAATTATTTATTTACATTTTGATTGTGTGAATATAATTGAAATGCATTTATATATAAATAGAATATTTTGTGTATTTTATCAAATATGTTCATAATTATATGGAATGATCATAAACTTAAAAAAAATATTTTGTTAAACTTCTAAATGTTTATTATAAAATATGATATATTTATTTAAATAATTATAGAGGAATAAGAATGACGGATTGAACAAAAGGAGGCAAATAAAATGATGAGATTGGTGATGGAAATCAAAGAAACAAATATTTATATGAGCTATTAAAACAAATTATTACTCTAGGTATTAAAGACAATAAATTACTCTAGATTTGATTTTCTACTATTTTTATCAAAAATAAAAATAGAAAATTGTATGCTTATTGAACCAAACATTAAAATCAATCTAGTACGTTGATTTTATATCTAACGGTTGTAAATAAAATAAAAAGGATGTCGTGGTTTCTTGAGAAAGCTTAAAAGTGGATGTAAAATAACTCTCACATAAATAGTTATAAAAATATATGAAACTCATGAAATCAAGATTCGAATTAACGATTGACATGTAAACATTAGGGTTAATTAAACGGCTAAGATTATTTGAGTGATCTGACATTTTGAGAAATCTCAAAAGTAGATGAAAATAAAAGATTGGGATTAATCCTTAATTAATACTCTAGAAAGAACTTCGGCAATTTTTTGTCTCAATCACTAAATTTCAATATATCTGAAGGTCAGAACCAAATATATCTCAAAAAAATTGATGGATACAGTTCATCCATCTGTTTAGTTATTCTTTTTCTGGATTCTACGAGAAGTAAAACAGGACAATTCAAAGATAGCAACTTGTGAAAACCCTGGAAACATCCTATAATTTTTCCTGTTCTTTTTGATAATTTTTTTTTTTTTTTCTATTTAAACCAACATTTCTCTCTTCCCTCCAAAACCCAACGAACTCCTGAATTCACAACCACATCTCTGTTTTCACAACAAATAATTGAACTTCAGTCTTCTTGTAATTCAGA
This sequence comes from Juncus effusus, assembly GCA_027726005.1. NCBI lineage: Eukaryota > Viridiplantae > Streptophyta > Magnoliopsida > Poales > Juncaceae > Juncus > Juncus effusus. The sequence continues at coordinate 6,579,474 of CM050890.1, read as the reverse complement.
TTTACTCTAAATCAACTCAAATTTAAGCCAAAATGCAAAATTTCTCTTCAACTCTTTCTCTCACTACAACCCATCCAGCCATTTGCAAAGCTCAAGATGTTTCCAAAGAAAAATATATTCCAAAACCCCCTCTCAAAGGAGATAACAACACACTCAATTTGAGAAGAAGAAAGCTCCTAAATTTAACTGGTTTGGGCATTTTATCATCAAACTTTTCAATTTCCAAACCTAGTAGAGCTGAACCAGAAGCCCCAATAGAATCCATTTCAAGCCGGATGTCATATTCCAGATTTCTACAGTACCTCAACGAAGGTGTGGTGAAAAAAGTCGATTTCTTCGAAAAGGACGGATTCTTTGCAATAGCAGAGATTTACAATCAAGTGTTGAATAAAACTCAGAGAGTGAAGGTTCAGCTGCCTGGGCTTCAACCTGAACTAGTCAGAAAACTCAAGGAGAAAGAAGTCGACTTCTCTGTTCATCCAGTTGAACCTGATTTAGGTCTTATGATTCTTGATTTTGTTAGTACTTATGCGTTTCCGTTGATCTTTCTCGGATCTCTGCTTCTGAGATTTTCTGCTGGCCCACCTGGCGGCCCAAACTTGCCCTTCGGCCTTGGACGGTAATTTTTATATTTTGATTTCTCAATTTCTTGCAAAATTTGGCACGTTAATTACATTCTTTTAACATAATACACAAAACCAAAACACAGGTCTAAAGCTAAGTTTCAGATGGAACCGAACACAGGTATCACCTTCGATGATGTAGCCGGAGTCGATGAAGCCAAAGAAGACTTCAAAGAAATAGTCAAGTTCCTCAAATCTCCTGAAAAATTCACCGCCATTGGAGCCAAAATCCCAAAAGGAGCTCTACTCGTCGGTCCACCTGGCACGGGTAAAACCCTCCTCGCTAAAGCCATTGCCGGAGAAGCAGGGGTGCCTTTCTTCTCTCTCTCCGGTTCGGAATTCATAGAAATATTTGTCGGCGTTGGCGCATCGAGAGTGAGAGATTTGTTCAACAAGGCCAAGATGAATTCACCATGTTTGGTGTTCATCGATGAAATCGATGCTGTGGGAAGGCAGAGGGGGACGGGGATCGGAGGAGGGAACGATGAGAGAGAACAAACGTTGAATCAATTGTTGACTGAGATGGACGGATTTAGCGGCGACAGTGCTGTTATTGTAATTGCAGCGACTAATCGGCCCGAGATTCTTGATTCTGCGTTGCTCCGCCCTGGCCGCTTTGACCGTCAGGTAAACTAGAAGTATTTCTAGAAACTAACATATATTTGCATATAAAATGATATATCGAGTATTATCACATTTCTATATATTACAGGTGACTGTAGGATTACCAGATGTGAGAGGAAGAGAAGAAATATTGAAAGTACATAGTTCAAACAAGAAGCTCGACAAGGATGTATCGCTCAACGTAATTGCCATGAGAACGCCGGGTTTCAGTGGTGCTGACTTGGCGAACCTGATGAATGAAGCGGCCATCCTTGCTGGAAGGAGAGGAAAGGACAAAATAACGGTTAAAGAGATAGACGACTCCATTGATCGAATTGTGGCGGGATTGAAGGGAACCCAGATGACAGATGGCAAGACCAAAACTCTTGTAGCGTATCATGAAATCGGCCATGCCATTTGCGCGTAAGATCTCATATTCCACTTATTTCATATCTAAATTTAATATATATTTTTATTATAGCCAAAGCTCCTCTATTATGAGTGTTAGGCATCACGGCACTTTCCAATCTTCCAAGAGGTTGCGAGTTCGAAATTCAGTAAAACCGATTTCTTTGAAAATAAATCAGTGACTCGAATCCACCCTATGCATAAAATTCAATCTCAGAATGGGTCCTAAATATTTTTATATAACACCAGTTAAAAAGAAAAATACAACTAGATCTGATGATTATATAAAACAACTAAGACTACTATTAAACAAAACTGTAACCGAATATTTTATTTGTGAATATAGGACGTTGACGCCGGGCCATGATCCTGTACAAAAAGTTACACTAATTCCGCGTGGTCAAGCGCGTGGTCTTACGTGGTTCATTCCCGATGATGACCCAAGCTTAGTTTCAAAACAACAAATTTTTGCGAGAATCGTAGGCGGATTAGGTGGCAGGGCAGCCGAGGAAGTTATATTTGGCGAACCAGAGACCACCACTGGTGCAGCTGGCGACTTGCAACAGGTCACTCAAGTAGCCAAACAGGTAATTATATCAAAATAAATAAAAAGTAATGGTATTTTGTAGAATCCGACAAATTTTAACCTTGACATTCAGTTAACTAATTAATTAACAATTTTATTTTATTTTTATGGCAGATGGTAACTAGATATGGGATGTCGGAGATTGGACCATGGACGTTGATGGACCCAACAACGCAAAGTAGCGATGTTGTCTTGAGAATGTTGACAAGAAACTCTATGTCAGAAAAGCTCGCCGAGGATATCGATAAATCAGTAAAGGAAATTATGGACCGAGCGTATGAAATTGCGAAGAATCACATAAGAAATAACCGAGAAGCCATCGATCATTTGGTGGAGGTATTGCTAGAGAAGGAAACCCTAGGCGGAGATGAATTTAGAGCAATTTTGTCATTGTACACTGATGTAAATAAAGAAAAATTAGAGAGCTTGCACTCTGTTCCGGGCCTAGTTGTATCTTAAAATTAAATGGACGTGTAAATAAGGGAAAGAGAATTTGTATTTCAATTTCACACACATAATAATATTGAAATTACTAATTTTTACATTTCATTGTATTTTTAAATCGAGGTGTATGAATTATCTGATCACTTCAACTTTACACTTATTTCAGGAATAAATCCCATGGAAAAAAAATGTGGTATGTATCTCATGAAACAAACACATGCACAATATTATGCACTTCAATCCAACTAAATCCAATTTGTTCATAACACTGAATCCATCAATCTTTTATGTCCATAGTTTCAGTTACTGGCTTATTATGGTTATAGCACTGAATCCATCCATCTTTTATCTCCTTAGTTTGAATTACTGGCAACCTGAGGAAAGCAGAGAGAAAAGGATCAGCAGCTTGGAGAAGAGTATTGTCTCGTAAAGATGATTCATAATTTAGCCTCTCCTTTCTCTCCTCCGATTTTTTTGAACTGAAGTTTTATTAATGAAATAATACGTACATAAAAGGCGTCTTTAAGATCCCAGCACTAAGTATCCTTGTAACATCTTTTGTGGTAATATATTTTCCTGCAGCTGTTAATACTTCATCAAATACTACATTGGAACCCGTCTTTTCTGCTAAACACGATATCTAATTAAAACTTATGTAAGGAGATGCATGCAATAGTTCTCAAAGGACATTTTTATAATTTCAGAAAGTAATTGTGAGACAAATAAATGTTGAGGATACAGCATGCAGTGAATACATATCTTGAATGTAACCGGGTAACAAAGACTGTCATTCTGGGACATAAAGTAGTTCATTAAAAAAATTAAAATGGCAAAACAATTCAGATAATTTATTTAATAATAGCAACAAAGTTAACTTGAAATATTATTTTCAATTTAATTCTTTTCCACTTTGGAAAAAAATTCAATAATGTCATGAACAACGCCATGAGCAGATTGTTTCATTTTTATCACAGACAGAATTCGTGCAAGAGTGCAACAAGAAGTTCATCTTTACAAAACACCCTGTTAATAATATGGTCAAATAACTGAGGTACTAAATTGAAAAAGGACAAGAAAGAATTAACAAATTACCTCGTCTATTTTTAACATAAGCAATCAGGGCCAAACTACTCTATGGAACACTTCTTATTGATCAATTGATGCATCCTATAAGCTGAAATATATATGGGTGCGGCTATTCTGAGCGACCTTTTTCTTATACTGAGCGGGGAGAGAAAATTTTATGAAATTATACCCATTTTAATCTTGTGATTGCCATAATTAAAATAATCATCAAATAAGAGGTTTATTTCTTACTATAAATAAATGCAATCTTTTTGAATAGCATTCAAACTGTGTGAAAAAGGAAAACAAAGAAAAGTTAATGCCAAATTTGAGTTAAAATGCCCCATATAGCACATAATGATTTGTCATATATTGATGTGCGTGTGCATTTTTTTATTTCTAAACCCTCAACAGAGGTATTATACATGACTACAAATACTTTTTACTTCATAAAATACAATATATAGATGATATGCACATTATGAAAATGTTATATGCTTATAACAAAAAAATACTGGAGTATTTTTAATCAAAAGCTTCTTAGCCTGTAAATATAGGCCATATGCATCACACAGTCCAGAAATTAATGTTGAAGTTTTATATTTAAATTAGTCCTTATGAGCATATATCTTAAATTAGTCCTTATGTGCATTCGTGCTACCTTCATATGCAGTGTATACATGCATGTACATGAAGCATTCGTGCTAAGTGTTTATGTTTTTAATTTAATCAAAGATTGCAAAGAATGGAAGAAATATTAATAAGTAATAACATCATATATCTTAAATCAATGAAATAAATTAGCACGTAATTGGTTTGGTTGTATTATTTTGTTATTCAAAAATATTATTTTCTTACTATTTTGATATTCAATAGTTTTACATGAATCGTTATTTGCATATATGGGTGTATTTAAATAGAAAATTTGACATTAATTTGTTTCTTTTTTTGTTTTGCATACGACTTGAATGCTATTGTGAAAGATGATTATTTATAGCAAGAAATAAATTTGGCCCTGATTGCTTATGTGAACCAGGTTGATATGTGCTTAGGGCTCCATAAGGTGCAAATGCATATGCCGACATTTTTTTGATTCATTGATACCTGTCAAAGATGAAGCATAAAAAATACTAAATTTTTATTATGTCTTTACTTGATTAACACCCGATACTTACATGTAGATTGTGTAGCCTGACAGAAAGATTTAATATGATGGGGTCTACTGCTTCTTTCTCAGGATGGACTTAGAATCTAAATCATCATATAAAAAAATAAGCTCAAATGTGATCATCATAATAAATATATTGACATAAAAAATATCTAATTTTACCTTTATCAAACATTGGACCAGCTGTGAGCTGAACGGATTCATCAGGGTCTTCAAGCAAGGTGAGTATTACCCCCAAGTACTTGTGCTACATACTTTGACATCTGACTCGCAGATACCTGCAAAGCATAATAAATAAATCGATTAATAAATAAGTAAACAATTAATTAACCGAATAAATAGCATAGGGTTATTTAATTGATTAGAACTTGTACAAGGCTTCCAAGACAGGCTCTTGACCGTGGAAGATTCATCTGACACGTGATGGCAGAATTCCTCTACAATTTGTTCTAGTAATGATGGTACCAAATCACTGCAAATGTAAGAGAAACTGGTATTTTATCTATCTTTCACAAATTTGCAAAAAAATCCCTGATTTATGCAAAAATTTCAAACTAACTAAATAAGTCCCCTATGTTATCAAAAAATTAAAAAAAAACCTCTTTTTTCTTAAGTATGTGTTTTTTCACATTTTGGACATGATGCAGGGGATTTTTGCAAATTCTTATCTTATGTACCAGAATCATGGGCCATACCTCAGGTGTACAATTTGGAGATGCATTTGCGAATGACTTCTCAACGGTTCCTCATGCAAAGAGAGAGATGAGATTTCAGTTTGATACACATACTTTTTAGTTTTTACCTCAAACTAACTGTACAGAGTTTCTAATCTAGTGCTTTCAGGACTAGGGTCTTGTTTCACAGGATTTTTTTAACCTCAAATTGTACATACTTTTACCTAAAAGTGGATTTTGTTTTAAATCCTGTATTTACAAATACAATCCCTCAAATACACCAAATCAAGCATGCATTGGATGTGGTAGAAAAATAGTTTTATGATTGTTTACACTTTGGAGATGACATGCTAACCAAAATAATCAATAGCTAAGAAGTAAGGACTCCTTTGGTATTGTCGTAGTTTCATGCTTTTGTTTTCAGATCACAAAAACAAAAATGTTAATGGTCTCTGTTTCCTTTTTTTGGCCCAAATAGCAAAAAAAATTAAATAAGATTTTGAAAATAAGAAAAAGATATTTCTTTTCATTTTGATCATTTTATCTACTAAATTCATACATGCCTCCAACAACACAACTCCGCACACAATAACGGTTACATAATATAAGTATATTTTTCTTTGTCGAAATAGTGTCCGAAAATGATATTCATTTTTGGCATTAAAAAGGTATATTACAAATCCAAATGTTATATGAACACTTAAAAAGATACACTAATGATATATATAATTGAAACTCGAAAATGTACACTGACATTGAAACAATATAATGATACTAAAAAAGTTCTATTGAGACTCAATAACTTTGTATTTGCACTAAAACTATATATTGACGCTAAAATGATATATGAATCCTAATGATATATTGACATTGAAAACTCGATATAGTGATACTGAAAACTATATTTGATACTTAAAACTTTATATTCATACAAAAAAATACATAAGATACATTGACAATGAAAATGGCTATTAAGATTAAATTTTTTATCTTTATACTTAAAATAGTATATTAACACTGAAAATTATATATTGATGGTTTTTTAACACCGAAACTTTTTTAAACCAAAAAGACTACATTGACACTGAAAATAATATATTAATACTGAAAACGAGATATTAACACTCAAGACTCGATATATTAACACCAAAAACAATATTCCGACACAGAAAACTTTATGTTTAAAGTGAAAATGGTATATTGACACTAAAGACTTTATATTGACACATAACACAGAGATTTAAAGGGTGCATTGTCATAAAAACAATATGTTAAATCCTTAGTTGGTACATCAACTATAAAAATATAGATTTGGCGAAATTAACAAGCATGGAAATTTTTCATCAACTTTAAAAACAAAAAAGTTATTTTGAAAACAATAACCGAAAAATAGAAATACTAGTTTTTGTTTTCAAAAAATAAAAAAATAGAAAAATGAAATTAATGCGAAACCAGCCTCTAAGAAAATGAAATTTTGCTGATAACATGAAATATACAGTAGAAAACTATACCTTTGTATGTAAAGTTGTGTTTCAAGCACCAGTCTCTTAGCCTGGAGCAAGCATGAACCTCAACTGTGCATGATTCTATAGGACACAGCTCGTCCGCCATTACTCCCAGTTTTGGGCAATTTTCAATTTTCAAAAGCCTCAGCGAAGTATGGTTTGCCAACCCCGTCAATAACATAAGATAAAAATAATCATCTTTATGCATTATCAATTCAGGAGAAGGTTCTGGTCCCTTAAGTAATGATTCCAGGTCTGGACAATCACCAATTTCAATTTTAACCAGCGATATCAGATTTTGTACTCCAGGCACAAAAATTAGCCCCACACAGTTCCAAATGATCAACTCCCGAAACTGGGATGGAATAAACTCTTTTTGTATCAACTTCAAGCTATGACATTCACTTATTCTCAAGTATTTGAGGTTTTGGAGGTTGATAAATGGAAGGAACACAAGATTCTCACATCTGTTCAAATTGACATTCTCAAGTGAGGCACACGCAAAAAGATCCTCAGTCCATTTTGGAAATGTAATACCATAATACCCAATTATATTTAGCTCCTTAAGATTAGGGTCAGGCTGGAGCCGCTCCAATAAAAGTAAATTCATTTCATCCCCATGATAATCATCATTGTCACCATTTTTAATTTTCAAGATTATTCGACTAGATGGTTCGGAATAAAAATCAATATACACACTTTGTACTCCACGATAGTATCAAATACGCTAACTTATGCATATTCATAAGGTTAATGTGTTTTGAATCAGCCAAATTGGTTGTAATATTCTGCAATCCAATAATGAACAGACTTCCTTTTAGATCAACAATATCATTCAACCAACATTCATCAGGATTGTTGCTCATTGTTACATGAAAATAAAGATCCAGATTTTTAATTCTAGTTAATTTATTCAAGTTGGGTACCAGGGAACTAACTCCCCCTACAACAAGGGTTTGAAGGTTTGTAAGCCTTCCAATTTCGTGTGGGAGTTCTTTGGGATTCCATGAATATAAGAGATCTAGTATTCTCAGCGATTTGAGTCAACAAAGTGAAGCAGGCAATACTGTGATCCTACATTTTTTTTAGTAATAGTTCTTCTAAGCTAACAAGATTTCCAATGTGTTCCGGTAATTCAACTAATTCACAATAATTCACATTTAGTGCCTTCAAATTTCTAAGTTGACAAATTGATTCAGGTAACCTTGGAACCAAACAATAATAAAGAGAAAGTAATTGAAGGCTTAAAAGATTTCCAATGTATTCCAGTAATTCAACTAATTTACAATGAGAGAGATTCAATGCCTTCAAGTTTCTAAGGTGACAAATTGATTGAGGAAACTTTGGAAACGAACAAGTAGAAAGAGAAAGAAACTGACGGCGAACAAGTTTACCTATGCTTTTTGGCAACTCAATAAGATTACGACACTCTGAAAGAGAAAGAAATTGAAGGCTGTCCAGATTGTCTATGTTGTATGGCAAACGCATAAGATTATGACATCCATTAAGAGTCAAAGATTGCAGGATACAGAGGGAACATATGGATTCCGGTAGCATTTGAAAGGTAAAATTTTCAAGTGAAAGATAACGAAGATGTTTCATATTATCAATTGAATTAAGAAATTCAAATCTAAAACACTCAGCTTTAAATATTAGGGCTCTTAAGCCACGTGATTCTGAAATACCCGAAATAATTGCAAAATTTTTAACTTTATCCCCCATTATAAGTGTCCGTAAAGATGTAAAAGAACTAGAAGGAAAGAGGACCACTAGCTCATCAAAGTCATCCACATATAGATGGTGAATTTGTTTAGGGGAAATTAGGGGCCTACCATACTCGATAGAATAACATTCATTTCCTGAATTTGATCGTGCCAAATCATGTATCATATCATGCAACTTAAACCCTTTCAAAAGGACGTGAGGCAAGCTCCAGTGTCTCTCAAAAAATGATCTCTCAAACAAATGCTTTGCATATTCCTGGACAATCTCTTCTTTCTTCCCTTCAACTCTATATAACCTTGAGCATACCATAATAAGGTTAATGTTCTTACAGAATAATTGTAATCTTTCGGGAACATAGAACAGTATATCAAGCAAGGCTTTAGATATGTGGGAAGCCGTGAATAACTTATTTGAAAAGGTGAGAAAATATCCTTCATGGCTTCCAAGTCCCATAGCTCACTATCTAATATCTCTCTCCAATTCTCTTCGCTTTCCTCATGACTCAAAAGACTGGCGATCAATTTCATAGCCAAGGGTAACCTTCCTCACTTCTTCATGATCTGTTTCCCAATTTCTAACTTCCACCCCTCATTACAATATGCTCCAGCAAATGCATACTGATGGAACAACTGCAAACATTGTTCATTAGATAAATATCCAAGTTTGAAAGAGGAAATTGTTTGCACTATTCATGCGATTGGTTCATTCCTGGTTGTAACTAGGATTTTAACCAATTTCCAGACACAAACGGTGTCTGAAACAACTCCCAATCACCTCTCTTCTCGTTCCGCACGTCATTGAAAACAAGAAAAATCTTTTTTCGTACTATTTTTTCATGGAGTTTTGCTTGCAAAACACTAAGACTCTTTATATCATAACTGTCTTCCGTAATAGACTCCAACACTTCTTTTGTAAGCCTTTCAACACTAAAATCTTGAGAAACACAAACCCTACCCAATAAGTCAAAATTTTGCCGGATCCTAGAGTCATTGTACACCAATTATGCTACTGTGGTTTTCCCAAGTCCTCCTAAACCGACGATGGGCAAGACTGAAACAACATCACCGTTATTACTATATAAGCTTAGCAAATCAATCAATTTCTCCTTTTCATCCTCTCTCCCAAAAATATTAGACTCAACAACCATGTGGCTTGTGGGAGTTAGATGTGTTTCATTATTGCAAAGTCTACGCCCATCTTCCTCGCGTAGCTGAAGTGCTACACGAGAATCCGCTATCTCATCGAAACGGTAATAGTTTTCTTGATCCGATCTGCCAAATCATTGTTAAAATGTAAAGATGCATTTGTTCATGTTGAAGCTGTCTGGCTTATACGTGGTAAACATGCATTGGTTTGTGTTGAAGCGGGTGCTTCATACATGGTAAAAATACATTGGTTCGTGTTGGAGTGGTTTGCTTCACACGTGGCAAGTATAAAGTGCAGTTTATATTGGTTACATATAAATTGTATTCTATATTAGAGATATTTTTATTGACTATCTAGATGGTCAATGGTTCAATGTATTTTGATCTCCTAGATATTAATTAGATGCATGAATCTAAGAGTTGCTTAGGCTCTAAGTAAACATTAAATTAAGTACATGCATGAGCAGTTGTTTAGTTCAAATTAAATTCATGCATGGTTAGAGTCTATAAATAGAAGGGTGTATGTATCACTCATCTTGTGCCAATCATGGCACCATGGGTGCCTTTCATAGGTACCACTTATGTACCACATAATATTATATCTCTCTTTCACTCTTGAATAAAGAAGTTTGTTTTATCAAGTTCCACTTGTTGAATCCTTTCTTCTTCTATTTAATCATTTCTTCTTCTACTTTCAGTTGATCCAAGGCTAGTGTAACTTTGGTTCACTATATTTTCTCTGCATTGATAGCCACACGGTTATCGTTACGAAAACAGTTTGTTCACAGCTTGGTAATCGTTACACCACCTGGTTGCTTTTACATCACCGGGCTAGTTGGTTGTTTTCTCTACATGGTATCAGAGCTTTCAAGGGGTGGTAGATGACGCACGTTGGTAATAAACATGGTAGAATACGTTGGTCTCGTTCTCTTGGTGAAGAAGATGATTGTTCTATGAGGGTGGTAGGCGACACACGTTGGTAATAAACGTCGAAAACGTTGGTCTCGTTCCCTTGGGGAAGAAGAGAATTGTTCTATGAGGGTGGTAAACAACGCACGTTGTTAATAAACGTGGTAGAAGACGTTGGTCTCGTTCCCTTGGTAAAAAAGAGGATTGGTTATTTCACATCGATGGAGTTCGGTGGTCGAGTTAGTGGACTTGGTGCTGAGGCTATGAGTTTTTCGAATTATAATATTTGAAAAATGTGTATAGAGTCTTATCTTAAGAGTGGGGATTTATGGGAGACCATTATTGGTACGAGGATTGAACCGGCGCCTGTTACCTGTACAGACGATACGGTAATGAATGCAGAAGCAGTGAAGGAGTGGCCCATTGCTAATGTTAAGGCGGAGTTCGTGTTGAAAAAGTCTATTTAACACGTGTTATTCGAGCATATCTCGGGGTGCAAATCAGCAGCTAGGATTTGGAGAACTCTTGATGAGTTGCTCAACAGAAAGAACACGGCTCGGCAAATGGCGAGTGTGTCGGTATCTAATGGAGAAGGTCACGCTCTTGTTTCTAACAAGGAGGATGGTAAGAAGGAGGTTCCGAGAAAGGAGGAGTCTACTTCTTATGGTGGTGATTTTCGAAAATCTATCAAGTGTTACCGATATGGGAAATTTAGTCATATGAGGAGGAATTGTCGTGTTAAGTTGAGTGGAGGAAATGCTGTGGTCAAGGGTGATGTTACTCACGTCGGTAAGAGGGTAAAGGACTTGTACGTTCTTTCGGCTTCAACCTCATATGTTGACAAGATGAGCAATAATGATGGCGTGTCGGTTTGACATGTTAGGCTTGGCCATGTGGATATGGACAAGTTAAAGATGATGTGCTCAAGGAAACTTGTTACTGGGCTTCCGTCTCCTTCGTTTCCAAGTGGTAATGATGTGTGCAAGGATTCTCAATATGGAAAATCAAACAGACTTTTTGATAGGTCTATTTCAAGGTGTAAAGGTGTATTGGAGCTCATTCATGGTTGATTTGATGGGTCCGATGCTGACATAGTCATATGGAGGTTCTAGGTATATAGTACTCGTCGATAACTTTACACGCTACAATTGGTTTTTTTTGTGAAGGAAAAACGGAAGGTGTTCTCTAAGTTTCGAAAATCTAGAAAGGAGGTTGAAGGTGATCTCGGGAAGGGGATCAAGAGTTTTCAAACCGACAATGGAGCGGAATTTATTTCCAAGGAGGTTTTCTCATTTTGCGAGAAACATGGTATTAGACGGGAATTGTCTTGTGCGTATATACCACAAAACGGTGTGGCGGAGTGGAAATTCGACATCTTGTAGAGGTGTGCAAGAGTTGGATTTATGCCAAGAATTTACCTAAAGACTTATGAGTGGAAGGTATGATGTGCGCTACCTATATGGTTAATCGACTATCATACAGTCCGATTAATATGAAGTCACCACACGAGTTGATGTTCGATAAACCAAGTGTGAAGCATATGAATGTGTTCGGTTCTACGTACTTTGTTCATGTTCCGGATGAGAGGAGGATGAAGTTAGACGCTAAGGCACGGAAGTGTGTTTTCATTGGTTATGATGAAAAGAAGTAGGGATGGAAATGCATGGATCCGGTGAGTCATAAATTCATTGTCTCTTGAGACGTGGTGTTTGGTGAATCGTCTTCTCTATATGATGATGGTGATGGCAGTTCTCAAGCGGGAGTGTTGAATCTATCGATGTCATATATTGTTCACATGGTTAATCCGGGTGTTGATCATATGGGTTATCAGGGTGAGGGTCCGAGAGTTTCGTTGCCTGCGTCGACTATCACGGGCTCAAATGAGTTGGATCAACGTGACAAGGGGAGCAACAAAGTGCAGTCCCAAGAAGATACACAAGCTCCAAGAAGATCGACTAGGACGATAACGCAGTCAGTTAGATACAGAGATGAAAATTTCATCACGGTGTATTCCCGACCAATGAATGGTGAACCTTTATGCTTTGGTAAGGCGAAGGGTAAGAAGTCATGGAAGGGCGCATGGTCGAAGAGATGCAAGCTCTTCAGAAAAAGAAAACTTTGGATGGTGTTCCGAAACCCAAGTTCGTGTGGACCCGGTTACTTGCAAATGGGTCTACAAGGTGAAACACAAGGCAGCTGGGCCTATTGAGCTTTGTAAATTAGGACGTATATCGAGAGGATTTTCTCGGAAGTTGCTGACCAATTCGGTTGGTCATGCAAGAAACAAGCACATCGAGATGAAGGTTGATTTCATTCGAGGGAAGGTGCTTGGTGATGCCCTTAGTGTTATGGCCGCAGGAAATGAAGACAATGTGGCTGACATCTTCAGGAAGTCACTCTCTGAAGGATCGTTCGAGTTATTGCGAGCCAAGTTGGGGATCGTGGTCAAATGCACTTTAAGGTGGAATTCAGTTATTTAGGAAGAAACAATTTGTCTCTTCCAAACTCTAAGAAATATTTATCTCCTCCAAATCCTCCTTTCTTATGTTATTATCATTTTATATTCAACATAACATTTATTTTTACAATTATACATAATTATGAACCATTGATCTACAGTATGATTTATACATTCTACCATGATTGTACTCACTACAACAAAATCAGCTATCAGGCATAGTGTGGTTTTTTTAGGCACGGGGCGGTGCCTGATACCTAGAGAATCAGGCACGGGCCGTCCCAGATAGTCACCACCTTCACAAATTATTGACATTCAGGTACGGTCCGTGCCTGATACTTTACAAACCGTGCCTGATAGTTGCGCATCAGGCACAATTTTTGAACTACAGGCACGGGCCGTGCCTGATACTTTACAAACCGTGCCTGATAGTTTGCATCAGGCACGGTTTTTGAACTACAGGCACGGGCCGTGCCTGATAGATCAATTCAACCGCAGCCAAAATTTGAACTTAGCTCCCTCCGTACCATCAGGCACAGCCCGTGCCTGTTACTCTATTTCAGAAATAAAAAAAATATAAAATAGAACCTTCTGGCACGGCCCGTGTCTGAACTCTATTTCAGAAAAAAAAAATATATTCTCGCACGGACCGTGCCTGATAGAATCAACTGGCATGGCCCGTGCCTGAAGGCCCATATCACTCTTTCCTCTTCTCCGCTCTCTACTCTTCTCCTCTGACTGAAACAAAGAAAATAATGAAAGAAAGAAAAGAACCAAAAAAAAAACCCGCTCAAAATTTCGAGCTCCATTTTTAACTCTAACATACTGAATTTGGTTGGTTTCCGATTCAGCTCTTGACTTGGTTAAAACCGACAAATCATTAGCCAAAATCATACTCCGAGTCATTTTTGAATCAAATTGAGACCACATGTACCCTCCAAATACCTCATGTAAACTCACTAAATCAAAAAAACTTCATCTTATTTGAGAAATTCGAACCAATTCTGTTCTAGTTCAATTCAGCCAAAATTTTGACCGTTAAAAATCACCCATTTTAAAACTCAGTTTTCTCACTCAATTCTTGATCATTTTATAAGTTCTTTATATCCATGGAAAGAGGGAAACAAGTAGAAAAGAATGGATTGGAATTTTGTCAAATAGAGATTTGTGCAGTAAATTGTGAGCTCGAGAATACTGCAGCTTTTAATTGATAAATTTGAGGGCTGAACAGTGGTTTTTGCGTTTTCCCGGCGTCCGCCTTTGATTCAGCTCTGTTGGCCCCTACAGATAGGTCAGGCTCGTCGAGACGAGTCATTTGACATTAAGCACGTCCAATTATGAGAATTTCGAAATTTTCGCGATTTGTCGAGCGTAGTTGACTGGTCTGTTGACAGTTGACTTTTGACTAGTTTGACTAGTCTCTCCTCCGATGTCACCTCTGACTAGATCTGGCTAGCTAGAGTTTTTGTAGTTAATTAGTGTTAAGATTGAGGGTTAATTAGGGTTAACTTGGTTTTTTTGTTAACTAGGTTAAGATTTTTTGTTAACTAGGGTTAATTAGTGTTAAGATTTGTTGTTAACTAGATTTTTTTTTGTTAAGATTTAGGATTAATTAGGGTTAATTGCCCTTTTTTTATAATTAGAATGTTTTGTTAATTACGGTTAATGGTTGTTTTTTTAAGCTTTAGGGCTAATAGGGGTAAATTTGGGGTTAAGTAGGGTTATTAAAATTGAATTATTTTGTTTGAAGTAAATTAGAAATATCCTAATTGAATTATAATTGGTTTTTGTATTTTTATTTAGGATATTAGAGCTCGTAATGCACAAAGGAATGAAGATGTTTTGGATCCGCCACGAATGCCGACAATGCGACTCAAAGGTCAAGATCCGTCATGCGGTTGAGTGTTTAAGTATATGTTTGTTTGTTGTAGATTTTAAATAGATATTTGTGCGTTTTTAATAATTAACGGATATTGTTATGTCTATGAACTTTTATTTCGTTTAGGGATGTATTTCGGATATGAATTGGTTTGTATGAATATACTATTGTGAATTTTTTGCAGATGAGGCATCAGGCACGGACCGTGTCTGAAACTACGCTGGCAGAATAGACTTTCAGGCACGGGCTGTGCCTGAAACCCCCTCGCTGAAAGGACTTTCAGGCATGGGCCGTGCCAGAAAAGTAAGGAAAATCAGAAAATTTGTACAGCTTTCAGGCACGGCCCGTGCCTAAAAACCCCTCGCTGAAAGCCTTTTTAGGTACCGCCCGTGCCAGAAAGACACAGTGTCAGGTACGGATGCACACCGTGCTTGATATGAACAGTATAACTATGCCTGAAAGGGAATCTGGCATGGACCGTGCCTGAAAGTGACATCTGCAACGACACCGTCAGGCACAGACTTTCAGGCACGGTTTTTGGGACTTTCTGGCACGGTTTACCACCGTGCCTGATACCTGCTTTTCCAGTAGTGACTAAAGAACGATTTAAAATGTGACGGCTAGTTTGATTTCATAATAGTAAAATCATCATTTGCGGTTTTCATGAAGGACTTCATGTTCAGACTCAACCAACCTTAATTGTAAAGCAATAAAAGAAATCATGAAAAAGAAAACAAGTTCTCTACTGGCAGTCTTATCTAATCCCTACTGAGGATAATGCAAATTCATATGCCTTGGCATATGAAATATATATGTGCAGTGTTAATCCATGCTATTCTCTAGTGTGTAATGGACATTCTAATCATATCAAGGTCTTCAATCGGTTCTTGATTCTCCACAGTCCACAAAACTATGAACATTGCATTAGGCCAACAATTGATATAACAAATATTTAATTTTTAAATATATATCTTATTATCAGATTAGGGTAAATTTCAAAGACGGAAGCCCAACAATTCTTAACAGGTGTCATCAAATGAATGCCCAGACTCTAAATTAAGTAGCTTACCTCTAAATTCTTCTCTTACGGGAACTTTCAGCTGAATCACCTCTTGCCTCTACTTGTATACGCAATACTTCATAGTGGTACTCATCAAGCACATCCTCCGCAGCCTAAGCCACTCGCTTGAGCTCCTTGAGCCAGAGTTTCACTGATCGGTATCTGATCTCCCTCTTCTCTGCATCATAAAGCGTTGCTTTAATTCTCTCTAGTGTGTTCATCAATTTATTCAGATATGCTCGAAAAAACTACTCTGTGGGAAGAATATCACTGATGGAGATATGCTCGAAAAAACTTTTACAATTTTTCATGCCTGAAATATTATCCTGCAATAGTTGTACAGGGAAAAGGTGTTTAAAAGTATTATGAACTAATTTCCTGCCTGCTTGTGGCTAAACAGAATAATAAATTATTACTTAAAATCATGAGTCCCGTCCGACAGGCTCTAGTCCATTCCCAGAAGCAAATGATACTACATTTAATGACCATAATCGCGGTCGTGGCCCTGGTCGTGATGCGGACGTGGAAGAGGCCGAGGAAAAAGTCATTCTTGGAACCGTAATGGTCAAATTAAGAAACCCGCACATGAAAGAAGCAAGAAACCTCAAAATATCACCCTGAAGGTGTCTGAGGATCAATGTCTTAGATGTGATATACGCCAAAGTACCTCGTCGAACTTTATCAAGCCTCCCTGAAGGAGAAAGAAAATACTAAAGAGCTTAATTTGGTCTATCAAGATAATGAAGACCAGTTGGATTTGCCCGTGATTAATACACACTTGGATGTGGAAGACTATGTTAACAACCCAAGTGGAAATAATGAATACTCCCTTGCTAATGAAGATATTTAAGACTAAAATAATTTTCCTTCATGCATCAATAATGTTTTATTGTATCTGTATTTTCTAGTATGTTTGCTTTATTAAAGAGTAATTTATTTAGCAAGTTTATTTTGATGTAATAATTATCTTATATTGTATTTGTTTTTGTTTGATAAATGAAGAGACCTAAAGATCTCGTTTCTTTTGAATATTACGAAAATGGATGATAATGATAACAATAATATATGCCTAGCGGAAAGTGCAACTACGCACAGTATACTTAAGAACGTAAAATATTTTGCCAATTTGACAAAGATAAAAGCAAATATCAATACTATATCAAGCACCTCAAACTTTATTGAGCGTTCCGGAAGATTCACTATTTTACTGCCTAGAGGAACAAAGTTTATAATAGAGGATGCTCGATTATCTACTAAATCAAAAAGAAATTTGCTAAGTTTTAAAGATATCCGCCGAAATGAATATCACATTGAAATAATGAATGAAGGTAATATTGAGTACCTTCACATAACAAATACTGTTTAAGATAACAAACGCATCTTATAAAGATTGCGTGCTTTGTCAATAGGCTTATATTATACATGTATCCGTACAATTGAGGCAAATCATGCTATAATGAAAAATGAATTTAATAATTCATAAAGCAATTTTATGGCTTGGCATGAACGTTTAGGTTATCCTGGAGCAATAATGATGCGAAGAATTGTAGAAAATTCAAATGGGTATCAATTAAAGAACCAGAAGATTCTTTTATCAAATGAGATATCATGTGCTGCATGTTCTAAGGGAAAACTAATCGCTAGACCATCACTAACTAGGGTTGGGAATGAATCACCCAATTTCCTTGAGCGTATCCAAGGTGATATATGTGGGACAATTACACCATCATGTGGACTATTTAGATACTTTATGATATTAGTATATGCATCTACTAGATGGTCACATGTATGTCAATTATCTTCTTGGAATGTTGCTTTCGCAAGATTGCTTGCTCAAATAATTAGATTAAGAGCACAATTTCCGGATTATACAATTAAGACTATTCGTCTTGATGATGCCGGTGAATGTACATCCCAAGCATTTAATGACTATTGTATGTCAATTGGGATTAAAATTGAGCATCAAGTGGCCCACATACACACGCAAAATGATTTAGCAGAATCCTTTATTACACGATTACAATTAATCGCAAGACCCTTAATTATGAAATCAAAATTATCGTCATTTGTATGGGGCCATGCAATATTGCATGCTGTAGCATTAATTAAATAACTGCTTATCATAAGTACTCACCCATACAACTTGTAACTGACCAGCAGCCAAATATATCCCATTTAAGAACTTTTGGATGTGTTGTATATGTTCCGGTAACTCCACCGCAACGCACAAAAATGGGACCTCAAAGAAGGTTGGGAATTTATGTTGGTTTCAATTCTCCATCGATTATTAAATATATCGAACCATTAACTGGAGATCTATTTACATCAAGATTTGCTGACTGTAAATTTGATGAAACCATGTTCCCAGCATTAGGTGGAGAGAAACGAATAGTGGAAGACAAGAAGTTACATGGAATGCACATCAATGTATCATTTTGATACTCGAACAAATCAATCTGAACTAGAAATTCAGAAGATTATTCATTTGAAACAAATTGCAAATCAATTACCCGATACATTTGTCTATACAAAAAGAGTAACTAAATCACATATTCCAACAGCAAATGTGCCGGCTCATATTGAAATACCCTTGGATAATCTTAAGTGTGATATATGTCAGAAGCGTGGTCGACCAATCGGTTCCAAAGATAAAAATCCAAGGAAGAAAATAATGCATGATAAAGTTGATATAACTGAAATTATCAATACTCCTGAAGAGATAGATTCTTCTGAAAAGAATATTGACAATAAAAGAATAGAAGACATAAATGAGCAAATAACCCCAGAAGAGGTTATAACCCTTGTAGAGGTTCAAGTACCTGACAATATTAAAAATATTGAAAATAATGAGATCTCAATAAATTATGTCTCTACTAGAAAGAAATGGAATCGAAATAAAACTGTCATTGATAGAAAATTTGCATATACAATCACGATTAATATAATTAATGAATACGAGGATCAAGAGCCAAAATCAATCGAAAAATATCGACATAAGAAAGATTGGCCAAAATAGACAGATGCAATCCTAGCAGAATTACATTCTCTTGAAAAATGTGAAGTTTTTGGACCTGTAGTCCGAACACCTGATGGTGTACAACCCGTAAGATACAAATGGGTATTTGTAAGAAAGCATAATGAGAAAAATGAAATTGTAAGATACAAAGCAAGACTTGTTGCACAAGGATTTACGCAAAAATCAGGAATAGATTATGTAGAAACGTATTCTTCTGTGTTAGATGCAATTACATTCAGGTTTTTAATTAGCCTGACAATCTCTGAAGGATTAAATATGCATCTCATGGATGTTGTAACAGCTTATTTATATGGATCAGTTGATAGCGATATTTACATGAAAGTCCCTGAAAGATTAAAAGTGTCGGAAGCATGTAATATCCAGGATTAAAAGTGCCTGAAGGATGTAACAAAAGGTCTCGTGGAATGTATTCCTTGAAATTAAAAATATCTTTGTATGGGCTGAAACAATTTGGAAGAATGTGGTATAACCGCCTAAATGAAAACCTTACAAAAGAAGGATAACAAAATAATCTTATTTGGCCATGTGTTTTTATTAAGAGATCAAAAACAAGACTTGTAATTATTGCAGTATATGTTGATGATCTAAATATCATCGGAACTCCTGACGAGCTTGAAAATACTGCTGCATATTTAAAGGGTGAATTTGAAATGAAAGATTTTGGGAAGAGAACATTTTGTCTCGGATTGCAAATCGAATATTTGAAAAATGGAATATTTGTCCATCAATCTACTTATGTAGAAAATATCCTAAAACTATTTAACATGGATAAAGCGCATCCATTAAATTCACCTATGGTAGTTCGATCTCTTGATATAAAGAAGGATTGTTTTCGTACAAAAGAAGATAACGGAGAAATTCTTGGTCTAGAAGTATCATATTTCAGTGCAATTGGTGCATTAATGTACCTAGCCAATAATACCAGGCCTGATATATCATTCTCTGTAAATTTGTTAGCGAGATATAGTTCTACGCTAACACGAAGGCATTGGAATGGTATTAAGCACGTACTTTGTTATCTTCGAGGAACAATAGATATAGGATTATTATATCTAAAGACCTCAGATTCCAAATTAGTTGGATATGCAGATGCTGGATATTTGTCAGATCCACATAAAACCCGGTCTAAAACTGAATATTTATTCACATATGATAATACTGCCATATCCTGGCGCTCAACCAAGCAAACCTTAGTAGCGATATTAACAAATCATTCAGAAATCATAGCACTTCATGAGGCGAGTAGGGAGTGTGTATGACTGAGGTCAATGATTCAATATATTCAACAATCATGTGGTATTAAAACAATCAAAGGAAGTCCAACTGTGATTTACGAAGATAATGATGCATGTATTTCCCAGATAAAAGGGAGGTACATTAAGGGAGATAGAATAAAACATATTTCTCCAAAGTTCTTCTCCACACATGAGCTCCAGAAGAGCGGTGAAATTGATATCCATCAAATTCGCTTATGTGATAATCTTTCAAATTTATTCACCAAGTCATTGCCAACTAAAACTTTCAGGCAATTAAGATAAAAGATTGGACTCCGTCATTTTAGAGATATTTGTACACATGAGGGAGAGAAATAATACGCGCTGCACTCTTTTTCCCTTGCTACGGTTTTTGTCCCATCGGGTTTTTCCTGGCAAGGTTTTTAATGAGGTGGCTTTCTAATACGTATGAAATATGGACATCCAAGGGGAAGTGTTATGAATATATTAATTATGGATGTCCAAATACTTACCCCCTTAGTATGTGAAGAGTTATTGCAAATCTTATCTTGTAAAGATGTAAATCTTATCTTATAAAATATGATGAGTTATTATAGGGTATTTGTTAGTATATTTTGTATTGAAATTCTAGAATATATTCTAGGGTAGAATGCTCACCCTTCACTATATAAAGGGATAAAAATTATTGTATTTGGTGTCTCTTCACCATTGTGTTTTGGTGACTCTTCACAATTAGAAAGAAACAATTTGTATCTTCCAAACTCTAAGAAATATTACCTCCTCCAAATCCTCCTTTCTTATGTTATTATCATTTTATATTCAACATAACATTTATTTTTACAATTATGCATAATTATGAACCATTGATCTACAATATGATTTATACATTCTACCATGATTGTACTAAAGAACGATTTAAAATTTGACTACTAGTTTGATTTCATAATAGTAAAATCGTCATTTGCGGCTTTCGCAAAGGACTTCATGTTCAGACTCAACTAACCTTAATTGTAAAGCAATAAAAGAAATCATGAAAAAGACAACAAGTTCTCTACTGGCAGTCTTTATCTAATCCCTACTGAGGATAATGCAAATTCATATGCCTTGGCATATGAAATATATATGTGCAGTGTTAATCCATGCTATTCTCTAGTGTGTAATGGACATTCTAATCATATCAAGGTCTTCAATCGGTTCTTGATACTCCACAGTCCACATAACTATGAACATTGCATTAGGCCAACAATTGATATAACAAATATTTAATTTTTAAATATATATCTTATTATCAGATTAGGGTAAATTTCAAAGACGGAAGCCCAACAATTCTTAACAGGTGTCATCAAATGAATGCCCAGACTCTAAATTAAGTAGCTTACCTCTAAATTCTTCCTCTTACGGGAACTTTCAGCTGAATCACCTCTTGCCTCTACTTGTATACGCAATACTTCATAGTGGTACTCATCAAGCACATCCTCCGCAGCCTAAGCCACTTGCTTGAGCTCCTTGAGCCAGAGTTTCACTGATCGGTCTCTGATCTCCCTCTCGTCTGCATCATAAAGCGTTGCTTTAATTCTCTCTAGTGTGTTCATCAATTTATTCAGTTCTTTTTCAATTGCATGACCTGAATCTGAGGTGGTTAAATAAGAAGCTTCAGTAAACAATTTTGTGGCTAAACAGGAAATGGAGGAAATTATTCAGCCTATGGTGCCCATAGAATTCTTGACAACTCTTTTGTTCCGTTATTTTTTGTGGTTTATCTGGATAAAGGGCGAAAACAAAGAAAGAATAGTGGGAAATTGAAGAGCTGAAAGAAAGAAAAAAAATGAAATGAAACAAGTGAGGAACTATAGTGTCTCTCTTCAAATCCTAACCTAACACTTTCACCTCTATGACAATAATTAATATCATATTCTCAACGAGATATCTGCTGATTTGATTAGTCTTCAGGTTATATCATATTTTATATTGCATTAGGTCACTTTCTATAAAAAAATGGTATCGGGTGACAGAACTCGCTTAACGCTAATTTCTTTATTTCACCTAAGTCGAATCTCCATGTGCTGAGCCGATTGTGCGGTTAACTCGCCTGTCGGTGGTTGGAGAAGAACACAAGTTGAAAGGAAAATTGGTTGTGGATAATGTGGGTTGGGCTTTGAAACCAACATATTTATCCGGCCTAAACCCGAAGCTCAACAGGCCTTCATATAATCAGATTGACTCTTTACCTTGATATTGTTATTTTTCATTCGATGGGATCGAACTTCGGATATATTCAGCAGGATATTATTTATTTGGGATTAGGTGTATATTAAGATATTTCTTTTACCAGGACCCATAATGACTATAAGCAGGTGCGGAACTAGGGGAGTTTTACAGGAGCCATGCGCCCCTATAAAATAGAAATTGCTAAGTGTTCCTTATTTACACCATGCAAATTTTATAAAAAAAATTGAATTTGGTCCCCCTTAATAGATCATTATATATTTTTTGCCACCTCTATTTATCCATTCTAGTTCTGCCCCTGACTATAAATTGTATAATTTCATTTTGTTAAATATTAAGGCTAACACCCGCTTTGCTACGGATATAAAACTAAGTAAATTCCTAAGCCATTTGGCTTTTGTGCATGATGTATTGCTATATCAGGAGCCGTTAATTCAGCTTCCATTGTATTTCGTGTAATTATTGTTTGTTTGGTCGAACCCCACAATACAACTGCACCGCTAATTAAAAGGGCATATCGAGATGTAGACTTAACATCCAGAGAATCAGTGATCCAATTTGCATCACTATAGCCCTCTAACACAAATCCAGCGTAAACAAGTGCAAATTTTATGTTATCATTTAAATATCGAAAAATTCTTTCGAGAGCTTCCCAATATTCTTCACTAGGATTGTTAGTATATTGACTAAGTCGACTTACTGCAAATGTAATACCAGGACGTGTCCGATTACCAAGATACATTAAATAATCAATTGTTGTGAATATAACTTTTGTGAGACTGGTAAACCAGTATTCTTAGTCAAATGCACGCTAGAGTCAAACGGAGATGTAACTAACTTTGAGTCCAAATGATCAAACCGTTTGAGCATTGGCTCAGTAAAATGAGATAATGTCAAAGAAATATTATTATTTACGGTACGAGTTAATTTCATACCCAATATAATATATGCTTGACCTAAGTTTTTCATATCAAAATTTCTTGACATATATATATTTTAGCATCATTTATAAGTTCTAAGTATGTTCCAAAAATTAGATTATCATCTGCATACAAACATAAAATTACACATCCATTACAAATTTCTTTTGAATAAATACATTTGTCAAAGTTATTTGATACAAAGTCATTGGCCTAGGAATGAGCCCAATTCAACTAGTCAATATAGAGGCAGTTTCGTGTCCGCCTCATATGCGTCTCTACTGGAGCCGCCCCAAGAAACATAGAGGCAGACCATGAACTGCCTCAACGAACTCATGACTGCCTCAACGCTAAGGCACTCAAGACTACATCAACGTTGAGAGACTCATAACTGCCACTACACCGAAATATTAATTTTCTTTTTACAATATTTTAATTTTCACCACGCCATATCAATTCAATTACACACTTTTACAAAATAAAACATTAAATATATAACCAAAATTTGTAACAAAATATTCAAATTTGTAAAATTGTCATTATCAAAATACACCAAATTAATAATACAATACCTATCCTTTGTGTGAAACTAAACTCAAACATTAACACTAAATTCGCTAACTCGTCTTGCTTTGTTGTTCGGACCTAAAACCTAAAAACATTACCATATTTGATTACCACATTGTTTAAATACCATCTTTATAATTATTACCACATTTGAATATTGAAAACAACAAAGGTAAAAAAAATACTAATGGAAAAAGTCAATTTTATTAGTAGAAATAAATGTGGTAATATATTTTGAGGTTTTTTATGGTATTTTTTTCATTTGAAATGAACTGATTAAGGAATTAAATTTGGAGATGATTTTATTAGAGAACTGATTAAGGAAGTGTTTAATGAGATTATTTTATTGAGGAGAGTGACTGTAGATTGAAATGGTAATACAACTCAATGATATCATACTCCGCCACTCAAGTCGTGAGAGGATCGAGCCCTGCATTTAGCCGGGTTATAAAAAGAGGGTTAGAATAGAGATCTTATGAAATCCTCAGTGTGTGTGTGCGCGCGTGTCCTACGCGGTAAATGTCTAAAAAAATAGAAATGGTAATACAACTTACAAGAAAAGTTAAACCACTAACCGATTTTTGAGGTGGGTCAATCTTCATGTGAATGTTGTACATCTTTTCAAATTCACATTAGTAATGTCACTGTGACGCATAGTCACTTTTTTTGTGACAATTTTAGGGCAAAATATAATTTTCTTTCTTTTGGAGAATACAATTTCCTTTCTCAAGCTTTCTCACACATCAAACAGGCCCAAATGTAAGACTAACTTTTCACTTGCATCCTGTAAAATCATAAATAATTTTAAGAAATATAAGTGCAATAAGTAAATATTTTTAATTTTTTTATTGATAAAAATGCATCCCTATGCGAACAGAGGGTCTCCCGGGTTATTAAAAAGGAAGTTCCATCGTAAGGTCTATAATGTTTTGTGAAGTCAGGAGTCTATACATGTTTGGATCCGAGTAAAATGATGCTTCAAGCTACATAGATCGAGAACCACAAAAAATTTCTGTCCAACAAAGTGAAGCTCAAAACCAAAGTGTATGAGAGAGGGTTGACCAGGCGTCATGTGAGTGAGCTAACTAACACCAGACTCATGCCCACGACAAGCGTTGAATTCTTTATAGAAATCATGCCCCTTGTCCCTCTTATACACTCACTAAAAGCTTATATACAAACTAATAACATATTAATTCACCATCATATATCATATTCCCGTCTCCCGATAACCCATCTTTTCAATTTGCCAATATTTGCATACAATTCTATAAAGAAAATGGGGAGGATGCCTTGTTGTGAGAAGGACAATGTAAAGAGGGGACAATGGACTCCAGAAGAAGATAACAAACTTTCTTCTTATATTGCTCAATATGGTACTAGAAATTGGCGCCTCATTCCTAAAAATGCAGGTAATAATTGCATTCAAGAAAATGATTATGACCCACAAATTTTCTCCTGCCTCAATTTGCTCTTAAAAGCGCCTCATTCCTCACTTACGAAATGTTTAAAAAAAAAAAAAATAGAAATGTTCAATTATTTATAATTCCCATATAATTCACATAAAACTGTATTCTTCATATATTAATGAACAATTTCAATTAATGATAGGTTTGCAAAGGTGCGGAAAAGGCTGTAGGCTTCGATGGACCAATTACCTCCATCCAGACCTCAAGCATGGAGAGTTTTCTGAAGCCGAAGAGCAAATCATTGTCAAACTACATTCTGTTGTTGGAAACAGGTAATTATTTTATTGTATCGTATATTTTGTCACATAAACATAACTTTGCTGATGCTATATAAAAAATGAAAGTAATTATAAAACTATTTTTCGTAGGTGGTCCCTGATAGCTGCACAACTAGCAGGGCGAACAGACAATGATGTCAAGAACCACTGGAACACAAAGCTAAAGAAAAAACTTTCAAGGATGGGCATTGATCCAGTGACTCACAAGCCGTTCTCTCACCTCATGGCTGAGATAGCTACAACACTAGCCCCACAACATGTCGCGCATCTGTCTGAAGCAGCTCTAGGTTGTTTCAAGGATGAAATGCTTCATTTGCTCACAAAAAAAAAAGTTGACTTATCTCCATCGGGCTCGTCACTCCAACAAATAATTGTGGACCCAGTCATGCAAACATTCCCTTCAAAGGATAATGATGAGACAATCAAGTGTATTAAGTTGGATCTCTCAAGGGCTATAATGCAGGAGCCTACTGATTTTGATAAATTTGATGATCTTGGTGGAACATATAGGGGGACACATCAGATTGGTGTTGATGAGTTTAGATATGATCATGGACTTAATTATAGAAATGAAGGTGAGGTAACTGGTTGGAGTCAAAGCATGTGCACTGGTAGCACAAGTAATGTTACGCCAATGGAAAAGCTAACAGACCAATTGCCAAAGGAAGGAGAAGAAGATGAAGGAGAACAGGTTGAAAGGAGAAAGGACAAGAGAAATGGAGATGAAAGATCTTTTGGATCAGATTATGTGTTTTGGGACTTGGCTGATGATCTAACAAGAATCCCTATTGTTTAGTGATAGGGTGCCCCAACAATAATTGCTATCAAGCTTGGTATATGAAGTTAATGATATTATGGGTTGGTTAGAGAAAAAAGTGATTTATCGAACTTCTAATCACGATGTCATGGTTAGCCTAATTAGGACTAGGAATGTCTATATAGATATACCTAATTATCTCTAGCAAATATCGCCAATTTAGATAAGAGTCGTTGGAGTTGCTATCTCAAGCATGAGAGGGTTCAGAATTCAATTCGAACTCATGTTCTGTCTCTGGCTTGGTTGTAGCTTAAACTTGGGTGTATACTGCAAATAAAGAGCGAGAACTTGTATTCATACACATAACAATATTGAAACTACTATTTTCTAAATTTCATTGTATTTTTAAATCAAAGTGTATGAATTATGATCTTTAACAATCGTATTACAACTCTCAAGTAAGGAATAAATCTCATGAGAAAACAAATGCGATGTATCCCCAGAAACAAACACATGCACATCATTACCCACCTCAATCCAACTAAATCCAGTTTGTTTCACAACACCGAGTCTATCCATCTCTTCTCTTATCTTCTTAGCACATTCCAATCTCCCTTCATCTACATGCAAGTTATGTAACAAAACATATGGTACAGAACTATCTGGTTCAATTTGTTTTAACGCTCTATATGCCACCTCAGCAAGTTTTGCATTTTTATGAACCCTACATGCACCCAAAAATGCACCCCAAACGGCTTGATCTGGCGATGTTTTCATATTATATATTAACATTAGTGCATCATGTAAGGAACCATGTCGACCAATAAGGTCTACCAAAGAAGCGTAATGTTCAACCGTAGGTTCAATACCAAATTCATGAATCATTGAATGAAACACTTCTTTTCCTTCATTTATTAACCCTTTGTGACCACATGCATGTAAAAGAGAAATGAAGGTTATATATGTTGGTTTTATTTTCATTCCTTTCATTTCTTTGAAGAGTTTGAGAGCTTCTCTTGCTAGACCATGATAACCAAAGCCAGCAAGCATTGCATTGCAAGTGATAACATCTCTTTCAAATTTCATCTCATCAAACACTTTATGAGCATCCTTTAATATACCACATTTTGAATACATAGTGATTAGTGCATTGTTTACTGAAGTATCTGGAATGAAGTTTTTTATTATAACTTGGTGGATTTGGGTTCCTAAACTGAGCATTGCAAGATTAGAACATGCACCTAAAACTGATGATAGAGTGTATCTGTCCGGTTTTTTATTTTCCAATTGCATTTTTGAGAAGAACTCAATTGCTTTTTCATACTCTCGGTTTTGTACATACCCACTAATCATTGTATTCCAACAAACGGTGTTTTTACGAGTCATTTCGTTAAATAAACAAAGTGCTCTTTCCATATCTCCTTTCTGAGTAAATCCGTAAATTATCAAATTATACGAAACTAAATCCTTATTAGGCATTTTGTTGAAAAGAAGCTCAGCTTTTTCCATTTCTAATGCCTGTGTGTAACAAGAGATAATGGTATTCCATGAAAATAAATCTCTTTCAGGCATTTCATCAAACAGTTTTTGAGCGGAATTAAAATCACTAGCCTTCACATAACACAAGATCATAGAATTCCATGATACCAAATTCCTCTCAAACTTATAAATCCTCTTTCGTTCTTCACATTTCTTCCTGGGTATCGAATCAAATAACTTCCTAGCTTTACCAGCCATTCCATTTTGACCATAATAAGCAATTAATGTATTATAAGCATCCACAGCCCTTTCAATCTTCTTCATTTCCTCATTCATTAACAATTCCTCTGCCTCTCTTAATTGACCATTGTTTAGAAGACCTGAAACCAGAGCGGTCAAAGAAGCTCCATCTCTCACAGGCATTTTATCAAACATTTCCAAGGCCTTTTGAACCTCTCCTACATTTAGATATCCAGTAAGCAGAGCATTCCATGAAACCACATTTCTCTTAGGCATTCTATCAAACAGCTTCAATGCATCATCCATCCTCCTATTCCTCACATACCCATTAATCATCGTACTCCAACTAACCGCATCCCGCTTAGGCATTTCATCAAACAGTTTCCGTCCCTCTTCAAACTCCAACTCATCAAACGACCCAACATAACCCGATAAAATAACATTCCAAGACATAACATCTCTGTGAGGCATTCTGTCGAACAGTTTGCGAGCCTCGGCAAGCTGACGTGTTTTAACATAGCCAGTGAGCATGGAGTTCCACGTGACGACATTGCGGGAATGGGGAAGGAGAGAATCGAAGTAATGACGCGCTTCAGTTATTTGGTTCAAGCGGATAAGGTTGGAGATGTGAACGTTGTGTCTGTGAAAGGAGACGAAGGAACGGCGGACGGTGTACAGCCCTAGCCTCATCAAAGTTCGTCTTTACATATGACGTTTTTTTTCTTCTAATTAGTGGTGAAAAATCGTGATTTCAAATATCGGGTTCTAGTTTAGCAAAACTCGATATTTCAAATCCTGGATTGCGACCAAACCAGAGAATTAGAATCTTGAGTTGTGACTATGAGCAAACTTCTATGATTTAAGAACTTGATTTTCAAGTGTGATCCCCACAATTTTAATTTCTATTCATGCCCAATCGATTGTAATATTTCAAAAAAAAAAAAAAAAATCCGATTGTATACTGTCAGATATTCTATCAAACAGACTCAAGACAACGAGCTATCTTCCCCATAGTTCAAATCTTAATTGAAAAAAATATACTGGTCAACAGTTATGGTGGAAAAATGTAATATTGATACAAATTCTCAATTTTATAAACTTATCATTTCATATGTTAAACAGGTTACATCTATATCTTATAAATTCTCTATGATGTTCCTCACAGTAGAATATGTGCCAATAGTTGCAATCAACAATCCAATCACAACTATAACTACACAAGCTATCAACTCCAACCCTAATTTCTTGTAAACCCTAGCAATTTTTATGTAGCAAGCACAAGGTAACACCATTGTAGCTGTGCTACTTAAAAATGAGCCCGTGAGGGCTACTACATATCCGAAAAACGGCACGGCTAAGGCGATGACTGTTGTACTAATAACAAGTATGGTCCTTGTTAGGATATTCAGCGATTTGTATTTTGAAAATTGAAACCATTCCTCAATAGCATTTGCTATTGGCATGACTAGCAATGCGTACTTTGTTATAGGGTTTATCAAAGTCGTGAAGATTGCGACTTGAGAACCCAATTTTCCGTTTGGTAGGTTAAGGGTTATTTGAGACTGTAAATCCGGGCCATACATCAAGTATCCAACAATAGCCATGAATGCGTAATTGAATGTGACCAAAATGAAGCAGCATAACAACACCTAATTTTGAATAATTACCCATAATAAATCATTAATTCTTTACGCATTATTTTAAAAACATTTTATAAAAATGCACCTTTTACCACTTACTTTTGAGAACTTGGAAGGATTTTGCATCGAAATATAAATGGTAGGAAAAACTGCATGGCCACTGAAGCAGAAGGCATACAGACTTGCAGAAGTCGAAATCCCTTTCCAATCAATCAAAACTCCTTTTTCGTGAAATCTGACCCCGTTAAATACCCCAGTCCACAAGACCGAGCCCATGAGAATTATCGAAGCCAACAAACCACCAAGTGCCACATAAGCAAGCAAGCTCATGCTCCGAAGCCACGTAGTTGGCAAAACAATCAAGCTAGCAATCAACACAAACACTTGTTTTCCTTCAATCTTCAATCCAGCAATATTCAATGAGGTCTTTGGAAATAGTTTTTCTAGGTTATCTCCTTCGAGAATAAGGAAATTAACGGCTACTAAGTATAGTTCTAAGTACATGAATATTGCGACTGTTATTCGCCCTTTTTGGCCGAATGCCAGCTCTCCAATATCTGGGTACGTTTTTACAAGCGAGTTTGAATCCATGCATCGTTGGAGCAGGAGACCGGTGTAAAAACATATGATGGCGGTTAAGAGGAGAAGGATTAAGCTTAACCATCCACCTTGTGATAAAGCGTATGGGATTGATAGAATTCCGACTCCTAAAATGAAGGGGAAATTGGTTAATATGAAACGAAAAATAGAATTACTTTTGTACAACTTGTGTCTAATTTAGATGTTTTTTGAAGTGCAGATTATAGCTAGTAAATGTTGAGAAATGAATAGAAAAAATTAAATCTAAATATTGCGAAAAGAACAACATGAACATGCATGTATTTGATCTACTACCTCAAAAAAAAAGAACATGCATGTATTTGCATATGTACATTTATGCGTTACTTATGTATGTGGTTGTTTGTGATTGCAAGCTTGGGAATTATGAAGAAACTGTAAGAGATGTAATTCTCCTAGCTAATTAGAATAAGAGGCAACTTAGGAACCTGAAAGAGCATTGACTCCATTGAAACAAGTTCTGAAAAAAGTGGCCCCTGACTTATTAGGAGAATATTGAGGGGCCTCCATGTAACAAGCTGGCTGAAAGCTAGTGTAATTTCTACTCTGGAGTTTAGTGAGTCGATAAAGATATGAAGAGGGGGGTGTTTATATAGATTGAAAGGAAGGAAATTAATGTATCTTACGAAGTAAACTGAACCAACTTTTGAGTGGTGATGATGGAGTAGACATCCATTCTTTCAAAACTAAAGGAAATATATGTGGGTCATCATAAAAGCTCCCCAATGTACTATATTTGTTTATACACAAAATAAGTGATTGACTGATTGTCCCATTAATTTACTAAACAGAAAATATCATATAAGGGAAATGTGCAAAGGTGCCACTCAAGCTACCCGGGGTTGCGATTGGGTGGGACTGGGGATTGACTACGGTCAAGGTTTGGGCCTAATTTTATCACTCCTTTATTTTTCAAAGCATTTTGAATATTCTTAAGATTTCATATTATTTCAATTATTTTCTGTATTAGATTAAATATTATGGTTAGATATATACAATTAATTTTTTATTTACTCTGATTTTTTATGATATTTTTTATATATCATACTAATATGTACAATAATGATTTATGTTTTTGGTGTATGTTATTCTATGTCTAATCTCGTGAGAACCGTTGAAACTGTTTTTTGGTTGTCGGATCTTAATCAGATAGTTTTGATGAATCATGGTTCATAGTTATGTTCAAGTATTAATACAAATAGAATATGATGAGTTTATTGATTAAAACATAAATATTTTATCTCTTCTTCTTTATAAATAATTATTTTTAGTGAATTATTTTATTTCTTCTGTTAAATCTTGAAATATAAATTTGGTATAATTTTCTCTTTATTTTGAGTTCCATATTGTTATGGTTCAAATTTAATTTCTTTTGTAAGTATATGAAGATAAGTTAAATAAGAAAACATGAGAAAAAATATGCATTTAATAATATCTACATTATTTTTCATCTCTCTTTGAGCATTCTCAATAGGCAGTCATCAATTCTCTTTTAGACCTCCGATCAAAATTATTCTCAAATCTTAGCTTTTAATTTAATTATTAGTATAACATCACAAGATTAGTTGGATTAGTGTTTCATGTTATATATCCAATTATGTAGAGAAACTATCACATTAAAATATATATCAGAGTATTGAGAACTATACTATATTACTTAATGTATTACGGGTTTCAAAATAATCTATGTGATCGATTTATTCATACCGTATATATACAATCCACATCATTTTAACACTTAGAAGAATAAAAAAAAATCAAGAAAGTTAGTGGTGACAACATTTTTAAGAAAATGAGACATGCAAATTTTTCTATGTATGGTATATATAATGTTTTCACCTATATATATAATATCATATATTTTTAAACATCATGTTAAATATAATTGTTATTTTATTTTTGTTTAATAAAATTAATCACATGTAATCAAATCCTACGTAGTTTCTACTAAAATCATTGAAATACATATTTTGCATTTTCGTTTTTTCTGATTTTACTTCATCTAAACCTGATTAAGACTTGAATTTTTTTTTCTAATATAATATGTCAAGAGATAACAATATAAGAAGGGATAATGTCATATATGCCATCACAAAAACTCAAAATATCATATTTGCCATTATAAAAACTTAAATATCATATTTGCCATTGTAAAAACTTAAAAATATCATATATGCCATTACAAAATCTTAAATATCATATTTGCCATTACAAAAATTTAATACATCATATTTGCCATCAAATTTACTCAAAGCTTAAAATCATCCATTTTTTCCGTTAAAATTAATGGTCCAATCTTATAATTACCATTATACCCCTAAATTTAGTTAATGAATTAAATTTCATATTAAAATTCATTTGATGATCTCTTTCTCTCTCTATCTCTATCTCTCTCTTCATGATTGAAATTCATATATAAACAAAAATAATCTTCACTTCAATTTGTTAGTCAAAATAATTTGACACGAGAGAAAAAATTATTCAAAAAATAATCAATTCATTTCTCTCATATCAATTTTTTTTGACTTCAAATTAAAAGAAAGATTTTTTTTTTTTGCTTATATATGAATCTAAATCATGGAGAGAGAGAGAGAGAGAGAGAGAGAGAGAGATGTTTAATATTAATCTAATTCATGAAATGAATTTAGGGATATAATGGTAATTATAAGATTGGACCGTTAATTTTAATGGAAAAAATAGATGGTGTTAAGTTTTGAGTAAATTTAATGGAAAATTTGATATATTAAGTTTTTGTAATGGCAAATATGATATTTTAGATTTTGTAATGGCATATATGATATTTTTATGTTTTTATGATGGCAAATATGATATTTAAGTTTTTATAATCATAAAAATGATATTTCGAGTTTTTGTAGTCGCATATATGAAATTATCCCATATAAGAAAATTAAAGAGAATAGTAAAAATCTTAATACAAACTTAAATTGAGATCATAAATTATTTATCCAACTTAATTTGTGGGCTATTACTTTTTGTTTTTCTATGAGTTTATCATTTATGTTATTTAATTTCTCATATGTAAATTTATTTACATGGAATTATCCGTTCTTATAAAATTAAATGTGATGTAGAAAATATTTTTGAAACAATGATAAAGGAATAAAGTATATTATGATGTAATTCAATTTTTTTTTAAAAATAACCAATTTCTACATAATTATTATATATTATTTATATATTATTTATATACTATTAACTATTTTCAAATTTTAGATTAAAATTTTTAATATACATTTTATATCGAAATAAATAATAAAATTGAAATATTTGTAGCATAGCGCGAATATTATCCTGGTAAATATTACTTGGGTAAATCTCATCCTAGATCACTCAACTTTCAAAAATGACTAAATAAGTCATTCAATTTTCAATTGTCTCGTAGAGGTTAATAAACTTTCAAAAATTATCAAATAGGTCATCTAACTTTCAATTGTCCCTAATAGGTCACTTAACTTTTAAAAAATGACCAAATAAGTCACCTGGTTAATTGAAATTTGAGTGATCTATTTAATTATTTTTTAAAGTTGAGTGATCTATAGGAGACAATTGAAAGTTGAGTGACCTATTTGATAATTTTTGAAAATTGAGTGACTTATACGGGACAATTGAAAGTTTAGTGACTTATTTGGTTTATTTTCGAAAGTTGAGTGACTTGTGGTGAATTTTACCCATATTACTTTGATGTGTCCAAGTTTTGGAGGTTTTGTTCCTCATCTCCAAATTGTACCCAACTAACCCAAGTTTTTTTTTTGTTTCTCATCTCCAAATTGTACACAATTTATTTAGCACTCTATTTTTTACACAAAACGGTAAGTATGCTACATTAGATAAATTTTTGAGCATTTTAAATTGCAAAATTCGAAAGTGCGGCGGGTTTAAGCATGCCCAAAACACGATGAAATTTTATATATATTATTTTTTTCGTTCTTCGATATAATATTATTTTCATTGTTTTACGTATAAATAGTTATTAAAATATAAAAAACTACGATAATCAAATTTTAGTTCAAAACACGATGGATTTCTGTTACCAAATTTAGTTATGTCTTAAAATATATAACCTACGATACAATAATTTAAAATTTGGTATTATTAAAAAGTATAAAAAACAGTTATTACTATATATTTTAAAAGTCTAATAACATAAATTGTATTTTCGAAAATACTTATTTTAAAAAATTTGTTTTTCAAAAATACTTTTGAAAATAACTTTTAAAAAAACTTAAGAATATTATTATAAAAAATGTTATTTAAAAAAATACTACATTCTTGGAAATACTACTAAAATATATTCATAAATAAAAAAATTTAAGAAAAAAAATCTTTGTGTAAATAATGTTTCAGTTGTTTTTTCAACATTATTTTTAAGTTTTATTTTTTTTCCGAAAATAGTGAAAATATTTTTATGTTTTCTTTTATATTTTTGCCATTTGATATCATATTAAAAGTTTTGATTTCCTACTTGAGTTATGTTTGACATTCATCGAACCAATTTTAGTATGATATAGTTATATTATAACTAACATTTAAAGGATATTTTTAACAATGCAAATAAATTTTAATTGCATGATAATTACAATAAAATTTTAATTTTAGTATCATTATTGACAAAATTCTACAATTTTAGTATAATTAAGATTATTTTGTCTACAAACTATTATAATAAGTAATTTTGCCCATTCCATTGTTTATTTAAACTGCAACAATTTATTTTTATTTTTAAAATATATATTGACATATCAATTCTAATCCACCTATTTAAATATTAATATATTAGAGGTTGTTGACACATGTCCAAGTTTTGGTTTTTTTGGTTTCTCATCTCCAAATTGTACACAAATTTATTTAATATACTATTTTTGACACACAATATTAAGAATGCTACATTATATGAAATTTTGAGCATTTTAAATTAGGAAATCTCAAATCACGACGGGCTTGAGCACGCCGAAAACACGATGGAATTCTGTATATACCGTCTTTTCCACTTTTCAACGTACTATTTGTTTACTATATTATTCTCAATGTGTGACGTATATATTATTATTAAAATATAAAACCTACGATAATCCAATTTTAATCCAAAACACGATGGAATTTTATTACCAAATTTAGTCATATGTCTAAAAATATTAAACCTATGATATAATAATTTAAAATTTATTATTATGAAATAATAAAACATAATTTATCACTATATATCTTAAGAATCTAATAACATAAATCATAAAAAAGTTTCTTAAAAAATTTATTTTTCTAAAATGTTTTTGAGAAGAACTTTAAAAAAAATCTTAAGAATATTATTATAAAAAATGAAATTTAAAAAAATACTATTTCCTTGGAAATATTACTAAAAATATTCATAAATATAATTTCTTTAGAAAAAAATCTTTGTGTAAATAATATTTCAATTTTGTTTTCCAACATGTTTTTTAAGTTTTATCAGGAAATTGTGTAAATATTTTTATGTTTTCTTTTACATTTTGTGTCATTTGGTATCATATTAAAAGTTTTTACCTCCTACTTAAGTTATTTTTAACATTCATCCAGTTAGTTTTAGTATGATATAGTTATATTATAATTATTATTTTAAGGATATTTTAATAATGCAAATAAATTTAATTGTATGATAATTACATTAAAATTTTAATCTTAGTATCATTACTGACAAAAGTTTTCATAAAGCCTTCAATTTTAGTATCATTAAGATTATTTTGTCTATAAACCAATATATGTAATTCCGCTCATTCCATTATTTATTTAAGCCTCCACAATTTTTTTCTTTTAAAATACTTGCATCTATTATTTTTAGAAAATAATGTTCTTGTCAAAGAACTTCTTATATAATTTGTCATCAAACCGCTAAAAAATTAAACCATAATAATTTACCTACCAAATTAAATTATGCTTACACCAAAACAGAGCGAGAGTATTCGCTAGTACTATATTATTACTATATATTGTGTTAGAGCGATATAATGCCCCACTTGTCACATTTTAAACGAGATCTCGGTCATCATCTGTCTCGTTTAACATGTTTGTCATAGACGTGACAAACAAACAATTTTCTTCAAAGCGGCTTTTGTTCTCTCCGATATTTCCCTCTGTGCAGCCATTTTTTGTAAGAAGATTGATTCAGATGTCACAAAATATGTAATTTAGCACCAATAAGGACATGTATGGAGAGAGAGAGAGAGAAGCGCAAATAAGCAAATGAAAAGAGAGAAGCATGAATCACCAAATCCGACATGTTATCATAATCAACACAAAGGTGATCGCTAGAAAGCAATTCAAAAGAACACTAAATTATGATTAGTAATTAAATATTCTATGAAACTACAATCCATTGGACAATTAGACGATCTAAAATGATTTTCATAATATGTTCAAATTAAATACACCTTATATTTTAACAAGAGAAAGATAGGCGGGTCGAAGGCTCTGAAGAAAGAGACGGATGGCAGAGTCAGTTGAAGAAAACGACGAAAGAAGCAACATGCTACTTGAATACCATAATTTGGCTGTGGAACTTGAACATCCACCGTTTTCTAGAATCATGAAGATGCTTATATTTTCAAATAACATTGGTGTGAAAAATAATTCATCAAATAACATCGTTTTGAAAATAATTAAAAAACTAGTATTTTCACCAGCTTTTTTGGCGGAACAGAACCCGTTCCGTCAAGGATCATGGCGGCGGAACATGCCCCGGACCATTTAGCAGCCTTAAACAATCTTAATTAAGGGAAAAAAGAATGTTCCTCTAAGATCTTTGGTGAAACAGATTAAAATTTTAATTTTCAGCGTTAACTGCAAATTTAGCAAAGAAATTAATCAAAAAAAAAATCGTGTTCCGTCAAGCCTTTTGGCAGAACAGCGTATTTTATATATTTTTTGCCCATAAAAAACCTCTGAAAATTTAACAAAAAAATAAAAATAAATAAAAAAACCACTGTTCCGCGACAGTATTTGGCGGGACAATGTTTTTTTTTTTTTTGGCTAAATCTCCTTACTAATTTCTAGTTGACGTGAAAATTAAAATTTTCACCTGTTCCGCCAAAGAGCTAGATGGAACATTATTTTTTAAGTTAATTAAGATATTTTTGAGAATAATTAAGAAATATGCTATGTTCCGCAAGGATTCTTGCCGGAACTGAGGCGGAACAGAAGCTGCTCCGCCATAAAACATGACGGAAATGCTAATTTTTTAATTATTTTCAAAATGATACTATTTGTTGAATTATTTTTCAAACCAATGCTACTTCAAAAAAAATTCAAATTAGCTCTCATTCCATGTTTTATATAAGGTATATATAAAGTGTAGTAAACCAGTTGGAACCTGGTTCTTTACATCCAAGGACAAAAGCAAACCATACTAGGGAGTTACGAACTAGTTTGTGTTAAAAAATCTCGACCCTGCCCCTGACTATTTCATAGCACCTATATTGATAAAGGTATATGCTTCTTATAATATATATATATATTGTTCTTATAAAAATGTATACTATTAATATACTAAATGTACTGTATATTTATATAATTATATATAATTTATATGACACTCTTTGTAGAATACATACTCTATATTGTGCTATATCTTAATGTAGTATCATATTTAATTAATCAAATGGATGATGATGTACACATATTGATGTCAGTAGTTATTTTCACTATTTCGAAATTATCAATTTCAATGTTTAGCTTTGTATTTGAGATGTAGCCTAAGCCGTAAATTTTATAGAACATTCAATTAATTTGAAACGAAGGTAATGCACAAAGCACTTAGTTATTTGTTACTTTTTTCGTGAAAAAGACACTGAATCTTTTCTGTTCTAGAATTTTCAGAAAACACTAGCTAGATTTCAGAACCCTTTTTTCAAAAAAAGAAAAATGAAAAAGATCAAACTAGTTCCCTTTTCTACAATGTTAATACAATAACTGTAGAGACATATTATCCTAACTCAACTAATCAGTCTCAATCAATAATAGAAATTATATTGTGGCAAATTCATGTTAAATCAGTCGTAAATGCATATTAGAATATAAACTATTTAATTATTCAAAAGAGACGTACATACATATCCGATTCTTATGTCTCTTCTCTAAGATGTGGTATCTTTAATCTTCTTTTGGGTAAAAAAAAAAAAAAGGAAGGTCCTACCATTAAACATTTTCAATTGTCCATCTAGTTTAAAGAAGAGTGTGGTTGCTCTCCAAAAAAGAAAGAAAAAGAGAGGTAAAAGTCTAGCTATGAAGAGTAAGAAGAAAACAAGACTTTTATGTGATGTGAATTCAAAATGTTTAATAAAAATTTTATACATGAAAATTGGAGGTTCTAAAATATTCTCCATTTAATCTTCAGAAAATAATCTCCTCCATTTGCACAAAAGCCCCTTAGTCCCTTACCTTTGTGTCATTAGTTTTAAAAATCTAAAGATAAGTAGAGCAATTCGACCAGTGCTTTTGCTTTAGAGGCTTTAATTTGGTGGGAATAAAAGAGTTCAAATTTTCGACGTTCTTCATAGCGGGATCAGCATTGCCGTGTTTGATCGTCTATTCTTTTGATCTTTGAGCGACAATACAGGAGGAGTCAATTTTAAGTCCAAAAGTCGATTCCACATTATTGAAAATCAAGCAATATTATAATTTCGGTCCCACAAGATATGGTACAATATATTACATCTTCATTACTCATAAACTTATTCATCGTTTTTCTTTTCAGGAAAGCTCTTGTTTGTGGCCAATGCAATGGTGAAAGTTTATTAAATGGTCTTATTATTATGAGAACTTTATTTTAGGGCGTTATATTGGTGCTAGGATAGATAGTTAATTTTCTTATTCCAATGAATTGCTATGTTTTTGAGGGCATAATCAACTTAATACCATCATTTCCGTACATAACCGAGATTTTAACCACATCCCTGTATACGCAATATTTTTACAATTATGAATAAGATTAAATTTTGTTATTC
Organism: Juncus effusus; assembly: GCA_027726005.1. NCBI lineage: Eukaryota > Viridiplantae > Streptophyta > Magnoliopsida > Poales > Juncaceae > Juncus > Juncus effusus. The sequence continues at coordinate 6,539,763 of CM050890.1, read as the reverse complement.
GCCAAAACTCCTCTAATAGGAGTGGTTAGGCATTCAAACCCATCAATCCAAAGATTGTGGATTCAAAACATAGCAAATGCCAATTTATTTAAAAATAAATGTGGGACTTATGAACCATCTCTATAAAATAAAATAAAAAGATTTGTTATTCAAATTAATTCTTCTAAATTTAAGGTCCTCTGGAAAAAGACAAAAAAAAACCCTTGAAATGGCATAGCACTGAGATTCGTGATGTTTCCTCAACGGTCATACAAAAAAATAAACGAGGGAGAAAAACGAAACCATTAACTTAATGCTAACTTTTCATTTTAGGCCAACAATTATGCTTTGATATTCTTTTTATTCACCAGGCACCGCTACCACCAGACACCATTGGGCATAACAAAAAATAATTTACTTAACTTCATTTCACTTTATTTCATGCTTGCCAAAAATAGTTATTTTTTTTATCCAAGGTCAATAGGTCAATACTATAAAAAGTAATTGTGGACACGTGTAATCAGCATTACTATGGCTACTTGGCTAAATTATCATTACACGCTAGAAACAGCAAAATCTATCTCCACTATGGAATTTGGATAAGGTAATTTCTTAGTGCTAACTTGGTTGATCCTACTATGACTAAAAAATATAAATATATACATTTCTCATCTCTGTTAAAATAAATGTTCAGTATAAGAAATTAGAAATATAACATGTTCATACACCAGATCAAGCTTTGGGACTGTCAAGGCTTTAAGAATCAAAACTACTCATAATTCAACAAAGATAATATCTCTAAACTTATCATGACTTATTTTTCTATAAGAATAAACATTTATTTCCAAACAATATCACCCAAAAATCTAAGAGCCGGCACGCCCCTAATTTCCACATCAACAAGCGGCGCCTGAATCAAACTCAAACCCTTTAACTCCTCATCATTGCTTATCATATCCAGTGCCCTCATTTGATCCTACAACATAACCGCACATTTATTATTCACACGCAAAATTACATAAATACCCCTAATACATAAATAATATTATGCAACATGTAACATGTAACATGTACCTTTCTTTTCATGGCGCAGAATTTACAGTCTGATGCAGAAGGTGGCAAGACTTGGTTCACAATCAGCCGTTTAACAGGCACACTTTCTTTCTTTAATGAGGTGCATAATCTTGATGATTCACTCACTGCCATTACCTTATATACAAACAAAAAATAAAAATATTATGTTTTATGAACTCATCTACACATAGGGCTGCAAGTTTAGCTCGGGACTCGAAACTCGCTCGTGTTCGACTCGGCAAAAAACTCGATAACAGCTCGCTCGACTGCAACTCAAATTAATTTCGAATCGAGTCGAGCCAGCTCGAAATGAACTCGACTCGAGTTCGAGTTCGGGTCAGCTCGATCGAATTGAACTTGAAATTTCGAGCTGGGCCTTATGACCCATATATTTTTTGAAAAAAATGTTATCGCCCATGTATATTAAAACTAATTTGGCCCAAAAAATATAATGAACTATCAAAATAACATAACAGCCCTAGCCCTAGCCCTAGCCCTAGCCCATTCTGTACGAGACTCAGCCCTCACTTTCCCCTTTCCATTTCTCTCACATCTCCTTTTCCTCTCTCACGAACTCACGACGGCGCCTCCTCTATAGTTGACGGCAGCTGGCGAAATCTTGTGACGACTGCCACGGCAACGGAGTGAAGCTTGGGCATCTACCTTCTGAGATTCCTTAGGTACTGCTCCGTTTCTGCGATTTAGATTTTCGAATCAAATAATCCTATTAACTATATCTTGAAAGTTGAAACTCAACACTTGAATCAATTCATTCAGGTACAGCTTCTCTTCCTCGCTCTCTTTGCAGTCGACGGCCCACTCAGACAATAACCTTCAGGTACGTCTCTGTTCCATCTTTTCTTGATTTATGTGAATCTTTGTGTGTTGAACTTGATTGTTCAATTCGAAATTTTGGTTTATATTATTCAATTGTTGGTATAGTTTTGATATTAAATTGCTTCTCAAAGTGCATATAAGGTGTTCGATGAAATGCTTGATTAACAAATCACAATAGTTTTTAGTCTCGTTTCTGAATTGCTGTATGTTTTTTCTTGTATGTATTTATGTACTTATATATGCTGATAATTGTATGTTTTTCTTGTGTGTATTTATATACTTGTATATGCTATTGGTAATTGGTAATTGGTACATATGTACTGTAACTGTACAGGTACAATATATATTATCTCTACTATAATTTATTTTTTCCTATAATATGTTACTATCTTCAATATAAAATGATATTATATCTTTTGTTGAGTTGCATGCTTGTGTCTTGATGTTGATAGTCAAAAGCTTGATTCATAAGTAGCTTTAAATCTTCTTCTTGAATAAAGATTCTTATAAACTAATTGAGATTTCTTTTCTTCTAGGATGTCGGAACATGAAACTATTGCGGTTGATGATCTTGAGGGAACCAAGAACGAAACCAACAATGCAAGTGACAGTGAAACCGAAACTGATGTGGAAGAGGTTGACGCTCCGGTTGAAGATGAGACTCCGAAAGTCGGGCAGAAAAGAAATTCAGAAGTTTGGCAACATTTCAAGGAGCTCCAGATGAACGTGAAAGGAAAAATGGAGAAATTTGCAGCGTGCGCGTATTGCACAAAAAAAATACAAGATGCATAAAAGCCGCAGCACCACCCAACTCCACCAACATTTGGAAGACCAATGCGGTGCATATAAAAGGGCACAAGCTAAATCAAAAGGTATGATACCGGTTGTAAAAGGAGATGACCAAACTTTACCTCCCGGTTTGAATGAAGGCTTTGATCAAATGAAATGTAGGGAAATAATTGCCAAAATGATTGTAGCACATGAATTGCCCTTTATGCTTGTTGAATATGAATGGTTTAATTATTTGTTAAAGTTTTGCACTCATCTTTACCAAAAAGTGAGTAGAACTACAATTAAAAATGAATGCATAAAGGTGTTTGAATGTGAGAAAGAGAAGTTGAGAAAGGTTTTCAAAAAAACGGATAGGATATCACTTACATGTGATTGTTGGACCTCAAACCAAACCGTAGGTTACATGTGTATAACGGCTCATTATATAGATACCAATTGGAAGTTGGAAAAGCGGATAATTAATTTTAATGAGCTTTCGCCTCCACTGGGGACATTATTTCAGATGCTATTTTCGTGTCTCTTATGAAATGGGGTATTGTAGATAAAATTGGAACAATTACATTAGATAATGCTTCAGCTAATGATCGTGCGGCTAGCATTTTGACGTCCAAATTTGAAATAAGAGGAAAATTGAGCTTGAGCTTTCTTGGATCTTTCTTTCATGTGAGATGTTGTGCTCACATATTGAACTTGGTAGGGAAAGATGGCCTTAGCAGAATTGATGATTGCCTTTTTAAAATAAGAGAAGGCGTGAAGTATCTAAAGAAAACCCCGGCTCGAGTTATAGCATTTAATGAAGTTGCTACCCAATCTGGTATACACATTAAACGGTCATTGTGTTTGGATGTGAAAACTCGGTGGAATTCGACGCATCGAATGATTCAGTCAGCTCTTCATTACAAAGTCACATTCGCTGATCATGCTTTGAAGGATCCAAACTTTGATTGGTGTCCCTCTGTGTTTTGAGTGGGAAAAGGCCGAAAAAGTTTGCGAGTTGCTCGATGTTTTCACGAAAGCTAGTACCCTATTTTCTGGAACAATGTACCCTACTGCCAATTTGTTTCTAGTTGAAATATATACGGTGAAAAGGCAATTTGTGATGCTCGTTTATCGGAAGATAGTTTCATGAAGGAAATGAGTGAACCTATGTATGAGAAGTTTGAAAAATATTGATCTGACCTGGAAATTTATTTGGAAGAACGGACTTTCGAGGAAAGTGGATCCAATTTTGTTGTGTTGGATTGATGGAACATGAATTTTGTGAAATATCCAATTTTAAGCAAGTTGGCGCGTGATATTCTCTGCATTCCAATTTCCACGGTCGCTTAGGAATCTTTTGGGGGATATTGGGTACGAGTGGGTACACGGTCAGAGTTGCACACTTGGGAGGTAACACTATATTTTTTTTTATGTTGTTGTATATTTTAATATAAAATTAATAATTTAATTAATTATTGATAGTATATTTTTTTATTTTTATAGCAAGCTAAAAAGGAGGAAGAAAATCTTGAAGTTGGAGTTGAAGTTCAAGTTTCATCTTGAATGGAGGAGGAGGATTATCATTTTCTATTGATTGTTGTTTAATGCTTGTGTTTTTTTTTTTTTTTTTGGAATATTGGAGTTTATTTGGATGATATTGATATTTTTTGTAGGGTTGGAAACTGATATTTGTGTTGGTTTGCTAGTAGGATATGTTGCTGGCTTTTTTGTTAATTTGAAATGAATATTAGTTGTTGAAGTAGTATTGAAATGGATTAAGTAAAAAGTATGAAATTACTTTATTTTGCTAGTAGATTAAATTTTTTGAGTGAATATTCAGTTAATATTGTATTATGTGTGATTTTGAGCTGAGTCGAACAAGTTTCCAGTTTAGTTTTGAGTGGAGTTTCGAGTCAAGTCAAGCAAATTTGGTAATAAAAATCTTATTTCGAGTCGATGTCGAGTCGAGTAGAGCTAGCTCGAGTCAATATCGAGTCAAGTTCGAGCAAGGCTTTCTGGCTCGAAACTCTATATCAATTTCGAGTCGAGCCTACTCGATTCAATTTCGAGTCGAGTTCGAGTTGGGTCCAGCTCGTTCGAACTCGACTCGATTGCAGCCCTATCTACACACACTCAACACATAAAGAGAATTGAATTAACAATATATATATACTTACGGTAGGGATTGTGACAATAATGAATTCAGTGGCTTCAGTATCACGAAATAATTCGCGCACTTGTATCATCCTTTCTCTAAGTTTCTCCAGCTTATCAGACTTCATAATAAAGAAATAAAAAAATATTAATATTTAATAATAAATATATTACTGGATTTGTTAGTAAAGAATTATAACTTACTGCATCGTCATTTTTCTCATCTTGCCCAAAAACAGACTTAATAGCTGAGGTTGCTGATTGTATCTTCTTTTTCAACTATAATAAAAAAAACAAATTCGAGATTAATTAGGGTAAAAAAAAATATTTAATAGTTGAATAATAGGAGTTCAATAATAATACCTTTAATATTTTGCCAATTGAAGCATCCAAGAAGTCTGGCAACGACAACAGCCTAAGAGTATGCCCCTAACAAAATTTATAATGAATTAATTAATTATGCAACATAAATAAAATTAATAAGATAAATTAATTTAATTGATATAGTTGACGAAGAAATTTTGATAATTTAACTTACAGTTGGTGCAGTGTCAAAAACTATACGGCTGAACATACTATATTGTGGTGACTCAACAAATTGCATAACCTGATATTCATAAAATGAAAGATTACATAAAATTGACAACTTTGCAAAACATAAGATGAATAAATATTTGAGATTTTGAAAATTTATACCTTTGAAATTGCAATTGCTTCATCTAAACCAGGTGGAGGTGTGTCTAACAATTCTCCCAATTTTAACTCTCCTAGCTAGACTAGAATAAAAGGTTTTAGTGACTACAAAAAATAATTAAGTAAAACTATACATATTTACAATATGTTCAATTCAAGTTTAATAGTTTTCATAATATAATAACCTGATCAGCTATCATGCCGAGTCCCATACTGTCCATGAAATCTTTAACTCCTGTACCGCCACTTGATTGAGTTGCAGACCGAAATTCTTCCCTTGCCTTTTCAGGATTTATCTTTAATATTAAAAACAAAGAACATATCTTTCAATTACAACGCAATTATGGGGATAATTATATTGCATTAAAGCATAATTCAATCATTATAACTACAAATTTACCTCAAGAGCAAAAAGCGGAGAATCCGGTCCATCAACAGGCACAAGCAACCCACCAGTCAAATCCTACACAAAAACTTCATGTCTCATTACACGCACACAAACCGTTCGACAATACATCCCAAAACAAAAACAACCGAAATCTAACCTGGGCAAAGGAATCACTAAGAGAATGAGCAGGGTCAGTAGAGACGACAAGAGTAGGATGACCGCTGTTCGCAAACTTCACAGCGAGTGAAGCTGCGCAACTGGTTTTACCAACGCCGCCTTTTCCGCCCAGCATGTAGTACTTCCTCTGAGTCCCCGCCAACATCTCCTCAAACCCTTCCTTCGTCTCGGCCGGAGTCGCAATCGCCCGAACTTCATTCCACCCAAACAATTAACCAACAATAATGATAAGAAAAATTCCACCCAAACAATTAACTAACAATAATAACAAGAAAAACAGTTGTTGTAAAAAGGATAATAATTCCACCCAAAAAATTAACCAACCAACAATAATGATAAGAAAAAGAGTTGTTGTAAAAGGGATAGTAATTAGTAGTTAGTAATTACTAACCTTGGATGGAGGAACGGCGAGGGAGGATGAGGCGAGCATGGCGGAGAGGGGATGTGCAGAAGCGGAAGGCAACTAGCTTTGGAGAAGGAGCGAGAAACATTAGAGAGGTGTGGCGAAATTGGAGACTGAAATCAAGTTCGTGCGTCGTGTCACAAACTCTGTTCGTTACCTTGTGAGGAGGAAGAGAAAGGCGGCGATAGGCCTTAGAAATATCACCTGGCCCAATAGACAGCTTTCTATACAGATGGGCTGGGCTTTTAGAATATTAAACATTTTATTTTCTTGCATTGTAGTTTTAAAATAATTTCCAGATTTAAAATTGAAGTGTTACGAATAATATTAACCAGCGAGTACCCTCGCTTCGCTTCAGATTATATGAAAACGCTTATGGGACAAAAAGATCAAAAGGATGATATATATTTTTACTTTCTAGTGAATGATGTTAGAATTATTTTATGATTTTTAATTTATTCATAGATTAGTTGTAATTATAGGCTCTTTTGGATTTTGATTTTTTTTCTTTGTAAGGAAATATAATGAATTGATAATTTTTTAGGTATATATAATACAATTAAAATATTAACGTAAATTTCAATTTCCAATTTCTGTGTGTGGTTAACAAACTATAAGTTATCTAAGAAAATCAACTTAATCATATTAGTTTGCTATTTGAAGCCGGTTTTAAAAATATTTAGAAAGAAAAGGGTTATTTTGAAAATTATCCCTAATTTATTTAGGAGCAAATATTTTAAGATTGTGTTGTGTGGTCTGCGGATATGGATTTTGCTTCTCCTACCAAACAAATCGCTGGGGAAATTATTTTTTTATAATATTTCATATATTGTAGAGGTATACATGGTATTTTTAAGATTTTACATGGTCACACCTTATGGCTTATGCAGTGATATATATTTTATATTGTGCACGTGCTTATGATATTATTTTATATATACATTTTTTGACATTTATAAAGAATTTCGTAACCATCAATACGAAATATATATTTTTGTTCCCATATTATTTGATAATATAAATAAGATGCATGCAGAAAAACAATTGAGGTCATCAATACATCGCCTCTTGTTTGATGAAATGTTAGCTATATACGTTTATATATGTTTGTTGTGTTTATATGATATTTTTTTATTTGATGATTTTATAATATTAATTAATATGTTATGTAGCGAGTTAATTGCCCTTATGATAAAACTCAACTCATATGAGCATTTAAGAGGGAAGTAATAGAAAGTTAAAAAGCTTTAGAAATTCAAACGTTGGACATAAGCTTTGGTTTGTTCAGTTTTTTTATTCAATTTTTGTGCAGGTTTATTTACTTCACTACTTTTTTCCTATTTAAAAAAAACTTTATTTGTTGTCCATATATTTTCTATATTTAAATAATTTTCATATACAAATTTTTTTAATATTTTATCATTTAAGAATATTTTTGAGCATTTTTTTTAGGGTTATTTGGAGCTTAATATTTTTAGTTAGTGCACTTGAGATTCGTAATGATATATTTTAGTTTTGTAGGGGCATGTTTGAAAAATACCAGACAATTTTGGCTGTGAAAGGACAGGAGAAAGCACGGAGCAATCAAATTGGAGGAGAGAGGGTTATTGGAGGAACGGAAGATCTCCATTCTCCTCTATTTATATGGTGTATAGTGTAATTTTTTAGACCACAAAAAAAATAGTGGTTCACAACCGTACTGGATGAACCTCGAATTTTTCTGTCCGTTTGATGCTAATCTGACGATCTAAATCTTAGCCACAAAATCTGATGATCCTTAACTTATCTATCACTGTGTAGTTTTCATGTAGCGAGTTTAAGTCATTACAAATATGACTCGGTACTTATTAAATTGTGAATAAATGTCACAAAAAATCAGAAAAGGCTGGGACACGTGTCAAATATCTAGGAAAAAATGAGCTTTGTAGATAGGAATAATAATAATAATAATAATAATAATAATAATAATAATGTGGACGTTAGTATAGAAAAACAACAATTCTAACGTCTTAGATTCAACACTACTATTTTCTTCTATGGGTTATATTGTAATTAATTCACTTGTATAAGTTATGTTGTTATTAAACCCCTTATTCGATTCTTTAGGAGTATAGGTTTCAACTAACGTTTAGCGGCCTATAGTGTAGCGTCTTGGGTATTCTTACAGAGAATAGTGACTAGCGGTATTCTTACAGAGGATAGTGACTAGCGGACGATATAATGGAAGCTATACTTTGTAGTTTGTGGCGGATAATTTCGTTAAGTATCAAATATGACGGAAATCTATCAACAAAATAGTGAGAGCTCTCATGCTCAAATATTAAGAAAAGTTACAACATATGTCTATTCGTGCCGCTTTACGAAAAATCAAATCTACCAATGTAATAATAACAACTGTTATCATTATCATTATTATTATTATTTAGTGATTAAGTTCTAATATTTTTTTATTTATTTTGTGTGTATTTCAGCAGAATATCACATGAATATTAATATATAGTATTATTAATTAATAATTACTCAAAATTTATCAACTAACTTAATGGAATCATTAATAGCAGTTCAATCTATATATTATCAAGTACATGCAGACAAGAAGTCACAGTGTAATAATCTATGCTCCAGCCATATCGTATCGATACCACATTTGATATCAATATCCATATCAGATACTCGGATACCGTATCGGACACGCCACGTGGTGTATCATAATATTTTATTTGAAAATAGTAACGGATACTTCACAGATTGTCTCGTATCCGCATATGTTTAAGAATATATTAAACATATATTCTTAAAACATATGATATCAAATATAAAATCAATGAAACAAGATTAAGAAATCTAATTATTTAACTAAGGATAACAAATAAATATTTTGCATCAAGATATTTCTATAATAATAAATTTCTAGCAACTCCTACATCAAATTTTGGAAACGGAACTAAAACTAAAGGAAATACGAATCTCCAGCACGTCTCCGTTCCAAACGGAATAGTTCCGTTGAGAACGAAATAGTTCCGTTGAGAACGGAATAGTTCCGTTCCCAACGGAATAGTTCCGTTCCCAACGGAATAATGCTGATTTTGCGAGAAACCCTGATTTTTGTTATACATGGAATTTAAATATATAAATATGGTATGAGCTTTAGATCTGTGATTGTTCTGTGATGTAATCTTGTGTGTGAATGCTTGTAATTTTATTTAATATCTATGGCAACCAGTGAGTTGTCCAAAGTTGTAATTATGGCAACCTGTGAGTTGTCCAAAATTGTAAATTACTTTTTTCTAGAAATAGGATAGTTGTTAGGGTAGATATTATATCAAGACTACAAAGACAAGGATCTTGGCGCAATCTTCGGAAGATGGCATTGGATCTTCGCACACACACAATGAAGGGTTCGTTGAAGATTACTCCTGCAATCTAAAGATAGATCTAGGACTAGGAACCTCATGATCGCTCGTGAGGAATAGGCTCATACCATATTTAACTTAGTTTCTGTGATGTTTATATTTATAAATCTAAAACAAAATCCTTCAGAATGTTAAGTAAGGAAATGCCCCCATGTCACTGAAGCCCTTAGTACTTAGACAGTCTTCCATGTGGGTCATGCCAAAGCTGAGCATATGGGGGATTATCTTTGTAAAGGAGGGTATGCGGGAAATGGCGTCCAGCATGGGTCATGCCAAAGCTGAGTGTGTTGTACTCTATTTCGCCGATAATCATACATGGTTAAACCTAACTGGGCAAGCAAGTCGTACTTGGGCTCAGGGCATAAGATGGAATAATACACTGGGCACATGATGCTCATTCCATAAAAGGAAAGAGTTGTATATGATACAATTGGAAGTGTTCCTACCTAAATAGTTGTGTATTGAGGGTTGCGCCAAAGCGCACTTAATACTCAATGAAATACGGATCTTGACTCACTATGAAACCTCATCTAATTGAAGTTTCCGAATCAATACTACTGAAGGTGGTTGATTTGAAGGAAAATAGTGGGAGTACAATATAAGAAACACCAAACAAAACAACCCCAAATGAATAAATAATAATGGCACTTTACATTTGAACTTGTAGAATAATGGCAAATAATAATAATTCAACTGGGTTGAATTTGCGATCTATCCTTGAGAAGGATAAGCTCAATGGGTCTAACTTTCTTGACTGGTTTAGAAACCTGAGAATTGTTCTCAAGGCTGACAATAAACTGTATGTCATAGAAGAGGCTTACCCAGAGGAACCAGAACAGGGAGCCGCAAGGGTTGCCCGAGATGCATATGTTAAATACGTCAAAGACGACACAGAGATAGCTTGTCTCATGCTAGCGACCATGACCTCCGAGCTTCAGAAGCAACTGGAGGACATGGGTGCTTACGATATGATCGTAACTCTCAAGAAAATGTTCCAAGAGCAGGCTAGAGTTGAGCGCTACTGTAAAGTCCAAAAAAAAAAAAAAAAATCGTTCCAATTTCGTTCGGAACGGACTATTCCGTTCCGAACGGAATATTCCGTCCAGAACGGAAGGTTCCGTTCAGCAAGGATTCTCACTGTCAGTTTTGGCTGAAATCTTGGTTTAGTCCATTCGGAACGGAATAGGTCCGTTCCGAACGGAATAGTCGATAAAAGTAGCTTCTCTCCCACCCAACTCATTTACTTTCGATTCATTTCTCTCTTCCTTCCACTCCGTCCTTCTCCTTGAAGCTTCCGTTCTTGAATCGGGATTTGGAGCTCGTCTCGCTAGCGTTTCCAATTAGTGAGACTTCGTTCTCTCTCTCTCTCTCTCTCTCTCTCTCTCTCTCTCTCTCTCTCTCTCTCTCTCTCTCTCTCTCTCTCTCTCTCTCTCTCTCTCTCTCTCTCTCTCTCTCTCTCTCGCGTGGTGGGTTGGTCTCTCTCTCTTCAACTCTCTCCTTCTCCTTGAAGCTTCCGCTCTTGAATCGGGATTTGGAGCTTGTCTCGCTAGCGTTTTCCAAGGGTGAGTGTTCTTCCCTTTGCTTGAGTGCGAGTTATTTTCTTGATTTCGTGCGAAACTAGGTAAATCTAGTTCAAGCCGTGAATCAAAAGGTTTAACCCAATTGCTTTGCTCCAATGGAATTGTATTAAAATTATCTAGATCTGGAACACTTGGATGCGCAAATTTTCAATTTCCCCTTTTAATTTCTTATTATGATGTGGTTAGGGTTTTACCATATTAGGCCGTTAATCATGATCCAACCCCATGTTTTGCTCCAAATAATAAATCCACCTTATAATGAGTCATAACTCACTATAATTGCTATTAAAGATATTATAATTATTTGTTCAGAATAGAACGGGGTCCTCCCGTCTATTCTTATCGTATTTGTTCGGAATAGGACGGGGTCCTCCCGTCTATTCTTATCGTATTTGTTCGGAATAGGACGGGGTCCTCCCGTCTATTCGGCACTGATGTTGAATGCTTGTCCTAACCCTCAACTTGTATAAACTAGTTATGTTATATAAAATTATATCTATATTTTGAAATAAAAGAAATACTAGTTTGGAGCCTAGGAAGAAAAGAAGATTTTGGAGCTTTCGAGAAATGAAATGTTTTATTTAAATTCATGTATTGGCCCGACATGTTATAAAGAATATATAGTAGTTTATATTTGATATATATGCATAATTTACTCTTTAGAGTTGTTCTCATTTGAGTAATTCTTTGGGGACAGCCTACGAGACGCGGCCGTCTTATCGAGGAGGCGAATATCTGAGTCAGGAATTTGAGGATCATCTCAGAGAATGTGGAATAGTTTCACAACTGACTCCTCCAGGAACTCCTCAATGGAATGGAGTGTCCGAAAGGAGGAATTAAACCTTATTGGATATGGTTCGATCGATGATGAGTCAAACAAGTCTTTCGATGTCTTTCTGGGGTTACGCGCTTAAGACTGCCGCATTCATACTAAACAGGATTCCATCCAAAGCGGTTCAAAAGACGCCATATGAGATGTGGATGGGGCAAAGCCCCAAGTTGTCTTTTCTTAAAATTTGGGGATGTGAGACTTATGTCAAACGTAAGTTTTCCGATAAACTCGGACTCAAATCTGATAAGTGCCTGTTTGTGGGATATCTTAAGGAAACTAAAGGATATTACCTTTTACCACCCATCGGAGAACAAAGTGTTTGTTGCTCGCAATGGAGCCTTCTTGGAAAGAGAGTTTGTCTCTATGAGAAGCAGTGGGAGTAAAGTACAACTCGAAGAAATTCGAGACTCACCTACAGTTACAGAATTTGTGACGGAAGACCAAACAAGCTCTCAAAGAGTTGGCGAGCTTGAAACAAAACAGACTCAACGTAGATCTAGTAGGATTCATCATGAGCCCGAGAGATACGGATTTCTCGTGTCTAATGATGATGATGTGACATTCATAGATGATGAACCCACGTCCTACCAAGATGCTATGAAGAGTCCTGACTCTCAGAAATGGTTAGAGGCCATGAGAGCCGAGATGCAATCCATGTAGGACAATCAAGTTTGGAATTTGATTGACCCATCCGAAGGCTTGAAGACCATCGGATGTAAGTCGGTCTTCAAGAAGAAGACTGACGTGGATGGAAAGGTACAAACCTACAAAGCAAGGCTTGTGGTGAAAGGTTTCAAACAAGTTCATGCTATTGACTATGACGAAACTTTCTCACCTGTAGCTATGCTTAAATCCATCAGAATTCTATTAGCCATAGCAGCATATTATGACTATGAAATATGGCAAATGGATGTCAAAACAGCTTTCCTAAATGGAAATCTGATCGAGGACGTGCATATGATGCAACCCGAGGGTTTTGTCGAACCTAAGAATTCTGGTAAGGTTTGCAAGCTTCAGAAATCCATCTATGGATTGAAGCAAGCGTCTCGAAGCTGGAACCTTCGTTTTGATGAAGTCATCAAAAGTTTTGGTTTTACCAAAAGTGAAGGTAAGCGTTGTGTTTACATGAAGTTCAGTGGGAGCACGGTAGTATTCCTGGTGCTTTACGTAGATGACATATTACTCATGGGAAATGACGTCCCAACATTATTGAACTTCAAGAAATGGTTGGGAGATAATTTCTCTATGAAAGACCTAGGAGAAGCCTCCTACGCGCTAGGAATCAGGATCTATAGAGATCGATCTAGAAGGCTTATAGGTCTGAGTCAAAGTACATACATAGACAAGGTCATGAAACGGTTCAAAATCCAAGAAAGGAATTTTCCTCTTGTCACATGGTGTTTCTCTCAGTAAGACACAGTGTCCTACAAGTGAGCAAGAAAAAAGACGCATGAATAAGATCCCATATGCTTCGGCTATAGGATCTATCATGTATGCCATGATATATACTAGACCAGATGTGTCATACTCATTGAGCGCAACAAGCAGGTTTCATTCAATTGAGAAAAATAGTCACATATAAGAAGATACGGGTTGTTGAGAGTTTTGGTGGAGACCGATTGTGTGTACGGTAGTTGACTTCCGCACGATCCGACCTAGACGGCCTAGACGGATGAAAAATCGGTTAGGACGGTAACCGGTTTAGAGGCGCTTGGACAACACGCATGGCTTAAGCGTCACGGATTAAGCGTAATCCGAAAGGTATCTTTAAGATTTATTTCTTTGATTTAACCGATATGCACGGATCCTCAGATTGGTTTTGGACGAAATTTTTGTTTTCCGCTGCGTTATGCACGTCCGAAACCCAACAGTGGTATCAGAGCAACGTACGTGTTTCGGTTAAATTAAGACGGTATATATGAGATATATATTATTTAGATACCATTTATAATTTTGATTTATAATTATAAGGCTTGCATATAGAGTATTCAAGTGTTGAATATTCTTAATTAAAAGGATGCGAAGTTTTGGGGATTCATGAAGAGGTGCATGTGATGTATCATATTTTTAAAAAAGAGTTCATATGATGTAACAAATTTTTAAAAAGTGAATACAAGAGTTGTATACATACGATATAGTCAAAAGGTGTGATGCAAGGGTTATGATAAAGAAATTATATCTAACAGATGCATCGAAAATATGTGATGAAGAGTTATCATTACTATAAAATATATTTTTTTGACTAAAAGTGGCCATTGGATGGCTACCTTGAACATAGTGTGCGTAGACACTGTTGTCATATGAATATATTGTCTCGGTTCACTTGTTGGCATGTGATTTGTCCAGCCTTGAACCGGTTCATGTCTTGTGCCTTCTCCACGATTACACGTGTCATATAGATGATCACATGTTTCTTTGATAATTGGTATACATGAGTTGATAAGTTAATGAACGGTTTGATATTTTAATAATGCTCCGATTATTTAATCAAACCAAACAAAACATATGGCAAGTCAGATCAACATTAAAAAAAAAAAAATTAATTAAGTCGGTTGCATCTAAATCAAACGGTGTCACCACTAAATGGATCTGATCCGAACCAAATTAAATGTATTACATCAAACGGTGCCACAAGTATGCATTCAAAGATTATGTTTGATAATCTTTTTATACATTTGACTGTATATTTGATTGATGCATGGCTGTGAGTTCGTGGCCCATAACATATGAGATATGAAAGGCACACGTGTTTGTATATGGTCATGAATCATGTTCAAGTCAGTGACTCATCAGACACTACTCTATATTCCGAACATAGTCCAAATTAATTAGTAGAACTTGCAAATCGTGTTGGTCCAAAAGATGCATGCAAAGAGTTGCGTTCAGATCAAAGGTTGCGACCAACGGATGCGATCAACGGGTGCGATCAAAAGGTGCGACCAAAAGGTACGACTAACGGGTGTGATCAAGGGATGCGATTCAAATGTCACATCCAAAAGACGCAACGAAAGGTTGCGACCAACGGATGCGACCAAAAGGTGCGACTAACGGGTGTGACCAAGGGATGCGATTCAAATGTCACATTCAAAAGACGCGACGAAAGGTTGCGACCAAAGGGTGCGACTAAAGGGTGTGACCAACGGATGCGATCCAAATGTCACATCCATAAGGTTGCGACGAATAGGTGCGATCAAAGGGTGCGACTAAAGGGTGTGACCAATGGATATGATCCAAATATCACGTCCAATAAGTTGCGACTAACGGTTGCGACCAAGAGGTGCAACCAACGGGTATAATTGACATGCGCAACTAAGAGGTACGACCGAAAAGGTGCAATCGCAAGAGTTGCGACCTCTTGAATAGTTGTGCCTTCATTAAAAGGTGCATACCATGAATTACCTTTTTGAAATGGTGCATGTGATGCATTATTTCATGAAAAGTTGCATGTGATGTATTGAATTCATGAAAAGATGCATATGATGTATTAATGTGTAGAAAAATGTGTATTGCAAAGTTGACCAGGTGTTGACCATGTTGATCATGTTGACAGTTGACTGTTGACCCACTGTGTTGACTGTGGACTATGTTGACTGTTGATTGTATTGACTGTTAATTGTTGACAGTTGACTACACTAATTTACCCCTTGACTGTTGACCATTGAATTGGTCAAAAGTTGATCATGACCTAGTCAATATGTTGACCATTGACTGATGACCTTATCAAATGTTGATCGTTGACCTTGTCAAATGTTGACCAAATCAAATATTAGTTTTTGACTTGTCAAATGTTGACAATGACGACCGTGCCCTAAATTCGCATTCATAAGCCTTATATATATATATATATATTATAAATTGTTAAATATTCGAAACATAATATGATTATGTTTATATTTGATATATTTGTTGATACGTGTTGATATAATGAAAGACTTCATTAGGCATAACACATACATCATTGAGATGAAGGAGTTCATCGTCCATCATGAATACATCATTAAGATGATAAGTTCATTGTCCACTACACATCATGGCGGTGATAGAGTCCATCGCCTATATATGGAGATAAGATTTTCATATACAACATGGAGATGAAAGTATCTTAGGATATCTTGATGTTAGTTCATAAAGATTAAGGCCATGATATAACGTTATTATTATGTCTATTCTATTAGTACATGTGATGTTCTTTCATGAATACATAATAATATATTATATTAAATTCAAAATCCCTCTAAATAATATTAAGTCATGAAATGCCTTCCATAAGTCTAAATCTCTCGATACTCTGATCGACCCTGCATAGGTCATGCCAAAGCTGGGTATGTAGGGACAATCTTAGGATGAGAGAATGCGGAAAATAGGAACCAACATAGGTCATGCCAAAGCTGAGTGTGTTGGGTACTATTTTGCTGATGATTGACATGGTTTGACTTAACTGGGCTATCAAGTCGGACTTGGGCTCGGGGCATACGATAGGATATATACGTCAGGCATATGATGCTTATCTTATATTGTTCAAGAGTTGTATGAGATACAATTGGAATTGTTCCTACCTAAATAAGTTAAGTTCTGGGCGATGAGCCAAAGCTCACTTAGGACTTAATTGAAATATGGATCTTGTCTCACTATGAAACTTCATGGATTGAAAGTTTCTGAATCAATGTAATTGAGAGTTATTGATTTGATTAAAAATAGTGGGAGCCATTATATGAAATATTTAAAGAATAATAGTCTTTGCATATTATTCAAATCAAATAGTATATCTATTTATGTCTCACAATAGGTCCTTGAGAAGGACATATAGCATAAGATGCTTATAATCGTTAAAATGAACATGGACAAATGTTGTTAATAATGTTCTCGTGCTTAAAAGGAACGTAAAAAGTACTCCCAAAGATAAGGGCAAGATGTTGCCGGAGCTTCGGCCTTAGGTAAGAAATTAGTATCTTTCGCAATGAATTGGTTCATTGAAAGAAACCATAATTTCTCAAGAAGATATGAAAAAGGGAATGAAAGGATAGTGTGACTACCGCTTCAAGTATTTTTGTTATAGAAATTAACTTGTCTATTTCACATCATGTGTATTAGATACACGATGTGAATCACACATTTGTGAAAATGTGCTGACAAAGTTGTAGACTATTGGGTAAATATGATGTTAACAGATGAGTGACAAATGTAGCAAAAGTTATTGCATTTTCTCAAGTAACTCATTTATTTACATTGTCTTTTTGGACTTATCGCCGACATAAATAATTGTTATTTAATGTCGACAATAAATTTTGTATTATCTATAGTTCGAGTTTATCTATGAATGGTTATTAATTTATTATTGAGAATAAAAATTTCACCATTCATAAATGTCAATTTTCTTTGGAAATGTTCCAATAGAAAAATTACCTTATGTGTTATATCGAACAAGATAATTATAAGTCTATCTATAACATTAATATTAAGAATTTAAATCTAGCATTGTCGCTTGGTCTACTTAAATAAGATGAACATTTATTAAATCCATTAAGATGGATTTTCAAATTCATTTGATTTTGAATCATTTGAAACATGTGTAATTTATTTATTAGACAAGATGACATATACGTCTTTCACAAAGGAAGGTGAAAGCAAGTTACTTATTGACTCTCATACATAGTTATGTATGTTCATCAATGAGCGAAGGTGCTAGATAAAACTACTTCATCGCTTTATTGAAACAATAAATTTGAATATTTTGAAAAGTTCAAAAATTACAAATAATGAAGTAGAGAATAAAACTTGGTTTCGAAAAATCATATTTCTTTGATGAGATCGAGGAGTCGAGAACTAAGTGTTTGATCATCATGATAACTATATCGAACTTTATTAGATATAGTTCGATTATGATGAGTTAAATATATCTTCTATTTCTTTCGGGGTTACGCTCTTATTGCGTTTATACTGAATATAATTCTATCTAAAGTAGTTGTAAAAGACTCCATATGCGATATGGACTGGTAGGTGTATCAGATTATCTTTTATCAAGATTTGAGGATATGATACTTAATTGAAGCATCATGCATCTAATCGGATTAGTGCTTATTGTGGAATATCCTAAGAAAAGTAAAGGATATTACTTCTATAATTAATATGAGAACAAAGTGTTTGTTACTCGAAAATTATATCTCTTTGGAAGAAGTGTTTCAAAATGAATTAGTGGGAGTAAATTTGAAAATTTCAAATTCCACATACTGACAGTAATGCTCGGATAGAAATTAATTCAGATTTCAACTAGTGATTGAGTCTGCAATTAATCAACTAGACTCTCAAGATGTTGAAGAGTCTGAGTATATAACATAAGTGTATTCATGTAGATCTATTAGAATTTTCGTAGGCCCGAAAAATATAGATTTTTCATGTCTAATGATAAAAATTTCGTACTCATAGATGATGAGTCCAAATTCTACTAATAGACTATGATGAGTCAAGGCTCTAATGGGTAGAGACTTTGAAAGTTGAGATCTAATCCATGTCAGACAATCAAGTTTTGAATTTGATTGATCCAACAGATGGAAATACGGTTTTAAAAGGAAGACCGACATGGATAATGTGCAAACATATAATGCATGATTTGTGGTTAAGTTAAACTCATAGTATAGACTATGATAATATTTTTCCAAGTCATCATGCTTATGTATTTCAGAATTTTCTTGGGCATATATTCATAGTATGACTATAAAAGATGCTAAGTGGATGTCAAGACGTTGTTTCTTAATAGAAACATATGAAAGTATGTATATGATACAACTTGAGAGTTTTGTCTATCCTAAAAATTTTGAAAAGAGTTTGCAAGTTGCATAAATTCATTTATGAATTAAAGCAAACATCTCTAGGTGAATATTTATTATTTGATGAAATAACCAAATAGTTTGGTTTTATCAAAAATTAAAGATAAATCTTATGTTGACAAGAAATTCAGTGGGAGCATAATTACATATGATGTGAATTAAGTGTAACAAGCACACATAAATTTAATCTTAGTGAAAGTCACTAAATAATAATCAAGAGTATAATTATATACTTGAGAAGGATAAAGTATTCTTCTTAGTGTATGGTGGACATAAAAATTATGCAAAGTATTTGCATATGACAATATTTGATAATCCACTTAAGAACCCAATCCCTTAAATGATGGTGATCATGTTAGGTCAACTGGTATGTTATGCCCTAGGACAAAGTGTTTGTGACCTAGATGATGGATTGTAATAGCAAACATAATATTTATTCTAAGATATTTCATATAATATGTGCGTATAGGTTATTTTAATATAATTAAAATAGACCATGAATATGCAATTCAACTTTATGTCATCAAAGTGCGTGACTTGGATAGTAAAACTATAAAGTGTTATGAATGCTATTCTAAATCATCCCTGGTCATTTATAGGATATTTGTGGAGACAAATATACTTGCAGATACATATAAATATATATTTATATATACAAGCTATAAATGTACACCAGTATATTAGTTGACTGATGATTATGTTTTACTGATCATGGATAAATAGTTATCAAGTCATTAACATAGGTATATGTTAGAGACCATATACTGGACTGACCCGCTATAAGAATGCTACATGTTTTACGTCATTAGCGATTCTTGTAACATAAAGTATTTATAGTCCTTTGACCTGAGATTGTCTCGGTTCCCAACATGAGTAATTTTATACTTTAATATAATCTAACACTGCCTTTAACCGGGTGGTCATAACGGTTATGATTAGGTATACAATAAATCATGTAGAGGGATGAGTGCAATCAAGACGGGATTTGTTCCTCTCATAAATGAGAGAGATATCTTTAGGCCTCTTGATGAATTGAATTGAAGAAATGTATGGCCATACTCAAATGAATTAATAAGAGTTATTAATGTCATTTGTTCTTGTTCAGTTTAATTCGGGATCAAGAAATATTAATCAATTAATATAAGGATGGCGTCTTACATGCCTTATGATCGATATAGATATCGCGTGACAAAGGGACTAAATACGTGATTGTTGATTAGGTAAATCAGATCACTAATATTCACTTAAATTGGGTAGTCATGATGGCTTGCTAGAGTCCACTCATGATTTATAGACGGTCAAGTTTATTGCCAACATTAAGTGAACCTACAGGGTCACACACAAAGAACAAACTGAAACGGGCGCAGAAAATCCTAGCGACCTATATGATGAGTTGCATAGGAATGTCACAAAAGATATTGTCATCTTATGTGATAAGATGTGATATATATGTATATAAAGACTATGAGCACACAAGATCATGTAATCTATAAGAGTCTAGATGATGATATGTGGATAATGAATAGTGATGTCATACACATCTTTTAGTGTGAATAGACATGACTCTTCACCTCTATATAAGGACATAGAGGGCTCCAAATTCATTGTACCAAATGATTCTCTCTCATTATTTCTCATTCTCTTTTGTGAGACAAAAAGAGAGAAAATATCCTTTCTCATTTGTGTGACAAAATTACTAAAGGGTACTTTCCTTTTATATGACAATATGAAAGGGTGCAATTATATGAGAGAATTATACATCTTTTGTGAGACAAAATAAGAAGAAGAAAAAGAGTTTTCTTGTGCAAGAGAAGAACAAGCTACTAGCATATATATTGTTCTTCTTCCCGTTTTAAGAAGTTTTTTCGTGTGGACACCGGCAGAGGCGTTCGTACTTTCGGCGCTTGTGATCTATTCGGCCTAAGAAGATGAGAACGGGATGTTGAGACCGATTGTGTGTACGGTAGTTGACTTCCGCACGATCCGACCTAGACGGATGGAAAATCGGTTAGGACGGTAACCGGTTTAGAGGCGCTTGGACAACACGCATGGTTTAAGCGTCACGGATTAAGCGTAATCCGAAAGGTATCTTTAAGATTTATTTCTTTGATTTAACCGATACGCACGGATCCTCGGATTGGTTTTGGACGAAATTTTTATTTTCTGCTGCGTTATGCACGTCCGAAACCCAACAAGATGTCGATAGGGATGACTCCGTTAAACTCGTGTATGGAAAGAGTTGTCATATTAAAAGAATTTTGGTTAACAAGTTTTATGGCATTTGTTAATGATGCTTTGGAATCCAAGGTCTGACATGCACCTAATTAATTTGGTAAATAAATGTCATGAATTTGGACCGAAATTAACACAAATTAATTACAAATATGCATTTGTAACGTCACATAAAATTTATGAATAAAGACATTAGTAATTTTTTTTCATCAAGTACTTCAGCGCTGCATGATCTGAAAATACAACCACTTTTGTTCCGACCAAATATAATCGGAACTTTTCCAAGGCATATACAATAGCTAATAATTCTTTTTCAGTGGTAGTGTAATTGCGTTGTGCATCATCAAGTGTCCTAGAAGCGTAATATATAACGTGAGGATCGTTACCAACTCGTTGGCCCAAGACGGCACCAACGCTCAATCCACTCACGTCGCACATGATCTCGAATGGGAGGTTCCAGTCGGGTGGTTTGATTATCAGGGCGATGCACAACTTCTCCTTCAGGATGTCGAAAGCCTCTTTGCACGCGTCGTCAAAGTCGAATTTGGAATCTTTTTGGAGAAGGCGACACATCGGTTGCGTAATCTTTGAGAGGTCGCGTATGAAGCTCCTGTAAAAACCCGTTTGGCCTAAGAATGAGCGCACGTCCTTCACATTTCGAGGGTAAGTTAACGTCTTGATTACGTCAATTTTCGCCTTGTCCATCTCCAAACCTTTCTCTAAAACAAGATGACCAAGTGCAATTCCTTGGTTCACCATGAAGTGGCACTTTTCAAAATTCAAGACAAGGTAAGATTCGACGCACTTCTCCATTATTAGCCCCAAATTGGTTAAACACTCATCAAATGAGTTGCTATAAATGGAGAAGTCATCCATAAAAACTTCTATAAATTTTGATATGTATTCAGAGAAAATAGAAATCATGCACCTTTGGAATGTGCCTGAGCATTGCACAACCCGAATGGCATCCTCCGATACGCGAAAGTACCAAAAGGACAAGTAAATGTCATTTTCTGCTGGTCGGCGGGATCAATCACGATCTAAAAGTAGTCTGAGTACCCGTCGAGAAAATAATAATAGGGTTGGCCTGCCAATCGCTCAAGCATTTGGTCGATAAAATGTAGAGAGAAGTTGTCCTTCTTTGTCGTCACGTTGAGTTTGCGATAGTCAATTCAAACCCGCTACCCATTTTGTACTCGTGTAGGCATCTTTTCGCCTTCCAAGTTTTCCACAATCGTAATCCCTGTTTTCTTGGGGACCACATGGATAGGTGATACCCATTCAGAGTGGGCCATGGCCTATATTATGCCTACATCAAGGAGCTTAAGCAGCTCCTTCTTAACCACCTCCATCATCACAGGGTTCAATCGCCTTTGAGTTTCCCTCGAGAGCTTTGCTCCTTCCTCAAGGGCGATCCTGTGCATACATGTTGCATGACTGATACCTGGCATATCGGCCAATGTCCACCCTATCGCCTTCTTGTATTTCACCAAGACGTCCACCAGACGCCATTCCTGATCGGATGTGAGGTTGGAGACGATGATGACATGCAAGATTTCGTTTGGCCCGAGACATGTGTATTTGAGTTGGCTCGGAAGATATTTGAGCTCGAATTTCGGTGGTTTCTCGATGGATGGCGGTGTCCGCTCTCCTGAGATCTTGAGCTCCGTCGTTATCGGTCCTGAAAAAGAAAAAAACTTCCTTGATCCTATATTTTTCAGAGTTAGGCAAGTTTATGTTTTCAACTTCTTGTATTTCTGTATCACTTTCATTGCCTAACACGTTATCTTTCTTTTGGGTTTCTAGTGTGTTCACATTTTCTAGTTCATCCCAAAACTCATCAAAAATATTATTTAAAGAATTTAGAGGGATGTTCAGTTCATCCGCCATTTGTCTCATTTGTGTTTCCATATTTTGAACTTGTCGACTCGTTATCGCTTGACCTTGACTAAGGGAACTCATCTCATTCTCCATCGACCCTAATTTTTTTGTAAAGGTTGAAAACCCGTTCGTCATGAAAGCCATCATTTTGTCGAATTTCTCGCCGAGAGAGGGAGATTGAGTGGTTGATGAAGAAGGTTGAGGAGGTTCTTGTTATTGCGCGTTGGGGTGAGTGTAAAGTCCTTGCCTTTGGGTTCGTTGTTCATGGATTTGTTGTTGATTATCCTCCGTTCGCCAACGAAGGTTGGGGTGTTTTCTTCCTGGGTCGTAAGAATATTGAGGCTTTTTGTACCCATAACCCCCTTGGTTTCCCCCATAACTCCCCATTGCATTCACATCTTGTTGAAGAGTTTCGCATTCATCGGTTAAATGCGATGTACTCGCACAAAACTCACACTTCTTTGGTTCAACTTTCCCCCAACCGCATTAAGCATTTGGCTAAATCTCGTCTCGAAATTCGCGGTGATTCGGGACTCTATTGCCTTGAGATCTACCGCGTTTGTAGCGCTCACTTGTCCACCTCGTCCACTACGCCCGCCCTCTCATTCGTTCTGCATTAATCACAATAAGTTCTCGCACTTGGGAGGGTGTCAGGTGGTTGATGGTTCCTCCTGCTGAACATTGGAGAAGACGGGCGTCGAGGTTGTTCATGCCTTCAAGGAATTGGGCGATGAGAGAGGTTTTCTCCAAATTGTGATTAGGGCATGATGCGCATAAATGGATGAAGCGTTCATAATACTCATGAAGATTTTCTTCACCCCTTTGCTTAATCCCCGTGATTTTGGATCGCAACTTGGCGGTGAGTGAATCGGGGTAGTAGCGCTTAAGGAAGCGTTGTGCACCTCCTCGAAAGTCTTGAACGGCCCGCCTTGTAGGTGATTGAGCCAGTCTCTTGGAGCATCTCCTAAAGTATGAGAAAAGAGAGTGAGTTTAATATTGTCCAAGTCATTAGTTTTACCAAAAGAGAGCCGTGCATTTTCGATCTAAATGACCCAAATGTATATAAGGATTGTCATTTCTATGTCCTTCAAAAACATGTAACACATTTAATATTGCTGGGTTTAATTTAAAGTTTTACATGGTGGGTATCACAATATTTCCTGGATTTTGTTGACGATTATGTGCTAATAGTTCTAGATTTCTGTTCAGCCATTTTCACTTTATTTTGGTCTTTAGAAGGTTCTTTTTCAACTTTTATAACTTGAGATGATGAATCTAAGTTATTAGATGGATAAAAAAAATCCTGATGATGAAGATCGGATGTAGGAATTGATCGGAAGATCTTGAGCTTGTTCTTGTGGCCCTTCCACTAGTGGTAGCTCAGTTTTTGGATCTTGAGGCCCTAAGAAAGGAGAAGCCTCCACGCTCGGATTTTATCTTGAAGAGGATGAAGAACTCGTCGCACTTCTTCCATTGTTCTTCTTGTTTTCCCGAAGCTCCTTGTTAATCTCCGAATTTAGAGGTATTTGAAGTTCGCCTTGCGACCTAGTTCTTCACATATACCTTCAAAACAAACAAAAACAAAAACACTAGAACAAACGTGAGATCGTTAGTCAAAAATTTAATGCAAGCCGCCTCCCCAGCAATGGCACCATTTGTAAGAAGGTGTAAATCGTATCGTTGCGATTTACAATCTTAACAAAGTCATTTATAAGTCCCCTAATTCAATTCAATGTGTATATGTGGTATAAGAGTTTACGGTGTCTATCCACAAAAAGGCAAGGCCTTAAATTATTAACTTTTTAATCTCGTGTTTATTTAGTGCAAGTTGTTGATCAAGATATTTTTGTTGTTGTTTTAATAAGAAGATGCAAGAGAAAATAAGAGAAATAAAATTTTGTTTTTAAAAGTTCAAAAGAGAAAAAATAGGGAAAAGATGACGATTTGTGTAACATGTAAATCATAAATCACAAAAGATGACAAATTAATTAAATAATAATTAAAAGCAAGGTTTAACTAATCTCCTTCCAAAAATCAATCAATAAATTTATCAAATACCAAATCCACTCAAAAACTTCCACTTTTAAGTTGTTCTTATATTTAATTCAACCTTTATTTGAATACCAAAAGAAACTATTTCAAGTTCTTCAAACGAATCTTAACACAAAATATCTCACACAAGTATTTCAAGTTATCCTTCCAAATAACTCAACTTAAATCTTAAGAATTTGTGTCGAAATTCAATTTTTAATTACCATAATAAATTGCAAAAAGTTTACTTAAGATTTCATCAACAATATCACACAAAAAGTCTTTTCCTACTAAAATAACTACTCACTACCCATATTTACAAAGACATGAAACTTTTTATTCATTCAAAAGTAGAAAAATTAAAGGAAGAAAAATAGAAGAAAAATCAAACACTAAGTGAGATTCGAGCTTGAACCTCCCTTTTCTTGATTTAATCCCCTCCTGGTCACTTGCTCCTTCTAGATCAAGCTTGTCTCCTTCAATTTCTATCTATCTTTTTACTCTCTAAAATTAGGGTTTGAGCTTAGAAATTTTAATGGTGGAAAAGAAAAAAAGAAGAAGAAGAATGGTGAGAATGGATGAATGATGGATATGGATGGAAGAATGGATGCTTTAGAGAGAGAAAGAGGGTGATTTTTATAGAGAGATTTGACCAAAAAAATATTTGGAAATATGGTTGTGGGACGAAAAATTGAGCTTGATCCGTTTTT
Organism: Juncus effusus; assembly: GCA_027726005.1. NCBI lineage: Eukaryota > Viridiplantae > Streptophyta > Magnoliopsida > Poales > Juncaceae > Juncus > Juncus effusus. The sequence goes on along the minus strand of CM050890.1, from coordinate 6,513,784 downwards.
GGTTTTGGGTAGTAATTTGGGAGTTGTGTAACACTTTATTTCCTTCTTTTCTATTCAAATTCTGCTTGGGTTCAAGTTTCTAGGTGTATTTAATAATTTTCCTCAATCTCAATCCAAACTCAACAGCTTGGACACGTGTCGAAGCATGAATGGAGGAAAGAAAGAACCTCGGACTGACCCTCGCATTTTTAAGGAGAGAATTCGACATGTGTCACCTCAGGAATGGGCAGATCGTTACCTGGTACTGAGTCTAGGACTGGAGCGTCATAATCTTGGCAGAAAACGCGTGACTTATTTTCTCCATTTCTCATCAGCGCACGGTCCATTGTCTTGCTCATTTTGTGTTATACATCGAAAGGAGGTGTCCATTCATCTGAGTATTTGGGAGGTATTTTTCAGGTTAGTTGGTGAGGAGAGATGATGCCACGTGTCAAAGCCTGATTGGATAATATGGCATCTCGTACGGAACCTCGTACTGATGAGCTGCAGAAAATGCGTGACAAAAAGCCTTTGATAAGCGATAAACAAGTTCAAAACAGAAAAGCGGAAATGGGAAATGAAGACTAGGTGGAGTGGAGTACTAACATCAAGTTCCCATATTGAGAGTATTCTATCCATCGATTGGTCATTTCTAGCACTTCTCCTTTTTGATTCACTGGCAGGTACAATGCCTAACGCAACCTGTGTATTTAGAGAAACGGAGACGTCCGTTTCACCCAAAATCGGAGCCATGTGGAAAAGTCTTTTATTCAGACGCGTTTTCTGAAGATGGAGGAACCACGCGTTGCCGTTTGATTGGGTCGATCATTCAGCGTACTGACTTGCGTCAGTCAGTGCAGAAAACGAGTGATATATGCTCTCCGTTTCAAAACACCGGATGGTCCATTTCTTTCTCAAACGCGTGTTATAACCCGACCGGAGGTGTCCAGTCTAGAGAAGAACGGAGGTCAAAGTCACCCGGCTAACGAATAACGCATTTTCCCCTAACACGTTTTGCCACGCGTCATGATCTGAATGGGTGAAGTAAGAATCTCATACTGACGCATCAGAATGTTCCCCACTTACAAGCCGCCACGTGTCTTCCTTATCCAAATCCAACTGCTTAAGCTAGGTGTCAATCGTTGATTGGCCCAAGAATAATACTCGTTCACTGCTTGATCTCTGCGCTGACTGAGTTTTGAAGTGAATAATGAGACACATGTCTTATTTGTATTGGTCCAGAAAAGAGTTGACCCGTTCAAAGGTTGACTTTGACAAGCTTTGACCAAATCTTCAATCGCGATTTCTTGGAGTTTTATAAGGCCTTTCTTTGCGAGGTTGATACCGTTGGATTCGTCTCGTTGAGTTCTTCGATATGGTACCAGTTTGACCACTTTTGGAATAGTTCACTTTTGGTCAACTGGGCGATTTCCCAAGTTTGACTTTTCGTCTTTTTGTGGATTTTGTAAGTTTGGGTTTAGACGGTTGGCGGGTAAGGGTTATAAGAGAATTGAAGAGGCATGTGTAGAGTTTTTATGGAGATTTGTGAAGAATTCGGCCATTTTTGACCCAGGACTTGCAGATCGATTCTTTATTTGCAGTTGACTTTTCAGCCAAATCCTCCAAATATCATTTTTTGGGTCTTTTTGCCTGAAAAATCACACAAAAGTGTATTAAGAGTTTCAAAAATAATTGTTTGTAATTTTAAACATTTTTTCAACATTTTATGTGATTTAATGATGAATTTTATAAGATAAAAATCCTAAAAATATGTATAAAAAATATACATAACAAAATGTCAAATTTAGAAAAAAAAGAATTAAAAATATAAATAATTAAGAATCAAACCCCGCATAATTATACTTTTTTTTTTGAAGTTGGTCTCTAAACGATCATTTGAGAGCCTTCTTGTTATTGTAAAGAAACCAGACATTCACACAAGGACTGAACCAGATAATCGCGTCGCTAATAGAGAAAAAGAACAATAGTGACTTTGCAGTAACACGGCAGCACTAAACCAGCAGCGACCTTGTGATTATCAGCAGCGAAAATAATAGTACAGCAATACACTCACACTAGCCCAAGAAAGGACAATAATAGAAGAAGAAGAAGAAGAAGAAGAAAGGATTGAACAATGAAACTTGAAAAATAAGATAAATTTCTTATTACAAAAGAAAAAAAGAGATACAAAATATTGTTGTTGTTGGAATAAATAAAACTCTATCCCTACCCCTCTATTTATAGGATAGTCATTTCTAATATAAGAAAATATCGCAAAGAATTACTTCCCCAATTAACACATAATACATGGAAATACTAAACCTCCTTGTCAAGAAATCTAATTCATAGTAATACCAAAACTCCTTGTCAAGAAACCTTATTCATGGTAATACCAAGCCTCCTTGTCAAGAAACCTTATTTTCAAGAAACATATTTCCTAATTTGTTGACTGCTTTCATAACATACAAATACATCTTAATATTTTAACACTCCCCCTTAAAGTGCATTTGGCCAAGAGCCCCAACTTGGCTCGCAATAACTAGAATGATTCCTTGGAGAGAAACTTGGTGTAGATATCAACCACATTGTCAACGCTTCTCACCTCCTCCACTCCAATAATTCCATCAAGCACCTTTTCACGAATAAAGTGATGCTCGATCTCAATGTGCTTGGTTCTCGCGTGACAAACATGATTGGTCGCCAACTTCAACGCACTCTGATTGTCGTTTCAAATAAGCATAGGACCCATAACCGCATTGTAAACAACCTCGACCAACCTCCGCAACCAAACACACTCTTGTGCCGCAAGTGATGACACCTTGTACTCCGCCTTGGTACTAGAAAGAGAGACCGAATCTTTTTTTTACTACACCAAGAAATACTTGCATGTAGTAAACTTACTACTTATCCCTTTTCTCAAATAATACTTCATTTCCATAATATGTGAATTATGCCTTACCTATAGCCTCGGTGCAACTAGTACGCACCATTCCGAGGCTCTCGAAACCCTCGATCGATCTGGATTTACTCGGATATAAGGTTAATCCCACAATATTTTTTTTCCCCTTTCTTGTACCACTCACAACATCATAACATAGTGAATGTTCTTTCTTTTTTTTTTCTTTTTACAATAACAACCTTGTAATATTATAACTTGATACATCATTCAACTTAAAAAAACTAATTTGTATACATGCAAAATATATTTTATAAAACTACATGCATAGTTATAAAATAAATCCCGTACCTCAAAAGTAAAGCCGTTTAGTAACCGCGTACTAATTTGCGTGCTCGGAATGATCTCCAAAGCCCCTAGTATCGCATCGGCCTAGGCACACACAATTAACATAAGCGGTTACTAACCGGAAAATAAAACCCTAAAAATTAAGGTTCGAACATCAAACCTTGAATTTACCTAAATTACTACACTAAGGCCAAGTACCATAATTGCAATACGTATATTGGACCGGTTGACCCCTTTCCATGAAAATCTAAATCCTAATTGGCACATAATATACCAAGGCTTAATCATTTCTCTTCTTCTTCTTTTTCTAAGATACAAGAAGAATTAGATTGAAGTTGTAGAGTAAGGTTAGCACTTGTTTTTATGGAGAATTCAATTTACTTATTTTCTTTGATTTTTTTTTTCCATAAAGAGTAAAGAGGGAAAAAGATAATAACTTTCATACCGACTCTAATCATCAAAGAAAGAAGCAAAAGGAGAGGATCCGACCGGCACCTTAGGACTGGCAGCAGCCGGTGGTGGTTCCGGTCACGGCCTTGGATGGGGTTTGTCGAGAGAATAGGTCTAGAAGGAAAATAATACTACAATCAAACCCTAATCCTTCACCTAATTCAATGCTAACTTTCCACTAATTTGAGCTCCATTAATGGAATGAAGAAGGGGGTTTTGTTTTCTTTTTCTCTTAGTAGAAGAAGATGGGGATGTAGGTGGAGTTAAAATCAAGAAGAGAGAGGGAGGTACGGTACAGGTGCTAGAAGAAAGATTGTACATGTGACATGATATTATACTATTTTCTATTTAGGCCCTTACATTCTTTAAAATTTACATGTTGAGCTTGTAGTTTGGCAAATAAATAGCAATGAAATTATACACAAATATTAGACTAAATTTGAAGCAAACTAGATATAAGATCATGAGTCATGAAAGCCCGTTGATCCCAAAAGAAATAAAGTTCGGGGAATTCCATTCTAACATTTAGGCCGCACCAGTTAGCCTCCCAGATAGGCGTATTTCGGCCATTACCCACTGAGAAGGCCACTGAGCACCTGAAAAATTCGGTCAGTCGAAGGAGTTCTCGTGTTAAATGAGAGTCCATTGCCGGTGGGAAAGTCTTGAGAAGTGTCGCACATGGGATTTGTAGCGTCATTCTGGTTATCTCAGTCCATAAACCTGTTGTCGGTGAGATAGTTTTCCAAGCCCATTTTAAAAGTAAGGCATCGTTAAAACACCTGATATTCATGATTCCCAACCACCCAGTGGCGGATGTAGAGGGGTGACAGTGGGAGCCTTGGCTCCCCCCATCATTATGAAGTTTTACATATATACCCCGTTATAACATGAAAATTTCGGCCCCCTACAATCATTTGTATGGTAAAATATATTGGTTTTGGGCTTTAAATTAATTTCTTTTTCATTTGCATTGGTCTGTTGATTTATTTTGCTTCAAAAATTAAGCAAGACATACTATATCAGCCAAATCCAACTACTCAAACTCAATTTTCTAATAATTTATATTTTATTCAACAAGCTATCACATGTGCACAAGCACCACAATCTTTCTTCCCCAATTACAAAGTCGGAATGCCCCGAATCCCCTCTCCCCACCTGCAATTTCTTAAGAAAGTCATATTTCTTCTCCAAATTACAAGTAACGAAAAGTCAAGCAATATATTTATTTTCTCAAAATTACTTGCATCATTTTTTCTCTCTTGTCAAGATTAGAAATACTATTTTTTTGTTAGATTATAATATTTTGGGATGTTAATGATAAACAGTAATATTATGCATTTTGTTATTTTATTTTTACATGTCATGTATTTTGTAACTCCCCCCCCCCCCCCCCCCCCAGTATAAGGTTCTGGCTCCGCCACTGCAACCACCCTGATTTTTTGGCATTGCTATCACATTCCAATTTAGAAGAGAGAACGGTCTGGCTATGCCATCTCCTCCCTTCTAGAAAGAAGTTCCGTTGAAGCTTATTCACCTTCTTTGTAAACCAAACAGGTAATTTGAATGCGGACATAAAATAGATTAGGGTACTTGTGATTACCGCTTTGATGAGTACATGTCTTCCGGCCGGAGATAGTAGCTTCTGACTCCACCCACTAAGCCATTTTTGAATATTATTAATTAAACTCAAAAATTCTGATTTCTTCGGTTTTAGGTAATGCAACGGCAGACCCAGATATTTTATTGGCAGGGAGAGTCTCGGGCATGAGATTGCTATTTGGGTTTGGTCAAAGTGTTCATCTTGGCATCCCATTGTGAAGCATGCTGATTTTTCAAAATTTACCGTCAGCCCAGTATCATTCCCAAGGCAGTGGATTACGTTGTTTAGTAATCTGATTTGCGAGACTACCGGTTTTAAGAAGAACATTGAGTCATCTGCATATAGTATGCATGTTCTCACGTTAGCGATCAGTGGTGCTATTAGGTTTTCCTATTGCAACCTTTGAAAAGTTTTTGCAAATACGTCCATGCTTAAAATAAACAAATATGGGGATATCGGATCCTCCTGTTTTACCCCTCTCTTCAAATGGATTGCTTTCCCAGGTACCCCATTCAGGAGGACCCTGGAAGATCCCGATAGCACACCTCGAGTGATAAAATTTGTATCCTCGTGTAAGAATGCCCTAGTTGCAATACCCATTCGATGAAATCCCAACTAACTGTGTCAAACATTTTAAAAATATCGGCTTTGAAGAGTGTGGTTAGAATAGATTTCTTTTTACACAGATATAAAAGTTCCTTAGCGTACATGAAATTTTCTATTATTTGTCTCTCTTTAAGGAAGGCTGACTGTGAGATATCTATCAATTCAGACATTTTTGCTGCTAGTTGTACCGCTATACATTTGGATAAAATACGTTGCACTGAGTGGATAATGTTGATGGGGCGGTAATCTCCTATGCCTCCAGGATTATCCTTCTTTGGTTTTAGCGTGATGTGAGACGTACACAGTGGTCCCAATTCGAATTCCCTCCTGATGAAACTATTTAAAATTTTAATAATATCGTCCCCCACAATATCCCAAAAAGCCTTGAAAAACTCTCCCGTAAAACCGTCTGGTCCCGGGGACTTATTAGCTGGCCATTTTTGTATCACAATTCTCGCTTCCTCTTGAGTTAAAGGGTTTGCAAATTGGTTCAAGAGCGGGGATACCAACTCAAAATATTTTCATGCAATGGCATCTAAAAGAAAAAGAGCCAACACAATTGAAGTAATCAAAGAAGGAGAAGTACAACTGCGGCCACACATGCTTAAAGCACAGGCGATTTTTAATCACTTCGTTAGCCTTATTGGAACGATGCATGAGACAACACACGAGGTAGATTTAGAAAGATTATACGGGCCACAACAGCAAATGGATAGTTTTATTAAAACGAACTCGGAACCCTTCTTATAAAATAACCTGAAATCAAGAGCCGAACTCATATACTTGAGAATTCTCTTCGCTGCATCCAGATGCGACTTTGTCGGAGCTTGCATAAACCTACTCACCAGGCCGACCACGAAGGCAATATCTGGTCTAGTAATCGTGAGATAAATCAGGCTTCCAACAAGAGAACGAAACTTTTGAGGATCCGGAAGTACCTTTCCATCATCACGTCTCAATTTGAAATTTGCATCCAGCGGTGTCGAACAATGCTTACCTTCTTTTACGCCAAATTTCTCAATGAGCTTCCAATCATAGCCCGTTTGAGAGACAAAATACCCATCTTTCAAACCCTCCACTTCCAATCCCAGGAAGTGACTAAGCTCTCCAAGATCCTTCATCTCGAATCGAATCGAGAGCTCGCCCCGAAGTCTTGCAACTTTGCCTTCATCATTGCCGGAGATGATCATGTCGTCCACGTATAAAAAGACGACCACGTGTAGACCCGCCTTCCTTTTCACAAATAAACTGTGATCCGAACTCGAAGAAGAATAACCACAAAATTGTAAATATTCCGCAATCTTGCCATATCAAACTCGAGGTGCCTGCTTCAAACCATACAGCGCCTTCTTCAGCTTGCACACATAGTCAGGACGCACCTTGAAAATATATCTAACCGGTTACTCCATATAAATCTCCTTGTCGAGTTCACCATATAGGAAAGCATTCTTCACATCCAGCTGCCACAGCTTCCAACCTAGCGAAGCAGCCATTGAAATCACAACTCGCACGGATGTCATCTTGGCGACAGGACTAAAGGTCTCTTCATAATCATTGCCAGACCGTTGAGAAAAACCTTTCGCTACAAGCCTATCTTTATAGCGCTCAACACTCCCATCCGCCTTGCGTTTCAACTTGTAGACCCATTTACGAGTAACCGGGTCCACTCCCTTGGGCTTCGGAACAAGATCTCAAGTTTCATTTTTCCAAAAAGCTTGCATCTCCTCGTCCATATCATCTTCCCACGACTTGTTACCTTTCGCCTCCGCAAAGCATGAAGGCTCACCATCCGTCGAACCTGAAAAGAAACACGAATACGTCGACACGAAGTTTTCTTCTCTATATCTAGCCGGCCGAGTTACCATCCTTGTCGACATCCTTAGAACTTGTGCATTTCTATTTTCTTGCGATTGCACTTCGTTTCTCCCCCTGTCACCTTGATCCATCTCACTTGAACTCATCACAGTCGACGTAGGCGTCGAGAACCTCAGATCTTCACTCGAGTTACCCATGTCATCAACACCCGGATTTGCCATGTGAACAACAGGTGGCGTCGGCAGATTCGAAACTACCGCTTGGGAACCACCATCACCCTATAGAGAAGACGCTTCATCAAACGCCACGTCTCAAGAGACAATGAATTTATGAGTTATTGGATCCATGCATTTTCATCCCTTCTTTCTTTGATCATAACCAATGAAAACACACTTCCGAGCCTTAGCGTCTAACTTCGTCCTCTTCTCATCCGGTACGTGAACAAAGCACATACAACCGAACACCTTCAAATGCTTCACACTTGGTTTCTTATCGAACATCAACTCTTGAGGTGACTTCATGTTAATCGGACTGCAGGGAAGCCGATTAACCACGTAGGTAGCACATGCCATATCTTCCGCCCATAAGGCCTTCGGTAAATTCTTCGCATACACCCAACTCCTGCATACCTCCACCAGATGCCGAATTTTTCGTTCCGCCACATCATTTTGTTGCGGTGTATAAGCACAAGTCAACTCCTTCTTGATGCCATGCCTGAGAGAAACTCCTTGGATGTAAACTCGCCTCCATTGTCGGTTCGAAACTTTTTAATCCTTTTACCGAGCCTTCCCTGTCACCTAATATAAGGAAATAACCCAAATAATTACTTCCCTAATTAACACCTAATACATGGAAATACTAAACCTCCTTGTCAAGAAATTTAATTCATGGTAATACCAAATCTCCTTGTCAAAAAATCTTATTCATGTAATACCAAACCTACTTGTCAAGAAATCTTATTTCCAAGAAACATATTTCCTAATTTGTTCACTGCCTTCATAAAATACAAATGTATATTTATATTTTTAACAGTTATTTGCCTCCGCAAAAAAAAAAATATTCAACTAAACAAATTAAATGTCAAATCTGAAAAATACACCAATTCAAAAATTTAAAAATCTAAAAATCTAAAGAAAAAATGATCACAGTCCACTACAACATTCATTTCTTTGAAATACTAAATATTAAATATTAAAAATTAAATACACCAATTTATCAGCAAAATGACAAAAGTACTAAATATTAAATATAAAAAAATGGCAACGAGTAAGTAGCGATCGTGACGGAAATGCAGAGAGAGACGAAGGACAGCGAGTAAGTAATGATCGTGATGGAAATGGTTCAGACTCGAGAAGGAGAAGAACGGATGAGATGCTGGAAATGGTTCACACACAGACACAAGAGGCCCTTCATTTCATTCCCGCACGTGCCCGGGCTTAACATTTCCTTGTTCGTGTTTCTCATGGGCCGACGATGTGTTATACTAGGTACATATAAATCTGGAAGGATGTGTATTACTAACAATAACATAAGCCGCCCTTTAAAGCAATTACTTCATGTGTTACAAAAAATATGAAAGTAATTATTACTTGTTTTATTAAAAATTATAAAATTAATATTTCAGTATTTTCATGATCTGCCAAATAGTGACGGTTAGTAATAGCGTAGGCGATATTTTACCTAGTTGCGCACAACCTATAACAAACAAAAAAAATCTATGGGACCGGATATATCACGACGCTTAAAGCATGCCGTCTGCACGACGTGCTGAAATCAACCCATCAAGACCGTAGCGACGCAACAAGGCTTGATTTCGAAGTGACGCAGCTCATGGCACAAGGATGGCGCTCACTCTGTAGATCTAAGAGACGAGTCGACGCGATGGAAGCGATGACAATGGAGAGGAGGATTTTTCGCAATTGAAGAGAAAAATGATATAATAAAATATAATCCCCACACACACACACACACACACACACACACATATATATATATATATATATATATATATATATATATATATATATATATATATATATATATATATATATATATATATATATATCAGCACCCAAATCAATACTATATATGTGCATTAAACAATATATATATCTAATAAAAACAATATATAGATATGATATAGCATATATAATTAAGACAAAATAGTATATATTTAACAATATATAATTCTGACAAAAGCAATATATATATTAGTACACAAACAATAGTATATAGGTGCATTAAACAGTCAATATATACATTGTAATAAAAACAGTACACATATATGACATAAAAGTATATAATTCAGACAAAAACCTATATACATCGGTATATAGATGCGATATAGCAGTGTATAGATGAAATATAACATTATATATATCTAATTTTTCCTTTTCGGTTTTATAGGGATAATATGTCAAATCTATTTTCAAAGAAATTAACTTTTGTCAAGTTTTGAACCCACAATTTTTGGGTTGGTAACCACTCTTACTATATGAGTTTTGGTATATCTAATAAAAACATTATATGAATTTGATAAATATAGGAAGGAGACTAGCAGACAACATATGTGCAGTAGAAGGACAGTAAATATCATCACGTCAGAGAAGAGAAATACGACGGAAAGAAAGGGTGGGAGGTGTCCGCGCGAAGTGCTGGAGAAGAGAAGCACGACAGTCGACGGGTCAGGCCGGGATGGACCTGTAGGATTAGTGCCCTAGGCCAAGTGTATTTGTGCTAGGAAATGGATTATGTATTAAGACATTATTATTTATTCAATAAAGGTTGTTTCTTATATATCTGTTGTTGGGAAACCCATAGTCATGTACGTTACATGCGCAACAAAACCTACGGGTTAAACCCTCCCTAGGATCATCGTAAAGGAAATAAAGGTACGAGATTATGCTATTAAAATTTATACCTCGGATCTTCCTGATCCGGGAAAAAGAAGCGGATGTACATCTGAACGAACTTCCGTCTTGCTTCCTTCTCCTTCCTGGCTTCTGAAGCTCGACTCTGCAAACCTTCTTGCTCTTCCTAGGGATGAAGAACTAGATCGCTCGCTAATCTCCAAAGCAGAAGATCTCTACTCGTATCCACGCGAACTTCAGACGTACGGAATAACCGGACTCGGCTAGACGAGTCCGGAAATACTTTCCGAAAATAACTCAAAACTCTCTCTCTCTATTTCTGTATACTAGACGGCCTCTAAGGCTTCGGAATTGTGTGTCGAATAGAAGGGGGCTGGCTACCCCTTTATTTATACTAGAGAGAGGGGTGAAAGAATGGTAAATTTCGTTAAGGAAACAAATCCTGCCTGCCGCGTGAACAGTAATTCATGCTTCGAACAGACCATCGTTTCCATATAAACGATGCTTGTCCGCCAAGCAAATCAGCACATACCATATGTGTTCCGTTCGAACGCGTGAACAGTAATTCCTGTGCGTGAACAGTAATTCCTGCGCGATCAAATATCCAATATTTGATTTATTCTTTCGCCCATTTATACATCACATGTATAACTGTTATTGAGTTATTTTCATCCTGTACGAATGGAGTTCATTGTGTGACCGTGTAGGTTCCATTTAACGCTGACAACGATCTTCTAAAGATCGTAAGTCATGAGTAACCTCTAGACTGATGTCATGACTACCCATGTTAAATGAAATGATCAGCGATCATAAACCTATCTGAATAGACATTTGCTTATTCCTTTTGTTCTACGATATACGTCTTGATCACAAGGCACGGTAATATGTCATCCTTGAGTTTGATCAAAGTCTCTTTCCTGATCGAGAATTAGACTGAGTAAATACAAAATGATATTAACAACACATGTTAATCCATTTTGAGCATGGTCATGCATTTCCTTCAGTCCTAGTTCATCAGGGGCCCAGAGAAATCTCCCTCTTAACGAGAGGAACAAATCCCATCTTGGTCACTCACATTTCTCGTCATGATTCAATGAATACCTAATGATGACCCTAATGATCATCCCGTTACGGATGACGTAAGATCATATTAAAGTATGCAGTTCCTCATACAGAAATCCATGGTGACCTCAAGTCGTAGGAACAAGCACACTATTCATATGAGAATCACTAATGACATATACCATGCATATTCTCATAGTGTGGTCAGTCCAGTACATGTTCTCTAACACGCACCCATATTTCAGACTTGACATCCCTATGTCCATGATCAGCAGAACATGATCATCCAGTCTGCGAATATACTAGTGTGGATATGTAGCTTCTTACTTGAAGTATGTTTATCTCTATAAACATCCTACATATCACTAGGGACGGTTTAGAATGTCATTCGTTGGTTCACAGTTCTACTATCAGAATCACGTATTCTGATGACATGAATCCGAAGTGTCATTCATGGTCGATCTAATATATGTAAATATATTAGTCACCCATACACTCATTCATATATGAAATGAATAAACGTGTTTCTCATAATCTAATCTCTAGTCCAACACTTTGGCCTAGGGCATAATTCATTCAGCCTCCCACTTGCACTAGGTCAATCTTAAGCATCCAATGCTCATAAGGCAACATGACCTTCATGTTCTAGTAGCGGGACATATATGCCTATCATATTATAGAAATTTACATTGCAAACTTGTAATATCTACTATTGATCTCTATCATTAGTTGAGGACTTTTGAAATAGATACTTGTATCCTTGTTGCTCTATTCTGAGCAACTCTTTGTTCATAACATAGATTGTCAGGCTATAAGAGCACTCGGGACTACTCCTAGTTCCAAGATCAACTTTTGATTCAAGCATACCTATTATTCGCTTCTAAAGCGATAATATGATTTCGATTCAGTTACAATATCTTATTTGGAACTCATTCCAAATTACTGTATTCAAAATAAACGAATTGCGATAATGATCCATGTTAGGAAAGTATAATCTCTTACCACTATTATGCTCCTCATAGATCGGGATACCTTAGTTCTTCATAAGAACTTAAATATCAAATGACTATTATTTGCTTTCTTATACTCTAAGCATATTGCACAGTTCATTTTATGGTTTTAAGAATCTTATTCATCCCGTTAACAAGAATTGTTTCTTGTATATTGAACTTTTTCAATAAACGGACGATAAGTGCATGTTTTCATTGTATGAACGTCGTAGGCAAGAATCCTCTCTTGCATATTGAACTCTTTCAATATATATTGTTGAAAGCATAGAATCCAATTCATGTACCTTTCATTGTTCATATTAGTGCCATAAACAAGAACTCTTTCTTGCATATTGAATATTCAATATATATATGGTCGAAGGTAGAATTCAATTCTTATGTCCTTGTATAGCTCAAGTGAATGCCATAAGCAAGAACTCTTTCTTGCAGATTGAACACTTCAATAGATGGCTGAAGGCATAGAATCCCATTCGTATGTCTTTTATCATTCATATGACCACGGTAAGCAAGAACATTTCTTGCGTATTGAATTCTTTCAATTTCTTACCAATGTACTTTATCTTACAACCATAAGTCTGCATAGACTACAACTCCCAACTATTAGGATGGTGAAGGTTCTTTGTTGTAACACTAGAAGACTATCATACTCCCACTGAATTTCTTGAAACCGATGTGGACTTATCTATTTCGATTAAGTCAGATTCTTCAATTTACTTTGTCAAATAGATTCATCCTGAGATTCTTGCTTTAATCCATTCACGAATGAATTTACCTTTCAAAATTCTTGTGATCACAAAACTCTTGCTATGTATCTAAGATACATCCACAGTAAAGTTCCTATAAAGGAATGTGAGTTTTATATTCTTGTTCCATCATTATTTTCTGAGTTAATTGAAGATGATTTATTGATTTCAGAATATTGGTTTTTTATTTTGAAGAGATTTGGGAAATCTTGCTTTTATTGAGATGAAATTCAGTCAAGAGAATATTGGATTTGATGATTTTTTGGGTTTTGAAGATTGAATTTCAGTTTAAAGAACTAAAATTTTTGGTTTTGGCAGTGAAGAGGAAGAGTTTCTTGAAGAATTTCTTGCAAAATAAGGAGTGAAAGAACGGTTCTTGAAGAGAGAAAGAAAAATTTCGAGGTATGTTTGAATACTTTTTGGATCTTTAATAATTATTTTTTTTTTGGAGAAATTTATTCTGGATTTGATACCATGTAAAGATGATTGTAGAGAGAGAGAGAGAGAGTAGGAGATTAACTTTTATTTTATTGATCAAGAGATTACACATAGGACTTATTTATAATACAAGTGAGTTAATTGAAGCCATTAGCTAACTAGCCGTTGGAACTATTTTAGCCACTCATTTAGTAAACTAATCATAGTCATACATTGAGTAATCAACTCCTAATTATCTTCCTAATATTCTATCAATATATCCTAATACTAATCACTTGGCTTATTTTTATTTAACCAAGTGCTATGTATTATTAAAATTTTAGCTTTCCAAGGAAGAGAGGATGAAGAATCTTCAACTTCCCGCCCTCCAATTTTCTAAGGAGGTATTGTTGCCCAAATATGTGTTTTCATTTTAGTCTCTTTATTTCTAATGGTCTCTCTTTTTTCTTCTATTATTTTTTCTATTGTTTGATTAAATATGATTTTTTTTTCTTTCAGCATATGTGTTGTCCGTAGGCTTGTCAACGGATCGGGTCGGGTACGAGTTTGCCCAATCCAAAACCCGACCCGAAAATTTCGGGTTTGACCCGAACCCGAAATCTTTACGGGTTTTTTTTTAACCCGAAACCGAATCCACGAAAAATCCGAACCCGCGGGTAAACCCGAAACCCGAATTTATTCTCCATTTTTTCAAATTTATTTTTTATTTCTTTGTTTATTCATCTTTATTTTGTTTCTTTGTTCTCTATTACACGAGAGAGAGAAAGGGGAGAGCTAAGGGAAGAAGGATTAGTTTTTTTTTTTTACGGTTAAGATTGTTTTAGATGAAAAAATGAATGATTTAGATTAAAATTTAAAAATATACTTATAATTTAACTTTCGGCTTCGGGTTACCCGCAGATCGAGTAGTGCCAAACCCGAACCCAAATTTATTTTCGGGTTTAAACCCGAAACACGATCTGCGGGTTTTTTTATCGGGTTTAACTCGACCCGTTCGGGTCGGGTACCTACTGGGTTTGGGTCTAACCCAATCCATTGACAAGCCTAGTTGTCCGTGGCCGAGCTTATATGTTACTTATGTCATGGAGAAACTCAAAATGGCTGCCACTTGGTTTAATAAAAAAGGTTAATGAACCTAGGCTTGTCAACATTTCGGGTCGGGTACGGTTTGCCCAATCTGAAACCCGACCCGAAAATTTTGGGTTTGACCCGAACCCGAAATTTTTACGGGTTTTTTTTCGAACCCGAAACCGAACCACGAAAAACCAGAACTCGCGGGTAAACCCGAATTTATTCACCATTTTTTCAAATTTATTTTTTATTTCTTTGTTTATTCACCTTAATTTTGTTTCTTTGTTCTTTGTTACACGAGAGAGAAAGGGGAGAGTTAAGGGAAGAAGGGTTAGTTTTTTTTTTTTGCCGGTTAAGATTGTTTTAGATGAAAAAATGAATGATTTAGATTAAAATTTAAAAATATACTTATAATTTAATTTTCGGGTTCGGATTCAGGTTCGGGTTATCCGTGGATCAGATAGTGTCAAACCCGAACCCGAATTTATTTTCGGGTTTATACCCGAAACACAATCCGTGAGTTTTCTTATCGGGTTTAATCCGACCCGTTCGGGCGAGATACCTAGTGTATTCGGGTCTAAGCCGATCCATTGACAAGCCTAAATGAACCTGGCCTTTTTCTTTAATATTTCCTTCTCTTATGTCCTAATTTAACATTCCCTTTTGATGCACTCTCTTTTTGTTCTTTCACAGGAGGTGCAAGATACGTCTGAAAGAGAGGAAATGTTGGCAAATCGTTTTTCTTTCTTAAATTAAGTTTTGGTAGTGTGAATCATGAAATATTGAAATGTAATATTGATTGGTGTCATCTTGCTTCTTTTAAATTAGGTTTGGTATGGGTTGTGTCTCTTTACATTTTGTTTGTTATAAGTCGTGTCGGACACAGATACATTGTTAATATCCTGTTAACTTTTGAATTAGATAGTTAATTTGTTAGCATAATGTTTTGAAGGTATCACAATTCTTGCATTTATTTGTACGAAGTAAAATCATACCAAATGATAGCGCATATGAATGCTAGAAGGTATCCTGTTTCCATCTATCTTTGAGTTTATTTAGGGGACCACGTGGCACCTTTTGTTTCTTTAGATAATAATCCGTAGACATATACAACACATGCACACACACTCACACACTGAGAGGCAATATCTAATTTTATCTGAAAATCCGTCTAAAAATCTCTCTAAAATTTTGCTAAACACAGAATTTGATTCCTTCACCTATGAAAAGTGTAGCTAGTATCATAATCACTAGACTATTCTAATGGTGAGTGTGTGGCATCTTTCTATAAACCAAATTTTAAGTTCAAGTGCCTGATTCTTTCCTTGATTAGGTGACAACTGAACCTCTTGGTCGCTGGTTTGATCTTCGATACCATGCTTGTGGCCTATATCTTCTGCTCTGTGGATCGCAAAGTGCCTTCTACTTGTTCGTGAATTTGCTTTTTTGCGCCTCAGAATTGACTCATTTTAGCTCATTTTGCTCTTTTTTTTTGTACAAACACACACAGAACTAATGAAGTGAACTTATGAGTAACTTCATTCTTGCATAAAACTAAGATCAGATTTCATGTGTACCCCTACAAAACTTTATATTTCATGTACAACCCTATAAAATATAGTATCTCTACAAAACTACTCAAATATCATGAATATCGTTGCCATCCGTTTGGTGTTAGTATTACAATTAATGTTTTATTTTCTCAAGTTTACCTCTATATAAATAAAAAGTAAAAAATCTTCGCGAAATATACTCTTCTCTTTATCAGATTATAAATGCATATATGATATGTAGAATATTTATATGTTTAAATGAAGCTAAGGAAAATAATGCCAAGCTTTTTATTTCATGAAGAAGAAATGTAATCATAAAAATAATTTCATGTTGGCATAGACAAATAATACTATAAATGCAAGAAAAAATTTAGAGAATCCCCAATAAAACAAATTTATCGTATTCTTGGAAAGTCCAATAAATTACCGTTTTCTTTTAGTTGCAAAAGATGATGTCTGGCCTCTCAATGAGTTTACCATCTGAGTTCTAGCATGAGAAAAATGAGGCAATCATGTAGCCTAAAATGACTTGCCGGTCCCCAACACAAGATATGTCCACCGAATTTATTTATTTTCTTTTTAAATTCTCAAAATATGAACAATTAATGAAATATAAATGTGTACATTAAGCTAAAAACCGGCAAGTCATCCTTGGCTGCACAATATATGATAACTAACCTCGTTCCCACATGCAAGACCTTGATGATTAGTTACTATATTCACACATAAATCATCCAACCAATCATAACAAAAACTTTTGAAGCGAAAGCATCATTTCCCTTTGGAGAAAGAGAAGAGAGTTTGGGAGAGAGAGAGAGACTCACAAGTTTGAAATAAGTAGCTATTATGGGGTTCGTTATAAAGGCGGCTTCTTTTACTGCAGAACCAACGGGGAAAAGGAGTGGAGATTGGTTTTTTACATGATTTGAGTGACAAGGATTTGATAGTGCATGACAGTAGGAAACTAGCTAGCTTAGGGTTAGGGTTTTTATACAGACAAGATGGCCATGACCTAATGGTTGTAGAGTTCTTTACTGTAGGCATGTCATGGCCCTTCTGACTGGATATATCGTATACTCGTACGTCACGTATGTGGGTGCAGTGTGCTCAGCTTTTGATGTGTACAGGCTAATAACCATGTATGACTAGCTGAGTGGAGGATACACAGCAAAGTTGTTACTTATTAACAGTCCCCCCAAAATGATCTGCAAGCCCATTATATGCCAGGTCGAAACATGTAAGCTAAAGTAATCGGCAGGCCCATTATATGCTAGGTCAAAACATGTAAAGTAAAATGATCCGCAGGCCGGAACATGTAAGCTCAGGCTGAATTTCTTATTTAACCCATCTAACTTACTAGAATACTTCGGGAAGCCCAATCAAACTATCTTCATATAACTTGTCACGTAATTAAAGAGGATCAAAATAACATTTTGCCCTCATATTCCTTCAAAATTATTTGTAGCTAGAGACTATTCGCTCATTGTGCGAGATTTACGAGTTTTTGATATATAAGAAGTGAATTATTTTTTTATTTTGTCTTGTAGAGTTTTGTAAAATTATCAATATTAAAAAAATGTAATAGTCCAAACCAAGCAATATGTTTTTAGAGCGGATTGCGGCGAATAAAAGAACACAATTTATAAGTCGAAAGAGCGGATTTGGGGCCAAGTAACTTTTTCCAAAATTAAAAGTCCGAAGCCTTGTCTTTGATTTTTGTAGAATAGAAGTCTTTAATTTTTTTTTTCAAGTTAAAATGAGTCAAATGTTTCTTTGGAGTACACAACAGTTTGTATGTGGATATATTTTGTAAGAAATTAGTACATTAACTGGCCCAGTTTAACTTTCAGGTACACATTATATTGTCCTGAAAAAAGCTTAAGCTTGGTTGGTGCTAGTAGTTAATGCACTAGCCTATTTAAATAACGCAATTTCACATTCACAAGTGACAAGTGAAGGTGGGACTAATCACTACCCCCCCCCCCCAACGTTTCGGACTGGGGTGTTACAAACCCTCCCACTTAAATTCTGACGTCCTCGTCAGAACTCACAGATTGTCAGTCGCATCCTAGTGCACATCCGTGCGCACCGTCATAAGATAGTACTTCAGGTCTCTTTCAACCAATACATATCCGTATGCGACCGCACGATAGTACCCTCAAGATCGAACTGCTCTGATACTATATGTAAGAGTCTAGTGCATTAACTGGCACAGCCCAACCTTCAGGCCCACACAATATTGTCCCGAAAAAGACTTAAGCTTGGTTGGTGCTAGTAGTTAATACACTAGCCTATTTAAGTAACACAATTTCACACACAAGTGAAGGTGGGACTAATCACTAGCCCCCCTTACGTTTCGGTCCGGGATGTTACATATTTTTTAAGGGTTACTTGTGAATATGTTAATGTTGTATCATTTGCATACAAAAAATTTGCAATCTAAGAATTATTAGGTTAAGATACCATTTGCATAAAACACGTAATACAAGAAAAAATATTCAATAATATACTCAGAAATGAAAGAAAACAATTCAAGAGATGTCGGCAAATGAAATAGAACTCTTCCACAAACAATGGCTCAAGCGTGATATGCAGCCAATTCATGCTCTTACCGCCTCCTCGTCAGTGCCCTAAGACATTCGGTTGTATGATTAGATCACAAATATCATTCTATTTTACCGAACACAATCCCCGTTCTGTAAACCGAAGGTCATTCTCTATATTGCACGGATACGAGTGTCGTCTCTGACAAGAAACGACCATGATGATCCAGCAATTAATATATATATATATATATATATATATATATATATATATATATATATATATATATTGTTTTTATCAATTTATTTTATTTTAAAGACTTATGCATAATATTTTCACATTACAATTAAAAATTATGCCATATTTTATAATTGATACAATATACATGACTTTTGCAGTTGCACTTCTACATAGACATATACATGTTTCTTTATAAAACTCTGATATTAAATATAAAATCTGCTCTAAATATTTAATCTCACAGTCACCGGAGTAGAAAAAGTAGAGTGTATTAGTCTCTAAAAATAAAATAGTAAATTGGTGCAATAATTGGCCAACAAGGCAAAAACACGTGTCCATATTTTTTTGTGGTGCGTACCAATAGGTTTCCTGAGAAAGTGTAAGAAATATCGGAGAAGTGTCATGAGGAGTATTCCAACAATTTTTAATAATAAAATATTTGACACGTCACGTGTTGTGTCGGACACATGTCCGAGAATATTCGAGAAGCGTCAGTGTCCGGCACATGTCCGACACAAATACAGTTGAATCTTTGAAGTGTCCGCACAACATAGATCATTCTCATCAATGATGAATTAGTTTCAAGAATTGTGGCTCAAGCTACTGTGGCACGTCAAGTTTGAGGGAGTGTTCTTTTAGAGATAATATGAATTTAAGTAATATAATTATAAATTACATAGTTTTATTAATTGTAAGATTAAAATGAGAGATTATGAAAATCAATTATGAATTCTTCAATTACACATGCAATTTTAAGAGAACACTTTTTTAATCCATAAAAAAAAATGTAGGTACACTTGTACCAAAATCTAAACCTTGAATTTCTTTCCGATTCATAGTTTACTTTCTCCACTATTCTTTCTCTTTCAAGTATATAGTTGTACATCTATAAATCCTAAAAAATATTCAAAAATGTTGCATGTGTAACTTTTTCTTATATAACCCTAATATTTTCTGAAGTTAGAAAATCAAAATCTCCTTCATACAATAGTGAAACTTAGCTACACAATAGAGCAATTTTTTCAAATTCTTTTTCTCGAAGTTGCTCTCGTACAAAAAACAAAGATTGGGAAATCTGAGTTGGTAGGCTGAATTTACTATTTATTGGAATGATTCGGCCGAATTAAATTTTTTTCACGAATTTTCACATAATTAAAAGGCCCAAAACCAAAATTACATATGGCTCTAACGTTTTTTTAAATCATTTAAAACGTTATATTAAAATTTGCAATATATGGTTAACAGTAGTGATACTGAGATGACATGTTTTTATACAAGTAAATTCAATATTTCAGATACAAATTTTTTTTTCATGATAAAAAGAAACGTCACAAAATTACTTTC
This sequence comes from Juncus effusus, assembly GCA_027726005.1. Taxonomy (NCBI): domain Eukaryota; kingdom Viridiplantae; phylum Streptophyta; class Magnoliopsida; order Poales; family Juncaceae; genus Juncus; species Juncus effusus. Next base: position 6,493,215 of record CM050890.1, on the reverse strand, counting down.
CAGATCTATCTATTTAGTTGTTAGTCCGATCTGCCCAAATTATATTACAATTTACAAGACGAGCTAGAGCTATGCTTAATATTTAATTAGCAGAATTAGCAGATGATGTGCCAAATCCATGTCAATATCCCACCAATCAAAAGATTACAAGATAAATTAATTGATAGTCCGGTTTAAAAAATAATAAAAAGGAGAGATCAAGGAATAAGGTGCCTCAGTTTAAATTGTTTTCATAGTTGATAACTCAAAGTATATTTAATACCATCACCGGCACCCGATTTTTCAACAAGACATCACGAAAAATATCAGAGATACAAAAGGGTGAAAGTAAGGAATAAAAGATTACTGAATCAGAGATTCCCCTAGACAAAACAAAGTTCATCATCCCTCTCAAAGGAGGATTTCTGATGCAACTATCTTGTACTCATCACCTTCCAGTCCAAATACAATCAAGCAAGAAAAAAACACAAAAAAAGGGAATAAATTAAGAAAAAAAGCCATAAAAAAATGAGAGATTCCCCTAGACAAATCGAAGCTCATCATCCCTCACAAAGGAGGATTTCTGATGCGTCTATCTTCTTCTCATCACCTTCAAATCAAAATAAAATCCAGCGAGAAATACACACAAAAAAGAAGTAACAAAATGGTTAAAAAAAATGCGGCGATTAGAGAAATCGGCAGATTAGGTCAAAAAGATTTATTCTTATATAGATCATTGATGGGCCGAAAATAAAGCCCAAATTAAATGGCAACGGAATTTTATTAAAGCCCAAAATAAATAATGGCCATGGAATTTTCTTATCTTAAAAGCCCAAACTAAAGCCCAAACATAAACAATGTATATTACAGTCACCTCCCATCCACTAAGTCAAGAATGAATTAAACAAGCCTTCGACATGAACGTTGTATACGTACGTTCGACGCCGGCTCCGGCCACCTCCTCCCTCCGCCGCCGGCGCCTCCCTAACAAAACGTTAAACCTTGCGCAGAACCCTAATTCCAATCCCGACTTTCATCCAATAGGATGCTGCCACTGTGGCAGGCGGGGGTTACTCGCCGCGTCAATCTCGGGTCTTCTTCCTCTCGAGCCTTTATTGGCATCTCCGGCCAGAGATCCCGCTGTATGAAATTCGTTTTATTTTGATCCAATTATGTATTCAAAACTGAAGTCAACTTCTCGAGAGAATAGAGATTGATGTGTTTGATATGTAATGTAATATGTAATAGGCTGTAATGGAAAGGGTTCATCCTTCAAGACCGGATTTCTATCAGGAATTGTACGCTAAGGCGATGAGTTCTGGAATGAAAGCTTATGAAAATGAGGTAATAGTGAGTTTTATTACTCTAATTATGTTGTTCGATACAAAGATTATTCTTGTAAAAGATTGCAGGGTACAAAGAGAAACTATTCTCCAATTTGACAGCTGGCTCGAGCAAAAAGATTGTTCTTGAACTAGGAGTTGGAACGGGTCCTAATTTCAAATATTACGCGAATAATATCGATACGCAAATCATAGGAGTAGACCCGAACAATCAAATGGAGAAATATGCAAGAGCATCTGCACGAGCAGCTGGATTACCACTTCCAAACTTCAACTTCCTTAGAGGGGTATGATTATATTTTTTTTTATATATTGTGCCTTTGAATTGTAGTTTTTTTAATATTTTCCATTGAAATATTAAGAAAGGAATACATATTTTTTTTGAATTTTAGGTGGGAGAAGCTTTACCAGTTGAGGATAGTTCAATGGATGCGGTGGTTGGTACTCTTGTTTTATGCTCTGTGAAAGATGTTCACTTGACTCTCAAAGGTGAGCTCTCAAATTTCGTATTTGATAAAATAATATATTTTTTTCCTCTTAATTTCAAAATTTTACTGAATTTACCATAATTAATTATAATTGACTTATGCAGAAATACAAAGGGTTCTAAAACCAGGTGGGGTCTACATATTCGTCGAGCATGTTGCTGCAGAAGGTAGTATTTATTTAACTATTCCTACTTTTATCTCCATTTTCTTTTCTATTATTTTTGTCTTTTTACTTTTCAATTTATCGTGTGATTTTTGCTCTTTTTCCTAGATGGTTCATTTCTCAAACTGATGCAAGGATTTCTTGATCCGCTGCAACAATTTGTCGCTGATGGGTGTCATTTGACAAGGGAAACTGGAAAGGAAATAGCACGAGTTGGTTTCTCTGATTTGAATCTGAATAACGCATTCCTCAACTCAGTTTCTTTATTTGGTCCGCATGTGTATGGAGTAGCTTGTAAATAACTCCATTGCTTTTGGCAGATGGTGTCCATTTAGATGGAGATATTTTTATCAAAATAGAAGTTAATTGTTACATTAAGTATTTTTAGGAAAGAATCTTCAACTAAATCTTAATCGGCATTCTATCTAATCTAACGGATAAATTATTAAACGCCACAAATTTGGTTGCAAAGATAAGTACTCCATTCATATAGAATCAAGCTACCGAGAAATTATACGTCCTTATGATCTACTTCCAACGATGGGAGCAATAGTATGTTACTTGAGATGGATGTTGTAAGCTTTTGTGGCAATAGATCTGTGACAAAACATATGTTAACAGGCAAACAGTTAGGAGTGTAAACGGTACGGATCCGGTTCGAATAGTGGCCATATTGTTGCGTACTTTTTTTCAAATTAAGATATGATTAATTATGGATCCAGATAACGGATGCAGTTTGGATATTAAACGGATATGAATACGTCCAGATATCTCGGATACAGTTACGAATAAAAATTTTATTCAGATAACTAAAAATGGTTATATAGTACAGAATAAAATATTTGTTTTGTAACTCTCAACTATCACTAAGCATAAAAAGTATGAAACTTCTAACATGTTTTTACTTCATAAATCATTATTAGATAAAAAACATGAATCGTCAGAAAAAATATGAATATATAAGAAAAGATGAAGCATTCAAGCTTTCAAATATCTCATGTAGTGATATATAAATTAAATCAGAAGCTCAATAATTATGAAGTAGCATATACTTGAGCAAAATTAACTCACAACTGGATGAAGTTTATATTGTGGGTGTGGCCTGGGCCATTTTTTCTCAAGGAATTTAATTTTATGCAAAATATAATCAAATTATTAGGTATTATTGTATGAATATGAAAATAAAGTTAAAATTATCATTTATAATAGGAAAACTATGAAAATTTTAATTAGTTTTTAAAAAACTCCTATAAACTCATCAAACAAGTCCATCAAAATTTTACATTCAAAAAGAGCTTAAAAATATTAAACTATATATTAATTTCATTCAAATATCTAAAATAATAAATTATTTTTATCCGAAGGGAGGAGGGCAGCTCTAGTTTAGTTAACGTTTGTAATATAGATGAAGATGACTTACTAATTGGTTACAACAAAATTAGAATTACTTGGATGCTTGGATGGGTTTTGAATCACAAATTACTCTCAATTACTTGCACTGAATAGTTATAACAATAGTCATAAATCATAATAATCATAAACGGTTTGTGGGGACCAGGGACCGGGGGCATGTGAGATGCTGAAGTAAAAACGGCAGCGGCATGTTACATTACATGTGTGACGCACGGCACGTCTCTATTCTCAAATCAGGGCAGGTCCAGGCAACCAGGCCTAGCATGTGCTAGCTCTTACAGTCACTCGTTTGTGGTGAGAGGACGAGATGTGATGCCAAGTCATGCCAAACATTTCCATGTCAAGTACAAATTGAGAGGCGCCCCTTGTTTGTCCAAATCAAACTCTCACGATATCTTTTGCTTTCTTCACCATCTAATAGGTTTGGCACCATTATGTAGGACATTGGCTTAACCTTTTTAATAAATGGTTAATTTTCTTAGTAAGTATTTACCTTAATCGTAATTAGTAATTTTGTGCAAGATTTAGCAGTTTATTTTTGTGGCATGATAATCATTTCCAAACAAAAAAAAAATCTAGATTAGTTTACTTTATTTTTATTAAATTTGATGAAAAGGGTTACATGAGTTGATTATTTTTTTAATTTAACTTAATAAGAATTTTTTTCAAACTTTTACAATGATCACTTTACTTGAAATATGACATAGCTCCATGTTATATATAAGAAATAACGACACTCAAAAAATATTTTATTATTTGTATAATGTATATTCTCAGGGATGGAACCTGAAATAAATCATGAAGGGGCCCGAGACGGTACTATGTAGAAATAATAAAGCATGAATATTTTTTTTCTTTATTAGCCATAACACTTTTTGAAATAAAAACAAACCGTTTATCTAAGCATTGCATAATTTGTCTAGTAACTATTGATTAAAACATAAAATTTCATTTGTCTCTATTTTTCCCAATTTAATACTTCACATTGAATTTAAAGAAAGTTTAACTTCATATTTAAAAATATTTCATTTTACATTGAAAAATATTTAAAAAAAGAATACAACATTTAAAAAGATCATATAATAAAACTTTATGACTGACATTCTGAAAATAGTATAATAATTATATTTTAAGATTAAACTATAACTATTATTATGACTTTACAAGATATACTTAATTTGAAGTATTTTAATCTTTTTAGGTTAAAATGTCAAATGTATGTGCAATTCATTGGCATTATAGGAAGTTTTGTTATTAATGTTAGAAAAAAAAATGTTTTTTTTTTTTTTGTTTTTCAGTCTGCTAGGCGATTAGAAAATATTATTCCACTAATTGGAAAAATAGTTAAATTTGACTTGTAGGAAGAAATATCGAATATATATGAGAAAATGTATATAATATATTAATATAACAATGTTAATTTTTTTTACTTTGGCAATTACAACCTTGTGGTACACGTTACAAGGCAACCCTATGGTTTTTTTGCATTCACCATACATTTTGTGTAATGAGCTTGAAAAGTAGATTGGATGGTCTATACTATATATAACAATACAATTATGATTTATTTGTTTGTTCAATTTTAATCCATGTAAAATCATATTGGTTACTCTGAATGGGCATGCTTGCATTGCAGCTTTAGTTCTTTGATTAACTTTTTTATTTACTTATATAACCCTTATATTTTTGTTATTCCATTATCAATTCACTATAGCAAGTAAAAGAGGGGCCAAATATTATTACTCACTTGAATTAAAATTTCTAAGAACTAAAAAAAAATTCTCAAATTTATAGAGGGGCCAAGGCTCTCCTTGCCCCTTGGTCTCCCCCTATCTCCGTCCTTGTATATTCTCACGTCAAAAATACACTATCACAAGATACAATGATAATTGATGAAGGTATATCCACACTACAAAATTGTATAACGAATTTCGAGAAAATATTTTTACAAGATGAAAATGCATATTATATAAAGTAAGGAGCGTCCGGTAGCGTCTGATTTCAAAAAAGTATAATGAAGTTACAAAAAGATATATCGGTAAACACAAAAGGTATAATGAAATTACAAAAAATAATATTTTCAAAAAAATATGATGAAATTACAAAAAAATATATTTTCAATTAATTCTGCACAAAATATATATGTGTACAGCTAAAATTGTATGATAACGCTGCCGAGCACTCCATAAGCTGAGCACTTTGAATAATTTCTCTAGATTTATATAGGTATACAATTGTAACATCTTCTCTTTTCTCCTAAAAAACATATATTGTTATTACAAAAATGACATATTTGAAAGATATACTATATAGTGTAAATTAAATACTGGATATTATTGACATGCTACAGGTTTATTTAGACTAAACAAAAACATAAAACATTTATTCTGATACATTATGTACTGTTTTTTTAGACAACCCATTGGATTGTTAGACTTGCTAATTATTGAGCTAAATGTGTTTGCTAAGACTCGAACTTGGGACTCTCCCAAAGTGAGTGTGGTGCCTTACCACTTGTAATGTTAAAATGAATTTACTTGAAAGAGAAAATTTGGTACTTTTTATATATTGTTAAAGTGAATTACTTGAATGGAAATTTTGTACTTTTTTTTTCTCTTTTAATTGAATAGAGAGTTTTTTTTTTTTTTTGAAATTATAGCCGAAAGGCTACTTAAGATTTTCATTAAAACGTAAAAAATTGCTACAAATTGAGATTATAAATAACACCCTTTAAAATAGTTCAAATGTTACTCCTAATCAACAAAATGAAAATAAAGTCTTAAACGACGCCTAATTTGTATTGACTTCCAAATCGTCGCGCGGATATGACTCGTCACTGATCTTGCGGGGGTTATTCCACCGGTGGATGGAGAAGGCTGACGTTACCGGATAAAACACCAAATTCAACCGTACCAATCCCCTTTCACAATCCCATCCAGTCGTGTACCGGTCATAAAACCGGCACCAAATCAGCCCCATACAACTTCGTACGAGAGTGACATACTGGCCACAAAACCAGCACAAAATCAACCCCGTACTGGTCACATACCTGCTACAAAATCAATACCAATTCAGACCCGTACTAGTCGCATACCAGACGAGCACGGCCACCAAATCAGTCCAGTACTAGTCCCGTACCAGTCTCGTACCAACCAGAAACTTCAGTTAAAAGCTAAATTAAAATCATCCCCCAAAACAATCACTACAAAATCAGTCCAAAGCTGAACCAAAATCAGCCCCCCTTTCCCGTCTTCGGTCATGCAGAGAGAAATTTCATCGCCAGTCGTGCAAAAAGGGAGATCTCATGCAAATATCTTGTTGCTGGTCGTGATTGCACAAAAAGAGAGATTGTGCAAAAAAAGAGATATGGTCGTCGTCATGCAGAAATCCTATCGCGGTTTGAAATCCAGCAACAAGATATCACGCGTCGCCGTTCAGTCTAGGGTTTTGTCACTGTCACGAACTGCCAGTTGGTGCTAAAGTAGAGATGCCTAATGGAAAAGGTAGAGGGTGCCAGAGAGTTTCGACGTTCCAAGTCGATCCTGTAAGGGAGAAGCAAAAAGGAGAAGAAAGCGAGCTCAAAAGAGGAGCCTTTCTAGGGCTCACCACGGAAAAGAAAAGAAAAGAAAGGAAAAAACCCTAATCGCCACAGCCGGATCTGGGGGAGGTAGCTTCTTCGGCGCCTCCCCCCCCCCCCCCCCCCCCCCCCCCCTCCCGGGTCTACTGGCCAAACACATCTCTCCCTCTCTCTCCCGTATCCTCTCTCCTTTTCTCTCTCTCATTTAGCTTCTTGCAAAACCTTACCTGAGCAACATTAGGTTTGAGCGACAGTCTCTCTCCGGATGCGTCTCTTCTCTCTCTCGTGGATTGAGCAATGCTATTGAAACCCTAAAACGACGCTCTCATCATCACCCCCATACCGTGACAAAGTTACGTAGTTGAGAAAATCAGTCTCTATCTTGTTCTTTATTATATTGTAATGGGATGAAAAATCAATTTCTTGGTTTTTTGGCTAAGAAATAAGAATTCTCTCGGAGAAGAGAATGAAAGGCTATATGAAACTCCAACAATCATCAAGGCGGCGTTTGGTTTGAGCTTTTGAGCATGGATGCCTTGGCATCCAATAGGGGATGGATTTCATTCACATGTTTGATTTTTACTAAGTAATAAAAGTAAGAGAATTCTTGATTCCCTAGATAATATTTGATGGAAATATGATTAACACCAAAATTGGTGGCTTTTCTCATTCCCATGAGAAGGGAATGCAAAATTAAGGAATTTTTTTTATAAAGAATATTTCTCCCTCATTAATTAGTCGATCTAAATAGATTTTACAAATTTAGAATCTCCATAAATCAAGATTTTTTACAATCCTTGAAATATATACACCAAACCAAACATGAATATGATAATAGTACATGACTTGGAATTAGATTCCTTGAAATATGATTCTTTGGAATCCATGCATTCCAAGGCATCCTTCAATACTCAAAACAAACGGCCCCCGAATTTCTTATCTTTTTATCAAAAGTATTTAATCATTTAAATATCTCTTTCTTAAGTAAAAAAAAAATCAACATTTATTTTTACTTGATCCTTCTAAAGCAAAAAAAAAAAAATATTTGATTCAATCAGAAAATTCAACAATTTGAACTTTTTATATGACTCAAATTCAAATAATATGAATTTGATTTGACCCGCATTTAACGGAGTAACTCACAAATCCAAAAAAATGAAAAAAAATCTTAATCCAGTTTGATAAAAAAATCACAACACAACTGATTTCAATTGAGTCACTCGACTCACAGGTCACCATAACTGTGCATATAATTAATCCAACCTACTGAATTCTGAAATAACTTAATTCCGGTTTGTCGTCTTTACAATTTTAATGGGCGACAATTTTCAACAAGACGCAACCGTGCCACAAAGGCCAAAGCGCCATAAAACTTGTAGTGAGACTCGCATGAATTTGTTGGGCCTGGCTTGGCTTGGTTAAACCCTTATAGGCTCAAATCATAGGTGAAAGCATGGGCAACTCCGCCGTCCTACGAATCTCACCTCTTTCAATACCAATTACCAAACCCTAACGGCTCATGCAGGTCAGTTCCTGTCGGTTTGACGGTGCTTCATTTATTTACTGCATGAGTTGAAATACTTCTTCATATCTCTCCAAATAATTCTGTATACACATCTTATTGTAGGAATATGGATTGAAATACTTTATACACATCTTTTATATGATATGATATTTATAAATATTATAAATGAATTAATTTTGACAAGCAAATACTTGACAAGATAAACGACACGACTTTGGCTTGAATTTCTATACTAATAGGTCATTTTCAAAGAAAAAATATTCTGCTTTAATAGGTAAAATAAATGGTCAGACTAGCGAGTCAAAGAAGTAATTACTAATTACTTCAACATATTTATTATCACATGGCAACAACAATCCGAAATGTGAAATTACTACGAATTATAGGTAAAATAAATAATTAATGGCCTTTTTGGTTTTGAATAGCCATTGTAGCCAAAACGCCAAGGCTTGTGAATGAATAGGAATAATAATAAATTGGAGTTGGTTAATTTTCCTGTTTGTGACATTTAATGCCTTTGTTGTAGGGTTTATATACACATCTCCCAGCAGCCTCCTAATTCGCCGTTTATCACTGATAAATGAGGTCCACTTGTTTTTAATATATATGGGGTCTATTTATCAATAGTAAACGGTGGACTGAGTAGGCTGGTAAAGGAGGGATATTTATACTTTTCCTTGTAACAACCTGCATTGAATCATGGGTTGGTTGTGAACTTGTGGCCCAACAAATAGGTCTGCGTGACTGCACCACAGCTTCGTAATTAATATGGAGGAGGAGGACTCATGAATTTAAGTTCAAATTCCTCAAGCTCTCCGGCCATTTATTTTCTATCAAGTTAATAATCATGGAATTACGAAGTTAATTAATCTTGTGTTAGAAACTTCTGGATACTGTACTGTTAGGAAGCTTTTCCCAACTCCAATTAAAATTGATATTCATAGGAAAAAAATTTAATTTGTTCTAAACACAGCCCTCTTAGTAGGACCACCCTTTAATTTGTAGATTCATATATATTGGAAACTAAAAAAACTATATTTTATCAATATTTAAAAAAACAACTATATATTTAGAATCTAACTAAGTTTAAGTCCTTGATAATAGGTTGGATTTTATCCTAAGTTGACTTTTCTTTGGAAAGAACAAAATTAGTTTTCTTTTTGGATGAAAATGCACCGCAACAATTTTTTAATATTTAATTTTCGCCCATAACAATATCAAAAGAATAATCCATGTTGTAAAATAACATGTAAAAATATTATAAAATATAACTCAAAAATTATTTAATCTTTTATATTGCATGGTTTTGCATCACTCTTTCGGTTGAAGGTCAGCAAAATAGCTAAAGAAATTGAACCTATTAATGTGGGAATATAAGAATTCGTATCGAAAAAAAAATATGAACTTCTGCCAGGGTTTTTCCGGAAAATTACAGGATTCCAGAATGTTCTTTTTGTTCTTCATTTTCTTGCGGGAAAAAAAAGTTAAGCTAGCACGCCGCACAATTAATGTACTTGATCATGATTATACAAAGTTATACTACATGCAAATTATCCAAGAAACATAATTACTTGACCATAATTAAATTGACTTCACCACTAAAAAGGTAAAGAAATTAACAAGTTGAGCCATTAATTGAGACAATTTTCTTTTTATCTTACAAATCCCTACATTATAAAAAAGGAAAAGTAAAGTGGGAAAAGACTGCTTTACTCTGCCATGCAATGCACCACTTCCAAACACTCGTCTCTTTCTTTCTTTTTACCCTTTTGACAGTCACATGGCTAGCTTGCTTAGCCCCCGTTTAGACTACAGGTCCACAATTCATTCAAAGTTCAAGCGCCTATTTATTTCCCCCCAAACCCCAAGACCTCCTCACTCTCACTACTCCCGCTGCTAAACTCTAAAAATATTAAAAAAGAAAAGAACCACTTCTCCTTCTTCCAAAGCTTCTGTACCCTAAAGCAAAAATGCCTCTTGTTGAGCTAGTGTTATTTGGTCTCCTCCCTTTGTTCTCTCAAGCTCATGCTCTTCCTCATGCAGGCGGGGGAGGGAACTGGGTTAGTGCTCATGCTACCTTCTATGGCGGTGGTGATGCTTCTGGCACTATGGGTATGATAAACTTGCAGAGAGCTCTTAATCCTACTTCAACAACTTTCTTACGTTTTGGTTCTTCTGTTTCTAACTCATTCTCTAACTTACGTAACAGGTGGAGCATGTGGGTATGGAAATCTATACAGCCAAGGCTACGGAACCAACACAGCTGCTCTGAGTACCGCTCTGTTCAACAATGGCATGAGTTGTGGAGCTTGTTACGAGATTAAGTGTGGAGGCGACTCAAAATATTGCCTTCCTGGTTCAATCGTCGTCACAGCGACCAACTTTTGTCCGCCAAACAACGCACTGCCTAATGACGACGGAGGCTGGTGCAATCCGCCCCTTCAGCATTTCGACCTCTCTCAGCCTGTGTTCGAACATATCGCTCAGTACAGAGCTGGTATTGTCCCTGTTTCTTACAGAAGGTAAGGAATATTTTTTCATCATTCACATTTTATATAACTCGCCCATTTTCCTCTGTTTTTACTCATTATTCTTTTCTATTTTTCTTTCTCTAGGATCGCATGCAGGAAGAAGGGAGGTATAAGATTCACCATTAATGGCCATTCCTACTTCAACCTGGTCCTCATCACTAACGTAGGCGGCGCTGGAGATGTGCATGCAGTTTCAATCAAGGGCTCAAAGAAGCCAGCATGGGAAGCCATGTCTAGAAACTGGGGCCAAAACTGGCAGAGTAATTCTTTACTGGATGGCCAGTCTCTCTCTTTCAAGGTCACCACAAGCGACGCCCGTTCTGTTGTCTCTGCCAACGTAGCGCCTTCTGGTTGGTGCTTTGGCCAGACCTTCAGCGGAGCCCAGTTCCACTGAGAAATGGGAAAAAGTGGGTAGTTTAATATTTTAGTAAGGTGGTATTTAATTAGGATTAGGGTTTGAAAGATGAGAGGAGCTTTATTTTAATGGCTCTCTCTTTTCTTTGTTAGGGTTTTTAGCCTTTTAGGTCCTTTTTAATGGGCTTAATTAGGGTTTAGGAGTGTCATTTTGTGACTGTCGTATTGTTGCTTTCATTTGCCTCAGATTGGAAGAGGTGGAGGCTTTGTTAACCACCCGCCAATTGATTGCATGTGGATTCTGGTTGTTTTTTTGTTTTGATTTTGAGTTCTTGTGATTTTCTGTAACCACTTGGAAGTTGCTTAAAATAGTAATTTGGTAACTCATTGTTGGAACTTCCAGTAAAATTGTTGTTTTGTTATTAGCTATGTTGATGTCAAGGGATAAATTATTATCATTTAAGTTTTAAATGCTTGTTTAAAGTGTTCTTTTTGTTGTTACTTGGGTCCCAAAATGACAGGGCGTGCATTCCTTTTTAGGGGTGTTCAAACGGCTGGGTCAAACCGAACCGAGCAAATCAAAATCAAAGTAAATCGAACCGGATTGAACTTCAACCGAACCGATCCAATTAAAATCAAAACCGAAGTAAAACCAAACCAGTTAAACCGAACTGTAAACCGGTTTGCCTATTTAAACCGTACCGAATGAGAACCATACACATTTCAGATTTTTCAATAGAAGTTGCATATAAATATAACTACTTTCATTTCATAATATATCATCTAATCCATATTCATCAAAACATTAATGCACATTGCAAAAAAACCAAAATAGCATTAGTAATCAAAATAAACTAATCATATCATCAATTCATAACATTCTTGTTCCATCTTAGCATCCAGGCTCCCATTTTTTCAAATTCTAAAATAAACAAGTAGAAGAAAATATGAGTTAAATTCTATATAATAAAATTGTGACAAATTTGTAAGTTAAGTAAATGAAAAAAATTGTAAATGAATTAATTTCCTCAAGTTTATCTACTGTTTCTATATTTTCTTCAACACCAACTTTTTGAGCTAATCGAAACCAATCTTGAGTGCATATAAGAGCTTCGACAATTTTTGGCGTTAATGATCCCCTAAATTCATCAAGAACTCGGCCACTGGTACTAAATGCCGATTCCGAAGCAACGGTTGATATTGGGATAGCTAAAACATCACGGGCCTAATGGGCAAAGATAGGAAATCTTTGCCCATTAAACTTCCACCATCCCAATATATCAAATTCCTTTTCTTCTACAGTTTCAATATCACTCAAATATTTATCTAACTCCGATTTATTCTCGCCCCCATTTGCCGACTTAAGTTTTTTAAACATTAGAAGTCATTATATCCATTTCATCGCATGCACGTCATGATTGTTTGCGCTAAATTATTTCCATTTACTTGCTCACGTTGAGGAGCATACAATCGTTTATGCTCATTGAATAATAAAATTAACTCCTCTTTCATTTTCTTTCCCATCATTTCACCTTTTGTTTCACCATACAATTCTACAAGAACAAAATTTACAAATTCCAACTTTCTTCTCGGGTCAAAAATAACCGCTAGGTATATCATCATGTTGATTTTTTCAATATTACCCCAATACTTCTCATACTTAGCCCTCATTTTGTCCGCCATTAAGCGTACTTCCAAATCACTATTTTCTTTCCACTTCTTTAATACACACTCAACACTAATAATTTCACTAAATAATGTATTAGAGGTGACATAATTAGACCCTGAAATTCTCTTCGTGAGATTGTAGAAGAATTTTAAAAATTCTATAAATCTCTCAATATTCTTCCAATCTAGATCGGTAGATGCACCTTTCCCCCCTTCACATTCATCACCGCTACCGAGTTCCACAAGAAATTCATTATCTAACTCCGCATAAGTATCAAACACCTTTCTAAATTTGAGAGTCACATCCAACATCAAATATGTTGAATTCCACCGAGTTGGAAGATCTAACACAACAATGATTTGCTATCAACTATTTCCATAACTACACATTCTTTAAACTTTTGAAATCTTTTCGGCGATTGTCTTACATATTTGACCGCCGCTCTAACTCGAGAAACCGAGTCACCTATCTCTTTTATACCATCTTGTACCATTAAATTAATAATATGGGCAATGCACCTCATATGGAGATTCTTCCCGTTTAAAATACTCGTGCCTCAATTGATAATTCTTTTTTTTAAATAATTAATTGCAACACCATTAGAACTTGTATTATCTACGGTAATAGTAAAAACTTTTGCAATTCCCCAATCTAACATACATTTTTCTAAAGCCATCCCTATTTGCTTACCATCGTGACTAAAAATTGGGCAAAAATTTAAAATCTTTTTATTTAATATCCAATTATCATCAATAAAATGAGCGGTAAGAAACATGTAGTTTAATTTATTTAAAGAGGTCCATGTGTCGGTGGTAAGACATACCCTTTGATCTTTCAAAATTTTCTTCAAATTCACTTTTTCATTTAGGTATATGCTCACACAATCTCTGGTGACAGTTGTTCGAGAGGGAATACGAAACTTTGGGCACGCAAGAGACATAAAATGTTTAAACCCCTCTTTATCGACTAACGAGAATGGTTGTTCATTTAAAATAGCCATCTTAGCAAGGGCATCTCTTTTATTATCATAGTCAAACCGCCAAGGAGTTAATGTACCCATTTTTTCCTTTTCTCCACCTAAACCATTTGGGTTTGGTTGAAGGGACAAAGAGATTGCTTACTATCTTCCTTACCAGAACACTTGCCGTTGTCCAAGTGTTTACTCAAATTTGTTGTTCCATTTTTATTCGTCAAGTTGGCATAGAACTCTTTTTTGCATGCAGTACGCCTTGCTTTCATACCATCTCCATCTTAAAATTTAGTGAAGAAAGCCCACACTCGTGACCCAGGCTGTATTTGTCTCTTCTTTCTTTTGCCATTGGATGTGCTAGGTGCCGTCGGAGTTTGAGTCTGTGGCGGTGTTGGTTGTTGAGCAACATCATTTGAAGGTTGTAATTCAATTTCTTCTGACATCTAAAATAAAGTTAAAGAAATATTACTTGTTACTATTAATTGAATATCAAAACACACATGAACATGCATATAAATTAATAAGAATGAAACCATATATTCATAGGATATGTAGTCTTTTTTTTTAATAAAGTGATATATGGTTTTAACAGGGACACTATATCACTATATGTCACTTTTTTTTAATAAGGATGAAACTATATATAACTTTTTTCTAATAAGGATGAAACTATATGTCACTCTTTTTTTGAATAAGGATGAAACTAGGTCACTGTTAAGATATAGTCTTAACAGTGACATATAGTTTAATTTTTATTTTTTATTTTTTTTTTGTTTGAGATAGGTACCTCTCACATTTCGTAGATTGTACAGAGAATTATTATAATAATTTGAAAACAAATTATAACAGTGACAAAATATTCAGGCCTCGACAGAAGACAAATCTTGCAATCTGAATAATATCCAAGAAAATATCAACTTAAGATATCTAAAAGAACAACAAATAAACTAAGGAAAGACAAAAAAATCAACACAAGACAAGAAAAAATTACATAAAGTAGAAAGTTATAGCTTACTTGATGTAAGAACAAAGTTTTGTACAAGTTGCAGGAGACGAGACAACACTCCTAATTCTGAGCAAAATAATCAATGATGGTTAGGTCTCACTTGTATTCAAGAAATATCAACCTAAAAGATAAAAACTTTATTAGTCATACTTTCAGCAAATTTCATAAATCTTTGCCAAGAAAAAGAAATTAGATTAGATTAAGTAAGATGAAATAAAAACAAAAACTGAACTTAAGAGAGAAAATAATCAACAGGTATAAGGCAAAAAAAAACCCTTGACTTACATATTATACCATCAATTTTTTGAAAGAAAATGCAAGAGATGAGATAAAGCTTTTGATTTGAATCTAAACAATTAATGGCGGGCGGCTAGGTTTTTTTTGGAGTTCTTTTCTTCATTTTGGGCAAGAAACCATCTTTCTTTTTCTCTGTATGACGTGCAGCATATGAAAATATGATGATTTTGGAAGATGAAAGAACTTGTGATAAAAGACTACTTTATATTTTATAAAATACTCTTGGTGTATTATTTAAAAGAAGAACCAAAGTCTATCAGTTTAGACTAACAAGTCTAAACTAATGCGAACATGATCTATTTAGTTTTTAGAGAGTCCTAGTCCCTAGACTCTTAAATTTGAAGTTTTGAACAACACAAATTAAATATTCATCTCATCATGTATATATATTGATTCGGTTCAGTTCTTTCGGTTTTCAAATCTTGGAACCAAACTGAACCAACATAAACCGAACTACAGAAAATATGAACCAAACCGAACCAAATAAAAAACAGAACCGAACCAATTGAACCAAAATAGACCGGTTCGATTCGGTTTCCGAATAAACCGAACCGTTTGAATACCATGTCCTTTTTACCGTTGTGTTGAAAGTTTTTTTTTACAAAAAACAGTGATAACAGCTGGTAATATTGTTTCAGTAATTTTGTCTATTTGGAATTTCTAGGTGTGTTATTTTGACTAGATAGGAAATTTGTTGACTGAAATGAAAGCGTATCATTTCGCCAGTTCCTGCATAGATTCTGTTGAATTTAACAGAGGAATTTGCACTTCAAGACGAGGTTATCAAAACTTAATTCAAGAGAAGAAAAAGTAGTCATTTCAAAGTTACATAGTACGAATGAACTTTATTCGAGCAACCTATGTTATTATTATCAAATGCTCCAGAGTTTCGAGAAGAAAATAACTGTTCAAAGACTTCCTAACCATATATTTTATTTTCACCATGCTGCGCTATCAGAGCACTAGTAATCAATTTATTAAAAACAAACTTATTTTATTCGGGAGATGATTCTTAGGTTAGTTAAAATCAGTCTCAACTACCTTTCTGGAAGTATATATTTTTAAAAATTAACAGGGCTTTGGAAATCAATCCTCTTGACAGTGTTTTGTCTCCCGCTCCTTTCTTTCTTGCTTTCTCTATTTCCCTCCGTTGATTAGTGATTAAAGGATTCTTAAAAAAAGAGTGAGAAAAGAAAAAGATTATTATTGAAAGGTAAAAGCAAGTCGTTTTGCTTTTGTCTTCACGAGCCGAAGACAGCACCCTTCCCAAGAGGGATTTTGAGATCTCTCCCCTTTTGACCTATCTTTGACTTGCTGACTCTGTTTGAAGTATATAAATGGGCTTTGAATTTGTTGGGCTTATATAATACTAGTTTGACACCCGCAATACTAGTTTGACACTCGCCCATTGCTGCGGGTATAACATTATTATGAAAGATAATAAAAATTAATTTTTGAGATTTAAAAATATATCATTTAAACATAGGGACTTTTTAGTAAATTTCCAAAAATATTTAAGTCAGAACTTTTTTGCAATTTCCAATAATACATGGACTTTTTTGCAATTTAGATAATATAGGTTTTTTTTAATTAATTACTGAAAAACATTTAAGTAGGGGCTTTTTCGTAATTTTAAATAATACAGAGACTTTTTGGATTTTTCAACATAGGGACCTTTTAGTAAATTTCTTAAGTAGGAACTTTTTTGCAATTTCCACTAATGCATGGACTTTTTTGCAATTTAGGATAATATAGGTTTTTTTTTTAATTACTGAAAAACATTTAAGTAGGGGCTTTTTCGCAATTTTAAATAATGCAGAGACTTTTTGGATTTTTCGGGATAATATGTATAATTTATATAAGGTTTTTGTTGCAAATTTTCAAAAATAGGCGTTTTTGTAATTCTTATTTATATAAGGACTTTTTTGCAAAATTCCAAGAGAAGGGTGACGTGGCCACTCAAAAATCCTATTTTCATCCAGCATAATATTTAGTAAGATATGTATATAAATAAAAGTGAGTGAGAGAATTTTTTTACAGATTGGACTGAGTTAGGGCGTGTTTGCTAAGGCAGGTTTGTAAAGCGACAGGAAGTTACATATAACACGGTCGGGTTGGACGGGTTTCAACTAAAATTATGACTCAATCCAACTATAACGGGTTTAGTATTTTCAACCCAACCCAATCCATAGCACTTTGAAAAACGCACCCAATGCGATAATATTTTTCTCAGTCGGATTGGTCGGATTGGCAGGGTTTTAAACTTTTATTAGATGGATGTTATGTAATCTAAGATGAACTAAATACATATTATGATATTTAGCATATATAATGCAAATTATGATATTTAACACTTTATCTTTAATACTGGATTTGATATCTATAGAAAAAAAATTTCTTCTTCTTACACTTAAATATTTGAAATTTTGTTTATGCACTCTTCAGCTCTACTAAGAATATTGTACAGAGGCTTTTCTTTTGTTAAGTTTATAACTAGAAAACAAAATATTATGGAGGTATAAAAGGAAATGAAAATAAATGTACTTTAACATTTTTCATACATGATAAAATTTATTTCCATAGTTCATTATCAGATTTGGCATTTGAGCAATTGTAGTAATTTATTAAAAAAATCTTTACTTATATGAGTTACGATCGGGTCGGGTTAACACAGGTTTTTAGTTTCCAACCCGAAAACCAACCCAGAACTCCGGGTTTATTAAAATTTAAACCCAAACCCAAACCGGTAGCTTTAAAATCCGTAAGAAAAGGGTCGATCGGGTTTGTAAATTTGTTGTACACCCCTAGTTACAGACGCAGATTGAAAGCTAAGAAGGGAATGCCAGGAAAGCTATGGCTATGAGTACAAGGAAAGCTATGGCTATGAGTACAGGAAATTAGAAGAAATTGTAGGGAATGCCAGGAAGTTATGAGTATAGGCCAATGTTATCAGAACCGGACCGGAGAGCGATCCGGATGAGTCTCGGCTCTCGGGTCACTGGTTCACTGGTCGGACCAGTGGGTCGTCCGGTTGGACTGTTGATTTTTAATAACTATATTATATTAAATATGCATTGAATATTATTCAAAATAAACATTTTAATTAATTTTCCACAAACATAAATAAATAGCACTACTGTAAATAAAGCTCGTCTTCCCAACAAAATCATTCTTTTTAATTTTTTAGTAAAAACTAGTTCTGTACCAGTATAATTCATGCAAGTAATTCATGATGACACCTTTTCACATACATCCTCTATTTCTTTAAATCTCAAACCTTCTTTTTTTTATCCAAATCTTATTTTTCTTTACCCAAAGTCTGATCCATTTTCCTACTAGTTAGCATATTATAATTGTCAAAGCACTAGAATTGATCAATTTCATTCAATCATTATATGTGTAACCATTCTCTTGATAGCTTATTCATTTTTCCTCTCTTTATTTTGTGCTTAATTGCAAAAATTGAGGAGGCTGGCGGCACAAATTGAGGCAATTTTTTTGTTTGAGTAAATCATATTGAAGCACATAGAACACTATAAGCTTAATTGAAGTTGTTGGGAGCTTGCAAAATATTCTAGTAGAGGAACCTTTCAGATTTAGAGAAGAGGAGCTTTCTGAAGTCCATCTGTATTTAATCTCTGATGGATTCGAAGTTGGTTTTATCCATTAGGCAATTGAAAAGATGATGAAAGAATCGAAGAGAGAATAATGAATTGACGAGAGAGGGGAAATATCGAAAGAGGCATGGAAGAATTGACAAGAGAAGAGGAAGGAATTGAAACAACATCAAAAAATTGATGAAAATGGGGAAAGAATCGAAGCCTACTTCAGCTTAAAAAAAGAAACGAGGAAAAAACCAGATTTTTTGACTTGATCGGGTCACGGTTTTGTAAATAAACCGTCCGGTTTAGTCTGTTTTATCCGGTTTTCTAACACAAACGATCCTTTAATCAGACTGAACCAGAATTTGATCCGGGTCCGATTTTTGCCGGTCTGACCACGGTCCGGTCCGGTTCTAATAACACTGGTATAGGCCCATAGTATGTTTATTGGAGAGAGGTTTGCGCCCAATATCGATGTAAGCTCAACCGTGTTTTGTAGGCATTTATTTTCTTGTAAATATAAACTAGAATAATACTAGTGCATCGCTGCGAATTCAGTTTTATTATTTAAAGAGAAAATTTCATATTTTATCATTATATTTGAGGATTTACATATTGTTGTGGTTCTAATTTTATCATTGTATTTATACTCGCCTGGAATTTTCTACCTTATTTTGAATTCAAATATTTTAGTATGAAATTTTTTTTTGAATTGGAACGATAACAATATGGATTTCAAAATAAATAGAAAATTCTAACAAATTTATATTTGACAATTTTAACATGGGAAATTAAATATTTCATTATGAATTATTATTGTTTAAAGAAGAAAAAAAATTATTTATATTTTAATAATTCACCTTTTGTATTCTATTTGTATTAATGTTTGAATAGAATTTTGGATTATGATTCATTGAAACCATCTGACTAAAATTTGATAGCCAAAAATAAATTATATAGTTCTCACTAAATCGGGTATGAAAGACAAAGCATCAATTCAAGGGTATGAAACACAAAACATCAATTAAATCAATTTGATTTAATAACCACACATATGTCGTCATAAAATATCAATAAATTTAAGAAAATAATAGTTAAAATTTGACAATATTTTTGATCAAACGGTCGAGATTAAAGGAATGATGTAGCTCAATGAGAGAGCTCAAAAGGAGGAGAAAAATAAAGGGTTGGGTTTAATTAATTTAAGTATAAAAAAAATATGGATATCACAAAATACTTAATTGAGTTTAAAAAAAGTTGCTTAAATATTTCCTCCTTAAAAACAATAAGAAATAAAAACAATGATTTATCCCTTTATCTAGTTGAATATTTCATGCTTTTGAAGCCTAGGTTCACAACAACTATAAAATCACCCCTCGCTCTGCTTTGGATGTGTTAATTTGTATTTTTTAACAAATTTTGAGAGTTAGTATTTTAATATCTTGTAGATAACTAATTTTTAAAATTCATTTCGAGCTTAGTTTTATTTGAATTTGAATTATCAATTTATAATTTTTTTTAGATTTAGGATCAATTTATAATTTAAACAACAATTTATTTATTGGGTTAATTTTACAATGTTGTTTATTGGGCCAAATAGATTTTTCAGACATCCGGTCATGGATCATGAGACACTTTAAGAGAATTAAAAAAAAATAAAAATGAAAAACTTTGGTTGATTTAAATTTCTTTTTATAAATTGATTTAAAATTTGATCTTTAGCTTTGAGTTCATTTATTAAATTTTGTTACGACAGAAATTTGGAACATAACACTCTAACTCACAATCATTTAAATTCATTCCTTTAACTTGAAGACAATTTCTTAGCAACTTATTCGAAGAAGCAAAATATTTTTTTTTTGTTTACATTCGTTTTCAACTTAAAATAATAAATAAATAAAAAGCAAGAAAAAGAACGTAGAAAATTAATATTTTATGATAATATTTTTAATTTTAGTTTTTGATATTTCATTTTTATTTATTTTCTTCAACCCAAAATTTCTTCAACTCAAAATAATAAATAGAAGAGACACTTCATCAAACATTTATTCAAATGCTATTTCCTTCAACTCAAATTAAGAAAAAAAAATATTTTATGTAAAATCTAAATATAAAAAATAAAATAAAAATCATAATCCAAATAAAAAAAGTTCATAAAAAATATTATCTTTGCAAAAAACATAAGATAATATTTTATATGAAAATAAAAGATAAAAAATATTGTATTGAATATAAAATCATGAAATAAAGATAATGTATCATACAAAAGCCTTCGTATAGTATTTTGTCGTGAAATATTATTTTATTTATTTATTTCTTATTTTGGACCGGAGAAAATAATATATGAAAAAAATATAAAGTAATTGTCGGAATTTAAAAATATGAAGTTGTTACAATAATAATAAAAGTTAGGGGTTTTCGTGAAGAAGTGTCATTTTTTTTATGAATGGGACCTATATTTTTTGTCTTTAGAAAAAAAAAATTGACATGCTTCTTTGAATGAAAAGATTTGATATGTCAAAAAACAATGAGTCATTTTAAGATGTGATATACACTCACTACATAAAGCGTTACAAAAATGCATCAACCTATTTTTTTAAAAGAAGTTGTTGCAAGATTCTCTATTGTTATAAGAATAATTGTAATGGATTGGAAAGAGTTAATAAAATGACTTGCTATTATATAGAAAGGGCCACATGAAATCATCAAAATATGTGGGACACGTGTCGATGAACGGAGAAAACGTGAGCTTTGTATATAGGTTAATGGGAGCGGGACATGCCCCATGCCCATGGGTCAGAATTTGTGTCCCATTACATTTATAACCGTCCGATTATATCAGATTCATCTTTGATGGATTGAAACTAACTCCATCGTTAAACCTTAGTTAAGCCAAATTAGAAAGACCCTTTATTTCCTTAAATTCTCCTTCTCCCTCCTAAGTTCTGGGTCCTTTCCTTCACCTATCGCTCTTTGTTTCTCTCTGCTTAATCATCTGTCTCAGTCTCGCTCTTTATTCCTCTCGCTTTCACTTAATGATCACTCTGTACTTTGAAGATGAAGATTTTTATCTATTTCCTCTTGTAAAAGATTTTTTTTTTAATAAAATTGTTGTTTGTGAATTGGAGTGAGTGTCGATTTGCATGGGCTATATGATTTTAATTAATGGAATTGGAACAAGAAATGCAATTAAAGATTGTTGATTTAGTGTGAATTTTCCCAATTTTTTACTTTTTCATAAACTACTCCCAGTTATGACTCTGTTCTACAAATTATTCTCCATAAGGTCGGATTAACATATAATTAAGCAATTTAATTCTTCAAATGGCTAATTGAATCAATTGATATAATGCAATAGGCCAATTTTCCTCTAAAAAGATATTATTAATCGCACAAACAAGAAAAAGAGAGATGCTTGATTTGTTTCTAGGATTGTAACTTGTTGAAATGGAAGTATTGTGAGATGATAATGATGAGGTCCTTGAAGAGCGATTAAGGAGAAAGAAATTTGAGGAAGAACACGGTAAATGAAGAGTGATTGGATAGGAGAGAAGAGAAGAGACACGAGAATCAAAAGAAACTGAGAGGAGAGAGTCAGGAGATAAGATAGATGGGACAATTTTTATTATCTTTTGGTCCTTCTCCTTAAAAGAAAGCAACAATTTAATAGGGCTAAACGGGAGAGATAACGGAG
This sequence comes from Juncus effusus, assembly GCA_027726005.1. Classification (NCBI taxonomy): domain Eukaryota; kingdom Viridiplantae; phylum Streptophyta; class Magnoliopsida; order Poales; family Juncaceae; genus Juncus; species Juncus effusus. The sequence continues at coordinate 6,470,604 of CM050890.1, read as the reverse complement.
GAGTTAATTTTTATCCATCAAAGATGAATCTGATATAATCGGACGGTTATAAAGATAATGGAACACAAATTCTGGCCCATGGGCGTGGGGCATATCCCGCTCCCATAAGTTAATAGCATAAATAGAATAAATGAAACAACAACAATAAAATCTTGTGCTCATTAGAACTCTTCATTATTCTGTTCAATAACTTTAGCTTAAATTCCTCGATCGCCTCATGAGAAACTTCAAACTAAATCTTGCTTACAACAACTTAAATATCTTATTCTAAAAAAAACACTTAAACACCGTCTTCTTTGCGCTCCTTTACCATAAGAAATGCCAACTTATATAAGATATGAACTCCAACGCCCATGTATATTTTTTTCTCTTTGATGTGGGGGATTGGCAATCGAGAAATCTTTGGATTCTTCAGAATAAGAAAGAAAATCAAGACTAATTATTTTCAAATCAAATCTCTTCATCACTCAGGGGCAGAATCTGAGTCCTGTATTGCGATTTTTCCTCACTTTGGCAACTCCTATTTTTTTCTTTTAAAATAGTTGAGGTGAGTTAATCCGTTAATCCCACACTCAATTATATCACTAAATATAAGGAATTCGGTTATAATTTTTTTTTAAAAACCCAAAACAAGTCTCTAAAACTCAAAAACAATAGTTACAATACCCATAATGTTAGTGAAATGCCAATATGGTTGAGCTACGCAACTGCAACCATGTTCACTCAATTATATCACTAAATATAAGGAATTCGGTTATAATTTTTTTTTAAAAACCCAAAACAAGTCTCTAAAACTCAAAAACAATAGTTACAATACCCATAATGTTAGTGAAATGCCAATATGGTTGAGCTACGCAACCGCAACCATGTTCGAGAACATTATAACAGTTACAACAACCATGTTCTATTTTGGATGCGATCATATCAACACTAAAAAATATACCAATAATTTCATTAAAACAAATAAAAAAGAGTTACAAAGAAACTGTACACAAGTGCACAATAGTTAAAAAACTAAATAAAATAAAACACTCTCTAAGAACTCCCTAACAAGACTAGATGTTTTCTTACCGAAAGAGAGTGGCAATCACATGCCATCCTAAAGATTCACAAGAGAGAGAACTGGTGCAGCAATGCCCTCGAATTGCGCTTATAACAGATCTCCTGTCCATACAGGTGCCTGACATAGACATGAAGTAACTGCTAGATTTGAGAGAAAAGAAGCCGAAACCAAATGAAGTCATGGTGCAATCGGGCCTTATGGACTTAACACGATCTCCATTGCTAAGCCATCAGTTTGCAACCCTTGAAGTATACCTAGTTCCACAAGAAACAAATCCTCAAACACTTCAAGGGCATCAACAGACCAAAAAAAAAAAAATTCTCGAACACCTTGAGGTGCTTCTAATCAACACAAACAACAAAGAAACATTCAATGCAACAAGATAGATAAGAATTTAAGGAAAAACTTTTTGTATGATCACTATCGTACCGTTCCACTATTACGAACAAACAAAAAAAAATTCTTCTAAAGTTTATACAAAAATCCTAGACTACTCAACGACATTCATCATCAACTAGATGAGTTAGCAAATAAAGAGAAAGATTGTTTGAAGAAGAAGATGAAGAGACTTTCACCGTACCGGTTTCAACGAACTCATGATATTAGTACTCTCTATAAGACCGGAGATATGTGTTCCGATCACTCGACTCTCCTTTCTATCTGTTGGAATTTGGATCGTTTTATTTTGTAATGATGGAGAGAATCAATTTGGAGATGAGAATTTGAGAGAATCAAAGAGACAAATTATTTCCAATGGAGGGATAGTTTTCTCCTTTCTTTTTTTCTTTTTTCTTGTTGCTTTGTTTATAACATATATAATAAGGGGTTTTTTTATTTATTTCCCAACTCATGCCTTCTATTTATACCCTATTACACTTTTTCAAAGACATCCAAAATTACACCTTTTTAGATGGATATACATCCTTTCATACATAACTACACAAAGCACCCCTTCAAGGCACCCTTATACATACCTTTATGGATATATATCTTTTCACTCACACCTATACACACTAAGAAAACTACTTATAATCTATGGACCATGGCCCTTACAACTTAACCCAATAATTATTTTAATCTAATTTTAAATAAATAAAGGCAAAAGTATTAATTTCAATACTCCCCCTTAATGTTTTTGCCCATCATGCCCTTCAGTTTTCCAAAGTGCTTCGGTGAACATATCCGCCTTATGGTTCGCCATGACTTCATCATCTTCGACCACTTCGTGCGGCTACGGAAGACGGAATCCTTCATGCGGACTTCATCGTCTTCACATGAGCGAGCATTTGTATTTTCATACATCTCCCCCATATCTTTTTTCACCTTTAACCAATTTAATTTTTCCACGGCTTCGTTTGCCGATACATACTCCGTTTTCTTTGCGGAAAGAGATACCCTTTGTTTAGGTATTTCCATTTGTTGTGTGGCTTCGTTTGCCAATGCATACTCCGCTTTCTTTGCAGAAAGAGATACTTTTTGTTTAGGTATTTTTATTTGTTGTATGGCTTCGTTTGTCAACACACCACCTGCTTTCGCCGTAGAAGTCTCTAATCCTTTGTTTGGGTTTATCATTTTGTTGTGTGGCTTCGTTTACCAACACATATTCCTTTTTCGCGGTCGACAACACTACCTTTTGTTTGCGTTTTTCAACCGGCTTCCAAATTTCCTTTTTCTTAATCATTTTTATCTCTTCTTCCCTCGGTTTGAAACTCTCAAAATTCTCACAGTCAAATCTTTCATGTCTTAACCTTGACATATCTTCAACACTGGCCTTCATTGCCGTGTGTTTCGAAATATTGAGAATAAGGGAGAAATTACAATTATTTTCCATTTTAATATTCTCAACTAATTTTCCTCCATTTTTAGGCTTATCGTAAAATTTACAATATTTACCTTCAAAATGCACCGCATGACCATACTTAATCAATTGCCCCACACTCAATAAATTTGGTGTCAAATCCGGAACATACAACACATCACACACCAACATACGGCCTCTTTTCGTTTCAATAGCGATTGTGCCTTTTCCCTTCGATTGAACAACCGCACAATTACCCATTGTTATTTGAGTAACGACGGTCGTATCAAGTTCGTTAAAGACCGAATCATTTCCGGTCATGTGGTTGCTACACCCGCTATCAACGTACCACACTTCGTCTTTTCGTTCTTGGGCCGCGTGACATGCATAAAATGTATGTTCCACACCGTTTTTCTACTCGGTATAATTGGCTTGCTTATTTGTATTATACCAGCAATCCTTTTTAAGATGACCGAATTTCTTGCACTTATAGTATTGGGATTTTCCTTTAAACCAACAATCTTTTTCTACATGAGAGGACCTTTTGCAATTTTTGCACCTTTTTTGATTATTTCTTCCATAAGATGATTCTCCGTCAACCGTATTTTGGTATGACGGTTCGGTTACGGTCGTTTTCGATTCAAATGCGCTCTCAAAATATTGTTCGGTATCTCTATTTATACTTTGGTCATATCTTTCTAATGAACCCATTAGGTCATGTACATTAAGGGTTAAAATATCTTAAGTTTCTTCAATGATCGAGGCCATGTTGTCATATTTTGACGATACGCTAATAAGAATTTATTCACAAACCGATTTCTCGGTAAACTCCTCACCCAAACTTCTTATTTTGTTTACCAACTCCATAATTTTAGAGAAGAAATTCGTAAGCGTCTCATTATCCTTCATCTTCAAATTTTGAAGATCCCTTTTAACGGTCAAGAGTTTAACCGTTCACACCTTTTCGTTTCCTTGGAATTATTTTTGTAGAATTTCGCACGCTTCTTTTGCGCTTTTCGCCTCGATTATTCTCGAAAATAATTTTTCCAAAATCGCTTGTTGTAATAAGAACAATGCCTTTGTATATTTCTTTTTCTTCTCTTTCATCTCTTGCTTCTTCTTTACCGTCTCTTTTCTTTCTCCGACGACTCCGCATCTTCATACCCCTCTTCAACTATTTTTCATAAATCATGAGAAATTAGAAACGTCTTCATCTTAATACTCCAGCAATCATAATTCTCGCCATCGAAAATGAGTTGTGAAGAATTTTGGAGCCAAAGCCTTGGGTTGTCATGGTAATCTTCTTCTTCTACTTCTTCTTCTAAACTCAAAACACCGTGGCTCTGATACCAATTTGTTGGAATTTGGATCGTTTTATTTTGTATTGATGGAGAGAATCAATTTGGAGATGAGAATTTGAGAGAATCAAAGAAACAAAATTATTTCCAATGGAAGGATAGTTTCCTCCTTTCTTTTTTTCTTTTTTTCTTTTTTCTTGTTGCTTTGTTTACAACATACATAATAAGGGGGTTTTTATTTGTTTCCTAACTCATGCCTTCTATTTATATCCTATTACACATTTTCAAAGACATCTCAAAATTACACATTTTTGGATGGATATACATCCTTTCATACATAACTACACAAAACACCCCTTCAAGGCACCTTGCACATACCCTTATGGATATATATCTTTTCACTCACACCTATATACACTAGAAAACTACTTATAATCTATGGGCCATATGCCTTACAACTTAACCCAATAATTACTTTAATCTAATTTTAAATAAATAAATAAATATTAAGACAAAAATATTAATTTCAATTCTATCACTCTTCCTTTTCTCTCTTTTAATATTTGGGCAAACCCTATTTTTTGGGTCTCGTTTAAATGCACGCCACTCTTTTCAAACGAGCAAAACCACATCTGCACAAAACCCCCTCTAATATTCATTATTACAAGAATTTTATTAAAAGGCCCATATTTGCATATGAATAATATTAAGGCCCAAATAAGATGAGGGAGCCCAACAAAACTTTGGGAGAGGGAGTCTAATAGATTGAACTATATATATTTTAGAATTTTTTAAATTAGAATAGTAGTAATATATATTAAATTTCTCTAAAAAAAAGTAATATATATTATTATGTTCGAAATCTTGGAGGGAGAAGCAAGCAGGCATGGGCCTCCCCAGTCCTTATAAAGTTTCATCCATGTTTGTATCCAATACTCATGTTTTATCTCCACAATCAAATTATCACGTTTAGAAGGCATCTAAAGTTCCTTTCTCCATAACAACCCTTATTTAGACTGGACTTCCTTTGTGTGAGTGATTTCTCCTTGAACTCAGTAGGAAGAAGTGCTTCTCTTATTTAATTAAAGACAATATGGGTAAAACTTTGAGAGTCGTAATGTAAACCGGAGGCTTGCATATCTTAGATGATTCATGTCGAATTCCGGGCCATAAGGAGAGAGTCATTAGTTAATCTATGGAGGTATTTTTCTTACATATTATTTGGAAGTGAAAACTATTCTAAACCTTGGTTGCTTCCCGAATGATGTCTCTTAGGATGGTCATACAAGATGCTCGTGAATCCGTGGTCGCATCCTATGAAAAAGACGACAGAGACTGAAAGACTCAATCTTTCGACATAAGCATAATAGGAAACACATAAGTGGATCAACTGGCAAAACTGTCAAGAAGTCTTTCAATTTCCTATACGGATTGTGTGATACCGTGCTTTAGATCTTGAGTATTATTTTGTCGATTTAGATGGGTCTTAGGTGCTCTTACATGCTCTAACCAACCTTTTCTTTTAGTTACTTTCATTTGTTTATTTTGTTGTAACTGAGCTAATAGCTTCTTTAAAATTTAGGCCTAAGACAGTTAAAAAAATTAAAACAGTTAATTTCATTATTTATTTATTTTTTTGAATCTCCTCAAGATACGAATTATTTTAAGAAAAAAAGAAAATTGTCTCTGGTTTGCTTATTGTTGGTACATGTGGGCAACACAACAAAATTGTCTAGACGGTGGCACAGCTTGGCATTGGTGAAACATTTCTTTCACTTGGCATCAAATAATGAGATTCCAACTCTTTAACAGTCAATAGAAAAAATTAAGTACCTTTAATTGCCTAAATTGTAATTGACTACATCATTGCAATATTTTGAGCTTTCCATTAGCAATAATAATTTCATGACCCTACCACCATAAGACTGTTGAACGTCTCTACCAAACATATGATGCTTACTATAGTATTTAATTTTACTCGAAACTCTAATTAATCTAATAAAGCGTAACAAGTGCGTCAATAATTAAACATTTTTCCATCACGGCAACACAAAAAAATTATGAAATTTCACGTAGAGAAGGAAGAAACATAGTAGCTACAAAACAAAGAAAGAACTTGAATCTCCTTTAAAAAGCTTAAATGATAAGAAAGAACAACAATTGAAATGTTTTTAGTAGTGAATTGGAGGAGGCGGCGGGGATGCTGAATTAAGCAGAGGCCCATTTCTTGGATTTGCTTTCGGATCTGGATCATAATCATCTAATTGCATTTCCCCCATCTCTCTTCTCATCTCTTTATCCTTCAAAAGAATTACATACCAACAGAGTAATATAACTGTAAGCCTGTTTGAATGATAAAACCGGAGGTAATTAAGAGGCAAATTATCAAAATTGAAGTACCTTGTGCAATGGATGATTAGATTGAAATCTTCCATAGTGCCTAATAACAAGAATATTTCTTCCAAATCCTGAAAAACAAAACAGATAACAATTAGAAACTATTAATCTCAAAGCAGAGGATCTGAATTCAGAAAAAAAAAAGAGACTGACAGACCTGGAGAGAAAGAGAAGGAGAGGAGTAGGGAAGATATGAAAAGAGCTAAAACAAGAGGCTTAGCCATGACCTCAACTTCTCACTTCTCCCTATTCTAGTCTTCTCTCTTCTTTTGGGGGTTGTAGTTCCAATTTAAAGGAGACAATGGACAGAAAGTTACAAAAGAGAAAAACATTAATTAAATAACCAATTTAGGTACCATTAAATGCGGATTTTGGGAGGTTCCGAAGGTCAGCTTGAGCCTATCCTTGTTTAATGGGATACGAATCACCCCTATAGATTTTGTGCACCTAAATCAATATATGTCTTACTTTTGGCTTGGACTATGCCTAATGTTTGATATGAATGGTAAATTGCCTAACTATTTTGTCCCGTTATTTTGACTTCATTCCTTGTTTGATTTCTTATTATTTTTAAATTTTCATGGCAGAATTTTTGTTATGGGTCAGTTAAACAAATTATTAGTTTTATGTAAAATAGTTTGAAATTTCTCATAGTTCAAACTTAAAATGTTGAAAAACGCTTCTTGGAGTTGAATGGGATATCAATTCCTATGTTAATTAATTGATTAGTCAGGTCAAATCTTCGGGATTATAAGCCAAATCTTTGGGATTATAAGCTCTTTTAAGTCTAACTGAATTAAAATGCCACCATATGGTTTGGGACTGCTCAATGTCGGGCGGGGCCAGTTTATGCGGCATGCCTGAGTGACCCGAAAAACACGCCCCACCCGATCCGAACCTGAGTGACCCGAAACCTGAAATGACCCGAATCTAAAACGACCCGAAACCCGAATGACCCGAAACCCGAACGACCCGAAATCCGAACGACCCGCAATCCGAATTGACCCGTGACTCGAATGACCCGCAACCCGAATTGACCCGTGACCCGAATGACCCGTCCGGTTTGACCCGAAAAGAAACTTTTTTCTTGTTTTAATATTAAAAAAATCTCGAAATTGTGAATTTTATGACTTGTTCTAACATAATTGATCTGATAATACTGATCAGAATAACTCAAATGACGTGAAATATCAATTCGGATGAATAACGACCTCTAATCTAAGTGACTTTTGACCAGAATCTGACGTTGACCATAAGTCAACTGACCCGCGACCCGAACCCGAATGACCCGAAATCCGAAATGATCCGAAATCCGAATGATCCGTAACCCGAATGACCCGAAACCCGAATGACCTGCGATCCGAATGACCCGTGACCCGAATTGACCCGAACCCGAATTGACCCAATCCGAACCCGCCCCGCCCGATTGCCACCTCTAGGCATGCGCGTCCCTCATTGTTTATTTTGAAGTTAGATGAAAATGAATCATATGTTAAGTTGAAAAAATGCACTTTTGAAGTCTTTTGATACCAAATAATATTTTAAGGTGAAAATGCATTACCAAAGGACAAACATGCAAATTGTAAACTAGTAATTACAATCATGTTTCTTTTATAAAGCTTGATATTTAGGTCCAGACCCTAATTAACTATAATCTATTTTTTACACTATCAACAAACCTATTACACTACAAAATGATCTTCTTTATACCACAAAAAGATTTACATAATCACTCTATTAAACAATACAAAAAGCTGGAATTTTGACTCATCAAATTACTCTCTATCACCTCTCAGGCTATCAGCGCCATCATCTCCTCGCCGGTCGATTCTTCCTCGGCCAAGAGAAATCGTAACCCAAACCCCTCTTCTCCACCTTTCTTCCTCAGTCTTCACCTCTTCCAATGGCATCGCAAACCGACACAACGGACAAGAGCCATGAATCCTTAGCCACTTCTCTATGCAATCCCCATGAAACCTATGGCGACACGACATCTCCTTCGCCGTCCCTTCAATCCTCTCCAAACAAATCAAGCACTCATCTTCTTCCGTTGTCGCCACCTCCCTCATCACCTGAATGGACTCAGTTGAAGCGGGACGAATTCCAATCATGTCGTTACTCTGGTTGAGGAAGATTGATGCTTGGAGAATGGCTTGAGTGCCATGGAGAATCACTGTTTCCTGAGTCGCCATGTTGACAAGCACGACTGGATCACGACGCCATGATGTCCCTTCATCCATCAAAGCAACCGCTGCCATCATAGCTAAAGAGGGAGCTCAGTGAGCAGGATAAGGATTGGAATTGGAATTGAAAATTGCGTTGAAATCAACTCGAAATTTTAGAGTTGGGTGGAGCTAGATATTTTTTATTTCATGGTGGGGTGTGGGAGTCTGAGAGAGTAGAAAGGGAAACGTTCCCACAGTTTTTGCGCGCAAATCTGTTGGCAATTTGGCATTATGGTAAATAAAATGTTGCTGAATAAATTTTCAATGATTGGATTTTGCTTCTGCATCCAAAATACGTTGACAGTGTTAAATAATATTTAATTCATTGTTAAATGCAATTTAATTTTTAATCCTGATATACTACAGTTTGGAATTCAAATATTAGATCATAATAGATAAATCCCAAATAGATTTTTATTGGTGGGGTGAGTTTGATTGATTAAACACTGGCGAAAATGACTTTCTCTTCTTACTAGTCAGAAAACTAATGAAAACTCAGTGCCTTTATCAGGTCTCAGAACATAATTAAAGCCAAAAAAACACATGTGCTCTTTAATCAGTTGGCTTAAAAATCAAAGATAAAACAATAGGGCACACAGACTTTTCTTTTTCCCTTTTGTTACAAAAATTTAAATCTACCACATAGTTTTCTACATGGGTATATCCTTTTGTGCAGGGACGGAGCTAAGATTGAAAATTAGGGAGTGCCAAAGTGAAAGACGACATAATAACAAATAAAAATAAAACTCTTTAATATATCATAATTTTTTAATGAAATTTTTCATTGAGAAATTATAGTTAGCCCCCCAAGTTCAGCATCTTGTTTGGGTATTGTTATTCATTATTAGTGAAAATTGATTATTGAATTAAGTGATGATTATAAATTAAGTAGCTTTATTGAAATTTTAATTATACGTGGTGGTCATTCTAAAATATTTTTTTAAATATCACATGGCATAAATAAAAACGAACAAAATTAAAAAAAAATTTATATAAATGACCATATTATAAGATTTGAAGGCTCCCTATATGCATACACCCTTTTTTATTTTCTATTATTTCTACATAATTTACACACAAAAACTGAATAACTGTTGATTAAAAACAAGATACAAAATTCATATTATGTAGATAAAACAAAATTTATAGTACATAAAAGGTTCAAATAATAACTACTAGCTTTAGTATATATTTAATTATATTCTAATTTAGAATGATACAATCTATGACTATGCTAGGACCAAATAAAAATATGAAGTTTGTCCTAATTTATAAAAAGATTTTTTGTGACATGAAAATAGTTTGAACTAGTATAAATAAAATGTTATATATATACTTGTACCGTTTATATGACTTTTTGTTTGACACCACATACTATCCAAGATATTTAATTCATTTGAAGTATTTTTATCTTTTCTAGAAAAGTTAAAATGTCAAATTTATAGATTAAATTATTCAAATTACATGAAGTTTATTATTAATATTATAAAATATTATTCCTTTTTTCTTTTTCTTTTTTGCTTTCAGGCTCTTAGGCGATTAGAAAAAAAAATAACTAATTGAAAAAAATTTGAGTTGTATGAAAAACAAGAAATATAGAATATATGGGAATTTGAGTTGTATAAAAATTTGAGTTGTATAAAAAATAACTAATTTAACATAGATAAGTTTTGACTTTTGCAAGTATTACCTAGTTGTGGTACAAGCTACAACCCTATGATTTTTTCACTCACCATAAATTTTGTGTAATGAGTTTGTAAAGTGGATTTAAATGGTCTATATTATATACAATGCAGCAATATTAGTATGATTTGTATGTTGGTTCAATTTAAGATAACACAGAATCATATTCTTTTACGGGTGAAGAGGGCATGCTTGCAGGTTGCAGCTTTAGTTCTTATTCAATAGCTTTTTTATTTAGCAATATAGCCCTTATATTTGTCTTATTTCTTTATGAACTCGTTATGACAAGAAGAGGGGCCAAATATTATCACTAAAAGGACTTAAAATCAAAATTCTTAAGGGGTAAAAAAAAAAATTCAGATTCATAGGGGGCCAAGGCTCCCCTTGGTCCCTCCCTATCTCCGTCCCTGCTTTCGTGTCTTCGTGAAACCGGAGGCAGGAACTACGTCTTAAACGCTAATCTATTATTGACTCTTTTAAGTCAACTCTAACAAAGTCTTGAACACAAGTTTAATGACAGAAATGAAAGAGTATCAAAGAATGAAATTAAATTATTAAACACATAATTAAGAGAATACAGTTAGAACTCATTTCTTATGTTTATACTAAAAAATTTAGGGTACAAACAAATCCGATTTGGTTTTGCTGAGAGCTGTTAAAAAGAGGCTCTCAAGATGGTCATCAACTTATTGAGCCGCCATGATCTCATGTTAGAAAAACTCATCCAAATTATTTTCCAACACATCCTAATCCAACTATGAAAAATGCGATGGCTTGAAGGAAAATATATACAAAGTAATAATTTCTTCCATATGCAAGATCATAACACGCACAAAAGAAGAGAAACACAGCAAACCCAAATTCCGTGAAGTAAATCCTACAATGATGATAAAAAAAAGTAAAAAAACATTAATAATAGAGTTCAATAATGATTTATTTGACGTTTTTGTGGGAAAATGAGGAGCAAGTTATAATTTTCCTTAACAATAAGCCTTCATAACAATCCATGTTTTTAGAATATTATTTTCTCTTACCTGTCTCTTAATGTATAAGGTTTTTCAATTAGTTGACTCTTATTAGTAGCATCTCCAAGCTTTTCAGTCACAACCCATTCATTTACTCGTCCAGTCTCAAATAGACCAATAAGGGTAGCTTTTAATCGGTGCATGGACATAACATTCTCAAATAAAATCCAAAGCGGAATATAATGAATGTACCTGCTCAAAATAAGAAAAGCTATTTGAAAAAACAAAACTACGCATATTAATACAATAATATTGAAGTCTGAGACCCTAAAAAAAAATATTGAAGTCTGAGAAACTCTACTAAAAATGAACCTAAATTTCAGGTGCCTGTAAGACATATGATTTTATTTAATCTTTTAAGATCATGAATTTTACTGTCACCTAAATTGAATTCATTTCTAAAGGTATTTTCTACGGCTGTACATCATCGATATTACAAAGATTTAGAAAAGTTGAGCGAAAAAAGAACCTTGGATTTCTAATGGCATTAAGAAGAGTAATAGTAGTGGGAATATAGACAACTCCCCATACCGGAACTGAAATCTCCGGAATCACAACCGAAATAGGAATCAAAATGCAATAAAGAAAGAAGGAAACCCAATAGGTAACGACTTTCCTCACGAAGAAGAAGTTGTACAATAAATAAAACCTCCTCCAAAGCGGTACCTCCTACAATCAAATTCAAAATATCGATTTTGAAATCATATTTGTAGCATTTATAGTTCAAGAAAACAAATGTTCAGTTAATTACCTTGGTCATAAGTATTTCCTTTCCCATTTTCCGGAATAAGTTTGCGGCCCCACAAGTCCACCTGTGTTGCTGATTACGATATGCCTTGAAAGAACTAGGGAGTTCGCTCTTGACCTAAATCCAAGAATACTCCAACAAAAATATGTCAAGCTTAATTTATTTATATATTTTTTGACAATAAAAGAATGAAATAAATGTACCTTAATATCACCAAGATAGACAAATTCCCACCCTTTAATACTGGCTCGAACGGCTAAGTCCATGTCCTCAACTGTTGTTCGGTCTTTCCAACCCCCGGCCTCATTTATGGCAGATACCCTCCACACTCCCGCAGTCCCTAAACATTAACATATATACATATATATAGAAATCTTTCCTTAAAAAATATGTAGATGTTGTACATATCTTACATATATTTTTAAAATTATACTAGATAAACGAGGTTTAGTACCATTAAATCCGAAGAAGGAAAAGAGGTAAGAACCCGCTTCTTGCTCTACACTAAAATGGTAATTCATGGTCATCCTCTGAATTCTAGTCATCATGCACTCAGTCGGATTAACTGCAAAATTTTGTCCCCGAATGCCACATCAGCATGTCCCTGCCAATCAAGACATAGGACATCATATTGTCGCTAAAGTAGATTCAGTTGAATTTTTTTTTTAAAGAAGTTTGTTTGATGGTTTACTGAATTGCCAGCATGCTTGAACAAGTCCCAGTTTTGGACTATGCACCAGAAAAGGAATGGTTTTAATTAAGAAGTCCGGATCGGGTTGGAAATCCGCATCAAATATGGCCACAAACTCACATTCTTGCGCATAATCATGTTGCATTCCTTGTTTCAGAGCTCCTGCTTTGTATCCTTTTCTATTATCCCGCACTTCATACATTACGTTCTTTTCGTTACTCCTCCAATTATTACACTCTAGCTGGACCAGATCCTATTAAGAGAGAACCAATTAATTTATTATTTGACTAAAGGGCCTTCAATACAGTAACAAATTACCTTAACACTCATTTAAAATTTAACCATGTGACATACTTTAGCACATAATGCAGGGCCACAAGAGATCAAACAAAAAACAATAATCATTTGACTATTGATGAGAGCAAAAAATTTCAACACCAATAAAAAATAAAAAATGAGTTGGCACGTGCCGCACGACTGTCAGGTACAATCTCTGGTCATAGTATTGAACAACAAATACAATACACATAAATAAAGTGAAAAATAAAAAATAAAAATAAACATCACGACGAATTTATGTTGATATCAATTTATTTATCTTCTAACCTTGACCGTTGGGTCTGTAGAATCATCCAGCACTTGAATAATAATCCGATCGGACGGCCAAGTGAGCCTGCACGCGGCTCCAATAGAGAGCCTGTACACCTGCACCAAAAGTTAAATGAAAACCCCATCTTGAACTTTACCAAATGTATGGTATGAATTAAAGTTACAACTTTCATATGCCAAAAATTTGAAAAATCAAGGAGAAATATATTTACTTCTTTTTCGTTATACATGGGGATTTGAACGAGCACCATGGGGTATCTCCCCTGCTCCAAATCGACATTGATAGGGTCGCATTTGTAGCGGTTCTGAGGACGGCGGCGGAGGAGCTTCACGGCGAGGCTTCCGGCAGCCATGAATACTATGTCGATTAGTAGCATTACTGACATGGCTAGACTTGTGACCATAAGAAAGTAGAGGACTGGAGCGATGGCGTTGGACCGTACAGCGCGCCAGGTTGTGGTTGTTTGTATGAGGAACTGGGAGTGTTCTGACCATTGGGAGAGGAAGGAGGGAAAATGGTGTATTATGGGTAGAAATGAGCCATCCAGCCATGCCCTGAGGAATGGAATACTCGGTTGCATGATTGCATCCCTCTCAAAGAGAGAGAGAGAGAGAGAGAGAGAGGAGATTTCTTTTCGAAGATGCTGCTCAGAAAGCAAGATAAAAAGGAGGCTAATGGCTTTTATTTCTTTTGCATACACAAGAGCGAGTACTTGTTTTTTCTTTTATCTTTTCTTTTTGGGTTGAAAGCCCCTATGCAGTTTTTTCTTTTACCTGTTGACATCAAATAAAACAAGAATTTATTTTGAACGGAATAAAAAATAGACATCACAAAATCAAAATCAGACGACCATCTTATTCAGAGAAAAAAAAATTAGACAACCAATTTAAAATGTATGATTTTAATTAATTATGACTGACCAACAGGATTAATGTTCGAAATATTTGTGTTGTGGGCCTTGGACCCACTCCCTTCCGGCCCATTTGATTATAATAGCCCAAGTATATAGAATGGAGAGTCTCGTAGGCTCATTCAAAGAAGTTCTGATGTTTTATTTGCATTTTTCAGACTCCTGATGCTTTATAAGACTATACTGTTGCTATGATATTTTCTAATTGATTAGTTCTTTATGCTATCTTACCATAATTTATCTATTTCCAGAACTGAACTAAGTTAATTTCAAACATTTTGATTGGATATTTAACATTTGTTGAGTTGCACGAAATAAAAGAGAAAATAATGCAAAAAAAACAATATTATGAAATATCTCCAGTACATCATAAACATAAAAACTATGCAACTCATTTTGAAAAAATGAGACTGTTTTATTAATAAAATATTACCTACATAATTAGATACATTCTCTTATTGCTAAATCATGAAAACAAATATTGAGGTAATTATTATCCATCTAATTAGGAACCACAAGGCCAATACAGCCAAAACCCACAGCAAAATACGCGATTGATTGCGGAATTATAAACAGAAAAAAGTAGCCTTTTCTAACTGCAAAGTCAAAGCACCCAGATAGCAAAAGAAATGCGCCAATTGCAAGTTCAAGCATATGAAACCTAATTTTAAAAAAAAAAAGACTGTGCTAATAAAACATGGTAGTAAACCAAAATCATGTGAAATGTATGATCATTAGTTTATGAAACCTGCCCACGGTGTGAAAACATTGCGGAGTATCAATAGCCGGTTTCAGTTTCATTGTATTGCCTAATTTTTCTGTGACAATCCATTCATTGGCTGTTCCCGCTTCTAGAAACCCAATCAAAATCGCTTTGCACCGATGCAATGACATCACATTCTCAAATAACATCCAAATTACAATCAAATGGAGTGATCTATAAATTATTTATAGTGAGAAAATATAACAAACTTAAAGATTATGCTGCAAATTTTGAAATAAGAAAGAAAATTAAGAAGATTGTATTAATACCTTGGAGTTCCTACGCAATTGAGAAGGGTAATTATTGTTGGAATAAAAATGAGTTCCCAATTGGGAATTTCTACTTCTGAAAAGAAAATTCTGAGAGGAAGCAATAAGCTGAAGAAAAACAATGTGAAAAATGCTGATATGAACCTCCTCGCGATGAAGAAGTTGTAGATCATATAAAACTTCTTCCCTATTGACATTTTCTACAATTGAAATTAACATATATTACAAGAAGGATTGTGAGCTAATTAAGAGAGAGGGAGAGAGATAGAGACCTTAGAGAGTAGAATAACAGGTATCATTTTCTTAAAAAGAACAGAGGGCCCACATGACCAACGGTGCTGTTGAGACCGATATGCTTTCAATGTGCTTGGAAGCTCGCTTTTCACCTAAAATGATCAACGACAATGCATAAAATAATCTTCTAATATTGTAGAATTAATATTTTTGTGATTACAAAATGAATTACCTTAATGCCACCTACATATAAAAAATCCCATCCTAAAAGAGCAGCTCTGAGTGCCAAATCCATATCTTCCGCGGTGGATCTGTCATTCCACCCCCCTGCTTCATTTATCACTTGTGCTCTCCACACACCAGCCGTACCTATAAATATTTGTAACGACTATTTTTTTTGAACTTATGTAACTTTTCAAGCTTATTCAACTGATAAGCAAATAAACGATATTCCTATTCCACTCTCATTTAATTGATATAGATGGAATTTGATCATTTGAATCCATATAGTACTATCTCAAGCTAAACCTAACCCTAATGTAACGACTCATTGGGCAATTAACAGTTTATTTGGAGAAATTATCTATACAGCGAGATATTGTAAGTACCATTATAGCCAAAGAAAGCACAAGATGAGGAGCCGGCCTCTTGCTCAACCTTGAAATGGTAATCCATGGAGATCTCTTGCATTCTTGTCAATAAACAATCATCCGCATTTACTAGAAAACAGCCAACAGTTCTAGTAATTTAGAAATCGAACACAAAATCAACTCCACAATTAAAATAAAAAATGATTATCTTCTTTATTTCATTCTTGTCTTTCTTAATTTCACTTTAAAGATTTTTGGCAATTTCGCAAAACAACTTAAGTTTCTTTTAGTTTTTGCTTATAATAAAATTTTCTACAATTAAGAAGCTGGATAAACTTACCGAACGTCCATCTGGTTTGAACGAGAGCGAGGTTAGGATTATGAACTAAAAAAGGAACTGTTTTTGTAAGAAAATCAGGAGAAGGTTGGAAATCCGCATCAAACATAGCAAGATATTCACAATTTTGAACATAGGCATGCTTCATTCCTTCTCTTAAATTTCCAGCTTTATAACCAGCTCTGTCCTTTCTCGTCTCGTATTTTATGTTTATCCCTTTTCTAGACCATTTCTCGCACTCATCCTTCACCAACTCCTACAGTTAATGTAACAATAGAATAATCAAATTGTTTTTTTAATAGAGCTACATTTCCTTTTATTTGTAAAAGTAGCATTTCAAGTTTGAAAGTTTAAATTAGTAACATTTTCGATTTTCGAAGTTTGAAACACTTATGCAAACAATCGCTTACTCCAATGATAAAATCATTGGATGGGACCGAAAGAACCAGGTTCGAATCCCACAAACCTTAAAAGACGAAGTTTGGAACACTTTTAACTCTCGATCTAATGGGAAGGGGCATTTACTGAGCTTGTTATGAACCTTGATTTCATACACCAGTTGGTCGGGTGTAATCTTGCAATCTCTGATTTTGGATCCGAGGTTTTGATTCTCAAGTTTGGGTGAAACCTTGTAACATTTTTTTTGTTTTTTGAAAGAAAGGAAACGTGCAATCTCAATCTCATCCAAGCACAAACCTAACACAACCTATCATTTTGGGAAAATCGACTTTGCTCCTAATTATGCCCCCATTTGGGCCTCTAAGATCGCAATTGAGATTTTGAATTTATTTTAATTTATTTTGAATTTTTTCGAAATGATCTAATATATTCAACTTTCCATAGATTAAAAATCCCTATGTACCATAAAAATATAAAAAATCTCATTTACCGCCTTGGAGCTATAAGTGAAGTGAAGGCATAATTGGTGTTATTCTAGTAACACCCTTATTTATTTATTATTTACTTTTGGGTTTTTACATTAATGTTGCAAATGATTTATACCTTAATAATGAGGTCTGTTGAATCATCTAACACCTGCACAATCAACCTATCTGCCGGCCACGTCAGACTACATGCAGCTCCTATCGATAACTGATACACCTGAAATCACATTTCCATTTCTTCCAATCTCAGATCAGCCAACAAATGTCCAAAAAAAGAAACAAAAAAAAAATAATTTAACAATCCTCTGTCTAATTAATCATTGTTGGGATGAGGATTTGTCGAGAAGATGAGTTGCCTGGACCCAATTCCAGTTTGAGTTTGGGTCATAATTTTATTGGGCTTTTTATTTTCTTTATTTTTTCTTCTTTCTTTTCTGTTATATTTCAAATTACAAGTTAGATTTACTTTTCTTCTCACAAATTTTTAATTTAGGATGTCAATACTGTAGAGAATATATGAAATTTTCCATTTGAAAGAGGGGGAACAAAATTTCTAAAAAAAAAATTAATGTTACCTCCTTTTCGTTGTACATGGGGATCTGCACAAGAACCATGGGATAAGACAGCGAGCCGAGCTCCTCATCCTCGACAATGGAATTACACTTGTATATTCTCTCCGGTCTCCGGCGAAACACCTTAGCGTATAAGCTCACCAACCCGAGAAACAGCTTTTCTATTAACACAATTATTGACATAATCATGCAAGATATTATAATGGCCTGAAATGTGGGAACAAAAACCATTTCTCTTATCAGTCTCCATGATAAAACTATCTCATCAAGAAGGACTGTGACGGTGGGAGAGAAGGCAAACTTCGCGAGGCGAGATGAATCGTCTATGTAATTAATGGTGTTGGAGTAAGTCATTGTTACTTACAATGAGAAATACAGAGAGAAAAAAAGAACCAAGTGTTTAATGAGTGTACCTTGCATGGCCTTGGTTGTTAAAGTGACAAGGCCGACCGAGTTGAAGGGAAGACTCATACACAGTGGTACTTCAACAAAGAAGAATAAATTAAGAGTTCAGTAGGTAGCCCCAACATCACTGCTTTGGTGGTGTGATAACATGATCAAATTTTATAATATGATCATTTTATAATTTTTTTATTAATCATCTACTATTTAAAAATAACTATACATAATTAAAATTTCAATAATCACATAATTTATAATCATCATTTGTTCAATGATCACTATCACTCAATGTTCTAAAAATCGTGTCTAATTGATCGTCTAGGCACAAATCGGCCCTCTACTAAGGAATTTATTGCAAATTGGCCCAAAAATTCAGTTTTGTCGCACTAAAAAGTCTAATTCCTGATTTATCGGATTGATTATCGATTTTCTGATTAATATTCTATTATTCTGATTAATTTCATCTAATTTTTCACTGCCTAGATCTCGGTTTTTTCCGCCTACCTGTCAATTTTTCAGTCTAGATCCTGATTTTTCCTACTGAATCACGATTTCAATTAATTCTGATTTTTCTCACCTAATTCAAAGAATTTTGGTTTGAAATTTCTTAAATTCCAAATTTCCCTAGTACATGAATGTATATTGTTCAGAAATTTTCTATTATAATCCTTAAACGCTTAGGTGTCATAAATACCAAAACTCAAATAAGATGGTGACTTTAGGGACTCAGTAACTTTTCTCATGAATTAAAGATATAAAAATTGACCAAGATCTATGATGGCTCTGAACCACGTTCGGTGCACTGAACCCAATTAATTCGACATATATTGGTTCATATTATATGGTCAACATGGGTCTAACCTAATACATGAAAATACTTAAAAAAAAGTTGGTAGCAGTTAAGTCGCTCTGAATTACTATATACATATTTTTGGATTAATTATCCACCAACCTGTTTGGACATACCTCAACATGATATCCAGTGACAGCCTGTGCAAACGAAACGAGGTAAATTAGGTAATGTGGGGTTAATTTCTCTGTTAGTCTCCTCCAAATGGTTCTAATCAGAAGCTCGATCAATACACTTTGTTGTTATTATTATCAGTCAATTCAACCTCGTGTTTGCCAAAACTTTTGACTTTTGTCCGAAAAAATAATAAAATAGATGATATCATTCATTTTTTTAAACAAGGCACACCATCAATAAGGTGTTAGATATTGAGATAATGTATTTAACCTGAATCAAATTTGAATTTTTCAAAGTTGAGGGAGTTGTCTTATTATTTGAGTAAGTAAACTTTTATAATATTTCTTTTGGTTCACTCAGCCAACTTTATAGAAATGAAGGGGGGATCCCAAAATTTGATAAAACAATATATTTTAGTAATGATTTAGTAATTTATTTATTTTTTGTAAATATATGTATTTTTATGTATTTATCTCCTCAAAAATTATGGACAGTGTTAATTTAATAGAAAAAAAAATTTTGGCCCCCCAATCAATGGAGGCAAGTTTTGCCACAGTTTTGATTGATCATCTTCATTTCGTCCAGAGACTGAGCTAGGATGTAGAATTAGGGGGGCCGAAGCATAAGACAACATAATAGCGATAAAAGATATTTACATATTATAGTTTTTGAAAAGAATTTTTTTATTATCTATTATTTATACATATTTTGTATACAAATTTTTTTGAATAACTAGTGCTTAAAAACAAGATACAAAATTCATGTTATATTTTCTTTTGAAAAAGAAAATCATATTTTATATCGTGCTTAAAAGATAATCAATTGGTTAATAGGTTATACAGATTCTCTGTAACCTTAAAGTAAACCAATATAAATCAAATAATCTCTATGAGCCACATCATTTGTTTGAAAGTTCGAAATCATAGAACATCCAAAATCATAGACATATTTGACATGCTACTCTTTTACTTTTATAAATTAGCTTTCACTTTTAATCATATAACACTTTATTTTCACTATTTATTTAGTTGACTATACTATAAAATGTATTGAGGAGGGCCAAATTTTAACATAAAAAATGAAAATATAAAAATCTAAGTACTAATAATAAATTTGAGATTTATAGGGAGCCAAGGCTCCCCTTGCCCCCTAGTTCCGTCCCTCATTTTGTCCAAATAAGATATTCCTTTCCATTTTTATTTTTGTTATTAAATGAGATTTAAACTCATGATGTCAAAAAATCACTAGTTTAAGAAAGAGAAAATATAGAACCAGTCCAGTAACCCTTTAGATGATAAATCCGGCTTATGATACATAAGTCATAAAGTGAGGAATAATATATATAATTAGTTTTTATGTATTATTATAATTTATGATAACTCAATACATCAAATCAGTAAAATGCCAAAAAAAATCATGAATGAGTAAATTTGGTTTAATGAGTTGAATATAACTCACCACATAATATTCAATTAATAAATGGCCACAAATAATCATTAAAAGGACAGTTGTCACAAAAAATGAGCAAATTACAAACTTTATATACCAGAAGAAAATTAGGGACGAAAAAGGAAATTAGGGGAAACAAGTGCAATTGGGATATCAAGTAAGGTATGAACTGGAGATGGTAGCAAACAAATTATTTTAGGCCATTTTATTCTTCTTGAATTAGTATCTTGTAAAATTTGAATACAATACTTACTCTTTTAATTACTTCAATTTTTTTAAATGATATATACCAAAATATTATATATATCATGTGGGTTTTTTTTGACAACGGGCTTATTTGGACAACGATAACAACATTGGTTATAAAAAATAAGAATTCAAATTTCAACCGTACGGATGAAATGAAATATATATGTTTTGAACATGTTGTGGGTCAATTTTCAAATGAATCAGAGAATTATATTATTATCATCATGTATCATCAAAATATGTATTTACATTTTTTGATGATACATGATGGTAGAGATACATATTTTGATGATACATGATGGAATTAATATAATTTTCCGATTCTTTTGAAAATTGATCCACAACATGTTCAAAACATATCTATTCCGTCCGTACGGTTGAAATTTGAATTATCATTTTTTATAACCAATGTTGTCACCGTTGTCCAAATTAGTCTTTGTCAATACTGAGAAATTAATTATAAGTTTATAATACATGGATATGATAAAATTATGTACTCTTATTTTTCATCCGATTTTCAGTATTTTTAGAAGGGATATGTTCTTATATCATTCTGATCAACGGCTAACCTTTGATCGGTAGCTCGTTGAGTTATATATATTGTTGTATTTTATACATTGTTTTTATATATCTTATTTTGTGTGAATTCATATATTATTTTCATCTTATTTTTATATATTTTATTTTATGTCTTGTTTCTATATAGTGTTATTATATCCTTATATATTGTTTTGTGGTTAGGTGTATTGTTATTTATACTGCTTTTATATATATTAATTCGCTTGTGTTTTTTATATTCTATATTTTTTAAATATACTTTTTCAAAAATTATTTTTACATACAGTTTTTTTGTTACATATATATTTTTTTTCCAGCCTTATATATTCTATCACTAAAAAAACTCGAAGTGTACTAGGGGAGTTGTCATTTTGTGACCTTGTCAGACCAATTCCACTCAAAAGACAAATAGTTTCTCTTTTCTCTTCTTGAAGTTCTCGAGTGAAGAATATTTTTTTTAAAAAGACATAGAAAATATTCCAATAAATGTATTTGGTGCGGTTTGAACCCCAAACCCCTTGTTCACAAAGCAAGATATTAATCACTAGGTTAATGTACCATTTACAATTTTTCTTTTCTTCAAATTAGTTATTGTTAGTTAAATATTGTATCTTTTTTTTTGAATGCAAGCTTGATGTGGGTGATAGTTAAATATTGTATTTTTACTCATTTTATAATTATGACCGTCCATTTGATAAAAGACACAGAATAAATATTTGTGAATAGCAATTATTCTTTGGTCTTGTCTTCCATTTTTTTAGTGTAAATTAATATGGAATTTCCCTTTTCCATTTTTGCTATTTCTTTTTTCTGTGCTGGAACACACTTTTAGAGAAAATGACTGTCATATCTCTTAATTCTTATTCCAAAAAATATATGTTACATGATCTTATAAATTTGCAACATGAAGTATGAAAATATTAAAAAAAACAATTGTTGATAAATTATGAAAATATTTATTTGATAGTGTATATATTATAAAATAATTAAATACGTCATTATTAGAGAGAGAATTCACTTCTCCCTCTTTCCTTGTTCTATTTCCCTTCCTTTATTTCTCCATCTTTACCCCCATCGCAAACGAAGCAAAGCCTTAACAAAATGAATGACAAGAGGACAGATAACTATTGTGGGCCTTAGAACCAATTTTCACATGACAAATTTTAGGGTTGACAGCGTCATCATTTCATAAAAGAGTATATTGGATAATTAGAAGACATATTTTGGATAAAAACACACCAATTTTTATGTGACAAATTTTAGGGTTGCCAGCGTCATCATTTCATAAAAGGGTATATTGGATAATTATAAGACATATTTTGGATAAAAACACACGGGAGAAAATATAAGAAGTATTAAAGAGTGAAAAGATATACTACTCCAGATTCAAATATGCGGACGACTCGTCCTTTTGTAGCAAAACCGGCTTTTGCATTGCATTAATGTGTCCAAACTCCCGGAATACCGGACCAAGTTATGAACTCGTTAGGATATATGGTGTTCTTAGTTCTTCTCCGAGCAAGTCCTGGCTACTTCCGAGTTCCGTGCGTCGTCGGTCCAAGTTTAACTTGTGGGTTGAGTTTCAGACTTCCCATTACAGCCCTTCATTTACTCACCTGTATACTAAATGTACGGGGTCCTTCGTAACTTAAAGTAAGAGTTAAGATTACACAAAATAACTCACAGCAATGAAACGAGATCAATAAAATAGAAACTTAATTAAACCAATTCAAGATCCACTAAATTACAACTCATAATAAATAAAACTAGAGTTCAAGATACATAAGCATGAGAATAAGAAATGAGTACACCTTAATCTTACTAATCATGGTCATGCGGAGTCGCAGAGTGCCCTATGCTAATGGAACTCCGATTCTTCATCTTCTCAACTCCGTTCTGAAGACTCTCGATAGGTCCTTTTTGTAGAGTGGGGAGGCTAGGGTTTTGCTCTGGGAATTAAGATGGTAGAAAATCGCAGGTAAAATCCTTGAAGATTCTCGTGAAATCTCTTATTGCATTTACTTCCTCTTGCAGGCTATCCTCTTAAGTTGGATGGTGATTTCATCTTTGAATCGATCTAAATCCCTTCAGATCTTGGGCAAAACTTGTTCGACTTATTTCCTTAATTAGGTGCTAAGAAGGACTTCAGGCTCACACGCATCTTTCATTGACGGTTTTGAACTCAATAACCGATTTAAAAGCAAGGCACGACTTTTGTATATCAATCAAAATTATATTTAAAAAATTATAAATTAATTAAATTATAAAATACTAATAAAATATATTTATATCTCATACATTCACATCTTATTAACCAATTTTCTTTCATTCCACATATAATGATTAAATTCTAAGTCAGCTGTTAGGTTGCCTGGAATCACGATCACGTGAATCCTGACAGGCTTCCTAAGATCACTACTTAAGGGAGTCCGAACGCACTAAATTGCTCCATTAGAATCCCCTCATCATCAACTACTTTTATTTTCTCTTTTCGTTTATTATTTCGCATGCCATATAAAAAATAATAATAATAATATTGTATAATTATTCAAAAACAACAATTAGCATCAAGTGCCATAAATTCAGAAATCAAAGTTAAAATTATTTAAAATGAAAACGATTACATGTTTTTCTCTATTTCTAATAAAATCAGAACTGATCCAAGTGAGAAGATTAAAATTTCTATTTATTTGCCAAAACTTATCTAGTATGGGGAGGTTGCAGGTTCAAAACTTGACAAAAGTTAATTTCTTCGAATATACGTGGGGGACATATGAGTCCTCCCAATTCTATTTAATTCTTTTAGTATCAGCTCTGAATTAAAATCAACTATAAAAAATCAGAATTTACAGTTATACCAGCTAATATTTCTGAAATTCATGAATTATCTCAAGAATTGGGGTACCCTTATAGTTGTTGGAGTTTTTCAAAATAAATTTGTTTTTGTATTTATTAGAAGAGAAATAATAATGATAAAATATATTGTTGCAAGTGGTGCACAAGTGGTCACAAATAATTAAGACTGATGAGTCATGTGACATATAATCTAGAATGAAAATAATTCAATAGAATAATTATTATGATATTTAACACATGTTTTTCTAGATTATTCTTAAGCCTTTGGATACATGCATTGTGTTGAAATATGTGCATGGGACAATGTGATATTTGTTGGTTAGAGTCCATGAATCATATTGAGAATTAAAATTCATGAACTTATCAACATGTATATATTAATGATGATGTATCCTTAAAGCCTATATAAGGCCAATGTTTGAAAGAACATAAGATCATCCAAAAAAAAATCATCTTTATCATATTTTTCTCTTCTACAAATCTCAATTCTTCCATTAACAATTCTAGATCAAGACTTCTTTGAATCGGCCCTAGTTCTAAGGGCGTTGACTTCAAGTTGTGCATCTTGCCGTCAACTATAACTCGAGATATCCTAGAAGGAAGTTCGTCAAGACCTATTTTGCACAATTAGGGGATAGATTAAGCCTAAAGGACAGCTTTATTTCTTGAAGCGCTCGAGATAAACGAATTTCAGATTTTGAGTTTTTGTGCGACAGTTTTCTTTGTGTAACAAAACCGAATTTAACGGGAGCTTCGACATATTAACACCAACAATAGTTATATATCTCAATGACATTTAAAAATTTAGGATACCCATTGCATTTAAGAAAACCCACAAAAGAGGGTTATAGAATAATAATTGAATAAATTGAAAAAAAATTTTAACGTTGCAAAGGTGCTTTATTATGTATTGGAGGAAGATTAGTCTTAAGCAACTCAGTCTCAGTATTGTTATTACTTCCTATAAATTAATTTTGTGTATCTAAAATTCTTGAACGAGTGAATCAGTGATAAATTAAATGGATTTTTTTTCCAAGCTACAGCCCGCGATTGCTGGAAATAATGTTCACAAATATTGCAAAGATAAGAAAGGTAAATACAAAATAGCTTGCTAGTTGTGAACACCCTACTACATTTGAGGTAAGAAAGATATAATCTATGGAAAAATAACGAAAGTAGACTCCGCCACAGCATGGATGGAAGACTTCTTATGAGCTTGTTAGTCAGGAGCCATGTGTCGATGATGAATAAGCTTTGAGCCTCCATTTCTCAAATAGTTGTCCCGAGCACGGTCATTGGTGATGACATTTTGATTGAGAAGGTTCTTGCATTTCGACTTTTCCATAAAGTCCAACAAATGGCCAACCATTTGGCATCCCATATGATTCGTTGTTCCTTGCTTCTAGTGGACCTACAGGTATGCCAGAACTCGATAGGATTGCAACCGCCAGGGGCGTCATGCCAATCTCGTCCCAAATTGAACGAGCAAAAGAACATGAGAGAAAGAGATGTTCCGTAGATTCAATAATGTCATTGGAGCACATAGTACATGACCGCAGATGAGGCCAATTGTGTTTCATTAGATTGTCTTGAGTGAGCAATCTATTGAGAGTAGCCACCCAAATTTTTTTGTCTTTACAGGGCTTCTGATATTCCATAGTGGATCAGTCCACATATTTCATTTACATTAGTAGTGTGTAAGAAGGAGTATGGGAGATTTAGAGTTGTAGATGCCGTTGGAGGTCCATCACCACGCAGTAGTGTCCTCAGCTTGAGATAAAGAAATAAACTAAATGATCCTTGCTACTTATGTAGCATGATTTTCCAGAGTAGGACAATTCGATTGAATGCAAAGTTGTAGGATGTAACCTTGATCGACCACACTGCTAACAGTCAGCGGACCAGAGGCAATTTCCCGATAAAGTTCCGAAAATAGATTGCACAGCCTTAGGTCTTCGAACCAAATATCCTTCCAGAAGTCTGTATGTTTACCATTGTTGACTTTGAGTCTAATGGAAGTGTTGAATAAGGGGATCAAGTTCTGCAATTGTGTAATAAAGAAAGAGGAGTGTTGCGTGTTACATATGCTCTTTGTAATCACATTGTCCCCATAGAGTGACTTGAACATGATGGACCATTCCCTTCACGGATCAATGCGTAGAAGCCAAAACCATTTCATGAGCAAGGCGATGTTTTGTTTTTGAAGGTCCAAAATACCTGAACCCCCCTTGTTTTGGGCTTGGAGGCATTGTCCCATGCTGCCAAACAATGTCCACCTAGGCATTTCTTATCGCCCCTCCAAAGAAAGGCTCGCATGAGTTGATGTATCTTGTGTAAAAGCCAAGATGGCTCAGGTTTCCAATTGATATTTTGGGGAAAGGTGTATAAACCAAAGGATTGAGGATTATAAATTTAGATATCTTCAATAAAACAATGATTTTGTCAAAGCATGCTAGCACAAGCGGTAAGGCACCTTAGAAATTTGGGAGATGTCCCAAATTCTAGTCTTGCCAAACATAATTTCGTGTAGCATATATTTAGCAAAGTTTATCAACTTACAAATTGTGGGTTCTATCTCAAAAAAAATAAACAATGATTTTAAAGTGGCTTTCGAGATATTTTTATAAAAAAGAGGGATTGTCATACAATTAAAGGGCTTGAAGGGGAAAAACAACAAATATTTATATTTCTCGAGAGATACTAAAAAACTATTGCAATTCTTTCTTAAGAGCACTATCTTTTTTTGAGGTAGAACTACGAGTGCTCGTTCACGTTGTTTTCATTGATTAAATAAAGTAAATGAAGGTTTGTTACGTCACGATTGTAAGACACGAAATTTGAAATAGAAGATGGAAACAAAGCTAAATTTTTGTATAGTAATTGAGGAAAAGGGATAATATGCCAAGATTTGCCATTGTTATTCTCACATGCACAGATTAGAATGTGGAGAATAGCCCAATTCAAAGCCAAAGACTTAAACAGTGCTTTTAAAGAAATGAAAAATAAAAAACCGAAACATGAGTTTGACAAACTCTTAGACCTAATTGAAGAACCACAACTGACCAAAAATGAAGATCTAATAAAGTGGATCTGGAATGAAAAAGGAATATTTTCAACAAAGAGTACATATAAAACACTCTCTGTGGAGTTTTATTTCACAATTATTTAATTAATGTTTAGAAAATTAAAATCGCATTTAGAATGAAAATCTTTTTATGGATATGTAAAATAAATTCTTACTCAAGATAACATGAAGAAAAGAAGCTTTTTATTACAAACAAACAAGTGTTACATCTGCTGCAAAGATGTAGCAGACTTCGAATTTTTGTAACAGCACTGGATTTTACGGAGAAGTGCAATAAATCTCTAATCAGAAAGCTTCAACTTTCAAGGAGGGTGACATCAATTTTTTTGTTCGTGATTTGGAGAGAGGGTTTAGAAGGGCCTTAACATATGAGAAGAGAGCCAAATCGGTGTTACTAGAGGGGCTACCGATGAGATTGTCTAAGCAACTGGAGAAGAAAGATTAGGAATTTCAGATAGAGAGAAGAAACAGAACAGGGAACCCGACAGTAGATTCGAGAAAATGAGATCCGTCGGTGAGCTGAAGGAGGAGTATTTCTACAAATCAAAGAGGCTCTAAAGATGGGTTCTTTTTTTTCTAGGACTAAGTTTTGTAGTTGGGCCATGCACTTCAAGACTAACTCACTTGTGTAGGATTTGTTTCTTTTAGCTAGTTTCTTTTCTCTTTCTACTCATTGTAAATACATAGAAAACTCTTGTAAATGCTTATAAAAAATATATAAAAAAAATATTTGGAATGTGGATTTTAAAGCCCTCTCCAAATTTCCCCAAAAAATAAAAAGATAAAAACAATCAAGAGAAGTATGATTACATGACAATAATTTGAATTGTGACGCATCATTGCTCATTATGTACATCGACATGCCAAAATTTCTCTAGTAGGAGTAGTTAGGCACCCAAACACATTAACACAAAGGTTGTGGGTTCAAAATTTGGCAAATGTCAATTTATTTGAAAATAAATGTGAAAGTTATGAACTCTCTCTATAAAATAAAAATATATATAAATCGACATGATTAAATCATCTAATCTGGATTCTAGTGATGCGAGATGTAATACTAGATTTCCTTTATGAGGAAAACTCATTCCTCTAAAGCTTTAGCATGTATGGATTAACCCACCTCAAGCTCTTTTAAAAAAAAAAATAACAGCTTTAGCATGTCAAGATGCCCATCCATCATCAGTAAAAAAAGAAAAAAATATTGAAAGAAAACTTAAAAAAATATCTTAATTTACAAAGCAACAACAAGGTATACTACATTGACAAAGGAAAAACTGCTCAAAATCATCCCAACTAAAACATCTTCCCAAAACAATTCCCGACATTACCACACTAAATAAACAGCGGGGAAACCAACAACCAAGAAATCAATTTCTAATACCACTCAAACCGACTCCCCTAAGATCACATTTTTAATTAACTATCCCATTAAACAAATTCCCAATAAAAATGAATTACCATTGATACTTAGCCGCGACAAGCACCTCCTCATACTTCTGGGCCACAACATCCCAGCTCAAATCCTGCATCATCCCCCTGACCTGCAGCCCCTTCCAGCTCTCCTTATAATTCTTATAAGTACTCAAACAATGCACCAGTGCATCAATTAATTTATTAACCTCTACCCGATCAAACGTCCACCCGAAACCTAAATTTTCAAACGGATCAAAAGGAACCACAGTGTCCCTCAACCCGCCAACCGCATGGACCACAGGTATGGTCCCATAGACCATTGCATACAACTGGTTTAGCCCGCACGGCTCATATCGGGATGGCATCATGATTACATCAGCACCAGCTGTTATGCGGTGCGCCATTGGGACGTTAAACCCCACCCATGCTCTAACTTTATCTCTATGCTCTCCTTCTAACTTTCTTAATAAGTTCTCTAAATCTTGTCTGCCGGTTCCCAGCATGATTAACTGTACATCTTGACTCACGATCCAAGGAATCGCGTCAGCTATTAAGTCAATCCCCTTTTGGCCATCTAACCGTCCGATAAACGCAATTATTGGCACATCCGCACGTACTTCAAGACCTAATTCTCTTTGAAGGGCCTCTTTACATTGTGCCTTGCCCTTATCCAGGGTTTCGAGAGAATAATTTGTATACCCGTCTGATTTTAAGTGCACGTCAACTTTAGGGTTCCATTCCATTGGATCAATTCCATTGACGATTCCACTGAGTTTCCAATGATTGTTGTTGATGATGTCATGAAGACCCCACCCACCCTCAGCGGTTTTGATCTCCCAAGCATACCCATGTGACACAGCGACCACACGATCAGCCGCTTTGATCCCCCCTGAGAAAATGTTCATGTGCTCCCCACCCACCGGGTCATAGAGTTTGAATAGGTCCAAATAGTGCTCTGGCAAATCTGTGCACATGAATTCATTCACTGGTCCACGACCCTGCATTGAGAATACACAAGAATAGTTAGCATACAACCATTGTAGGTTGAAAGTTCTCAACTTTCTCAGTCAAAATGAAGGAGAAGAAGGGAAGCAAATCAACAGACTTAATTTTTGACACTAAACATAAGAGGGTAAGGAAGAAAAGATGAGATGACTTTCAACCCACAATATTAGAGTGTGTGAGTATGTGGATATTTTCTTGTGTGTGTATGTAATTCGTGTCCTGTGAGGGTGTGCGGTTAGGCTTGTCAACGGACCGGGTCGGTAAACCCGAAACTCGACCCAAAAATTTCGGGTTTGACCCGAACCCGAAAACTTTACGGGTTTTTTTTCCAAACCCGAACCTGCGGATAACCCGAAACCCGAAATAATTCTTCATTTTTGCAAAATTTGACTTAACCTATACAAAATTAAAACTAAAATATAATCCATAAACAAATAACGATTAAAATATTTAAAGTACAAAATAGTTCAAATATTACATAAAGTTAATAAACATCAAATTGTCCATACAAAACATAAATATTTTGAGGAAAAAATGGATGGTATAGATTAAAATTTAAAATATAATTATAATTAAGTTTCGGGTTCGGGTTACCCACGGATCGGATAGTGCCAAACCCGATCCGAACCCGTTTCATTTTTCGGGTTTAAACCCAAACCCGATTCGTGGGTTTTTTTTTCGGGTTTAACCAGATCCGTTCGGGTCGGATACCTACTTGATTCGGGTCTAACCCGATCCGTTGACAAGCCTATATGCGGACAATAGCTTTTATACAATTGAAGAATAATGCAGGGATTTCTGATTTCAGCATAATACCCTCCTCTACTGTTTTTATTTAAATACCTGAATTACCACTTTTTCTCACTTATTTATGCATAAATAAAAGAAAATAAAGCGATGGAAGTTTGAGAATCTTGTGAAACAAGGAGAATCTTCTGAAAAATAAGAGTAATTCAGTACCTGGTGGGCAATGTTGTGAATAACAAGAATGGACCGAGCATATTGCATCAGTCCATTGTCACGATAATATGCCTTTAAATAAACTGGTAAGAGAGCCGTGTGCCAGTCATTTGCAATGAATGCTAAGTTTCCATCTCCGTAGCAGACCCCGCCACATGGCACATGCCATGGAACCTATTTAAATAAAAATGGTGAAATCAATTAATTATTAATTAATATTTTAGTTTATCTCCAATGATTAGTATGAAGATAATTAGAGTAGGTACGCACCTCAACAGCTACTTTGCATAATAAAACCATGCGCTTCAGAATATCCTGTAAAGGAACAAAAAAGAAGAGGGCTTTTATCCTATCATTTTGGAGAAAAAACTTTTGTTAAATTAAATTTCAAGAAGGATTGATTTGAGTATATTACCATTCTTTGTCCGCCATAAATATCATTATCACGGTGTCTGAAAAATGGACAGTCTATAAACACAAAATCTACCCCATCAATATATGCATGATAATAATTCACCTCCAAATCCTGCAGTTTATATATTTATTTATTCAAGGTTTAGTCTAAAGGAAAGTAAATGCGAGAGTTAAGAGTCGAAACTACGCAATATAATTATATGTATAATGTAATTTTTGACTTACTTGTCCATCCACTTTGTAGTATTTACGGATCCCAATATCCTGGGCTTCAGCATAATTTCCATATCTCGGTACAACAACCTGAAACAAAATAAATCAAATATTATTATAATTTGGAGAGGGCTTTTGTTATCCCTTTTCCAAATGCACATATTTATCTATCTTTTTAATTTTCTAATGCTTTTACTAAGTTTTTGCTGTACAAATATTGAAAGAAAATAAGCTAGATTAAACCTAAAAAATCTATGTAAAAAGAACCTATACAAAATCTACCCATTTGAACAGAAAATCAAAATTTTATAATTACTTTGATGAATAATACTATATATTAAATTTATGTCTCTTCGGAGACATCCGTTAAAAATATATTAAATTTATATTGGGGGAAGAATATTACCATGACTCGATGTCCCCTCCTAGCCAATGCTTTTGGTAAAGCTCCTACAACATCTCCAAGCCCACCTAAATAATAATGAAAGTAGCAAAAATTCATCAATAAAATTATACAGAAACGCTATTTGTATTGTAAGAAATTGCTTCTACCTGTTTTGGACCAAGGTGCGCATTCTGCGGCTACCAATATTACATTCATCACATTAGCTCCTGCAAGTGGGCCCAACTCTTTTTTCTCTTCCTCAGAATTAGTACTATTTTCTGAAGATATAATAACTGGTTCTTTTACTTCTATTTTATTTTCAGATTTCACTACTGGAGGATAGAGTGTAACATTTTGATCAAATGATGATTCCACTTTGGGTTCTTTAATTTTCTCAGAGACAATTTCTTGTTTCTTTTCTTCATTGGGAACAGTTTTGGAGGGGGCTGTTGTGGTTTCTAGTGGTATTGATTCAGTAATTGGGGTTGGATTTTCATAAATTGAAGTGCTTTTGTAAGGGATTTTTTGTGAAGATCTTTTTGGAGGCAAGTCAATGGATGAGGGTTTATTGATTTCAGCATTTGAATTTGAATACGACTCTGAAGAATCTGAAACTTGTAGTTGGTCGGAAAGAATTTCAGTTGAAATTGAGTTAACTAGATTCCTTCTTTTGGCAATCTGGAACAAAATAATTTCGACAAGTTAATTTCTACAAATTGGGACTGAACAGATGCTCTATAACTACAAACTGTTACAAATAATTTGAGGCAATCTTTAAGATAATTCCAGAGGTTAATAAACTAAACTAATCAATGTAAATAAACATAAGAGAGAAGAAAAAGAGGGACCTTTTCCAGCAGGTTGTTCTGCATTTCCAACACCTTCCTGCTCTTTTCAATGGTGGCTTGTGCTCTCTCATCGGCCCTATCATCACCACCATCCTTGTCCTTTCCATCACCTCTACTAACAGCTCTCAATCTAAACCCTCCTCTCCCGGAATTCGCTACCAAAAACACAGAATTGTTACTACTCCAGTTGCTTCTCCTCTGACCACCCTGAGCAAAGACATTTCCCGTAATGATCGACCATACAGACGTCATCTATTGCTTTTGTAGAGACAAGGAAAGATATGAAAGGAAGGGAAGAAAAGCGGTGGAGTGAGAGATCATCAGCGTGAAAATGGAGAGGAGTGATGACACAGAGGTTCTAACGTGGCCAAGAGAAGTTTGGTGATGATGAGAAGGCTTAGAGAGACCTTTAAACTTTAAAGTGGTAACAGAAAACCAGAGCACAATTCTTTTTGTCTCTTGCTGAAAATACCTTGGTCTGGAAAACGTGCACTCAGGTGAGAGTGTTACTTCCCTACAATTTAGTCAGTAGAAATCGTGATCGATGGAAAATTTGACGGATTATAGAAGATTGTACATTGTATTAGTTTAGAGAAAGAGGGATCGGCAAAGGACTGAAAAGTGAACTACTGTTTCGACTCGGGTTGATTTGGTCAGGGCTCTGGTTGCGTTACTGATCTTTGCAGGGTGGGTTGGGACTTGGGATGGTTCAGTCTAGTTAACTCAATAATCAATTCTCAAAAAAAAAAAAAAAAAATCATTAATCGCCTTCCGATCTTAATCTCTATTTTCTTCTTAAAACAAGACAATGGTTTTCACTTTATTTAATTCAATAAAGAATTTATTAATGTTCTCATTTAATGAGTGATTAAAGCACGACAATATATAGAGTCGATAAGCATTATATAAAATTAAACAAACAATATATAAAATTTATTTTTTAAGAGACAATAAAATAGTATATACATAAAATAATGAAGACAATATATAAAAAATACATTTTGGGCATGCTCAACATTTCGCATTTTCCATAAATAATTTCAAGCCAAAACTTTTCTAGTAAGAATGATTAGGTATCATAATTTATCTCATTAACTTAAAGATTGTGGGTTCAATAATTGACAAAAACCAATTTATTTGAAAATAAATGTGAGAGTACTTATAATTTCTCCCTGTAAAATAAAATAAAATTTTTAATTTTTGATAATTTTTGAGGACATCATGTAAAGAAACTTCATAAAGTTGTTTATAAATTTTTAATTGTGAATATTATGCTCAAAATATTATCTAGTGGTTCTATAGTTTGGTTGGCTATTTATTGAAGATTTGATGTCTTATTTTTTTGAAGTATCAATGCACTTGTTTTTTTTACACTTGCATAATATTTTCAAATTATCATAAGTTTAAAGTTTTATCAATATTGTTTTTTTTTGCCTTGTATACTTTCTTTAAAATTATTTCAGATGTACTCTATATTATAAAAAGAATCTCCTCATCAATAAAGAGGATTAATTTCTTTTACTGAGTTTAACGGTGTGAAATTCACTATTGAAGAGAGGATATGGAGAATAATAATCAGAAAGATTACAAATCGGATGATTAACAAGTGGGTTGTAGCATTCTCCACGCCTCCGCGCTCCAAACCTGTTAAATTAGGCCATTTGGGTTAATTTCGTTGGTTTGGGCCAGTTTTGAATCTCTCATAATTTCGCCCCGTTATCAAATCCATCTGGGCTTTGGTCTGGATACAAACATTTGACCACTCGATGTCCACAACATGAACGCCACAATTCTCCAATATAATTGTTTCTTTTAATAAAATCCTCACTTTTACAAAACAAAATTTATAGTTACAACTCTAATTGTGTATAACAACCTTTTGACCAATTTAATTATCCTATTAGGAATTGGTTGTGCCGTTAGTGGTAGTATTGGTGAGCCCGAGCTTTCTTACAATCTCGTTCGCAATCAACTCGTTGGCTTTGTCGGTCGGGTGGTACTCGTCCCAAAACACATACTGGCTCCTGTCTTTGCACAATGTCGACAATGGCGTGCACGTCAGAGTGGGCCTGATCTTCCCCAGCGAGCAACAGGGCCCGTGAGAATTATTAAACCCTGTAATTTACAATCGCAATTAAAAACATAATTTAGACATTATTTTGAAGAAACTAGAGAAGAAAGAGAAAGGATATTGATGATGTGTTATATGATCTGTATTTTTATAAAAAGTAGGCGTAAGGGATATTGGGTAATTACCATGCATTGCTGGCCGGTTAATGAGATCCTGAAATGCATCATACGCATCCCCGAATCTAAAAGTTGCGTTCGGAAGACTGCTCGATAAGTCCTTCATTAGATTCATGGATTGTTTATTGAATGTCTGAGCCAGTTTATTTGTCGATTGTTGGCAACTACCCGATGATGTCAGAAATCGTTGTAACGGAATGCATCCCATCGGTCCTAACCCAAAGAACGTCAATTTCCTCGCCCCCATTGAGTGTAATAACTATATATTAATTTCACATATCAAAATATGGTTCGAAGAGAATTAAGTTTTTTTAGTTTGAAAGTTAAGTTACCTTGAGTTGATCTTCGAGTGTGGTAACAAGATAATCGATGAAAGTATCACCATTATAACTCCATGAGTCGGTGTAGACCGGAAGGAGATAATTATTGATAAAGTCATTGCTTCCCATTGCTACCACGTAATAAGCCTCACCAAAGAACTCATTGGCCTTTTCGGTCCCAATTTTCATCCTCATGAACTCTTGAATTCCCTTAAAAAGTTCTATCTGCTTGTAGAGTGAGAACCTCTGGATCTGCAATCGAACAAGCGCAAACAAAATGGTTGCATTACATATACACATTAAATTAATTTATCTTAGGAAATTTGTTTGTATTTAATTGTGGGGAGAATGACATACAAAGAGGGAAGATGTCTCATTCAGGATCCCGCCGCCGCCTGAGGCAAAACTGAGTCCATTTTGATAGATTACATTCTCATCTATTGAGGGATCAAGAAAAGCCGGTGGCCTCGGAAGCCCCATCTTATCCCCTATAATTAAATCAGTAATAAAAATAATATCATAATGTAATAACACAAGTAATATGAGTCTAAAAAAATAATCTGTAATATACAAGCGCAATACAATAGACTCAATAATAGTCTAAAACAGATTAATCCTATTTATGCTATTATATTGGTAGTATATCACTAATTATAGAAAGATATCATGTCCTAGTAAGTACTCAGTAAAACTATATCATCGAAAAAGTGTATGAGAATTACGTACCGACTATATCAGCAACAGTACGGCCATTACAGAACCGTCCATTCGGCATGCCATCACCAAAATCAATGCCATACCAGGGCAAAGCAGCACGAGCCAGGCTCTTAGTAAGATACATATTATTCCCGACATCTGACAAGGAGTCTCCGAAGATGAACTGCACCACATCACAATAGCATTGCTTGGTTGCGATCCCGAATATCAAGAACAAGACAATGATCATGGCCGAGTTCTTGCTTTTCTTCTCCATTGAAATGAAAATACTGGCCTTTTTTTTGGAAAGTTTAATTGAGGTATTTTGATGTTGGTTTGTATGGAAGTTGAATTAATAGGATTTATGCTTTAAGATTGCTGTAACCGTTGGAGCAACTTTGACCCTGAAAGAGTATTGAAGTAAGAGAAGTTGACCTAACCAATCTGCTTATGATGTGCTTTTGAAGCTAATGTAATGCAATAAGCTATTGAGTTCTCAAATTGGTAGTCTAACTAACAAGTAACAACCCTCCAAAATAAATAAATAAATAAAATAAAATAAACAGAACTTTGTTTCACTTTGATTGCTAGGGTAAGTACTGTTTTCCATTATACAAACTTGATTAACCATAACAGAATACATACACACGTGTCACAATGCCATTGGATGTTGCCTTACAACCACAAGCACTTAGCCACGTGTCCTAGCCTCATCCACACCAAAGTCCCAAACTCAGAAAACAAATACTAAAATCAACATATGCACAGAAGCAAACAACAAAGCAAAATCCCAAAACCTCATCCACACAGAATCTCAACCGTCCATTTGTACAATCCAACGCTTCTGAATCCACAATCTCCCCCACCCTATCCACATCCACAAACTTGAACAGTTAAACAAACCACATCAAATTCCCACAAATCAAACTAATACTTTCAAAAAAAGAAGTGAAAAATGGCGTCACTTACGTACACAGGCTATTATACTCCTACAGCCCATGTTCGCCGGAATGTGACAGTCCGAGCTTCATTAACCAGCCCAAAGCTTTCCGGCCGACCGTTGAAGGTGGCCGTGATCGGCGGCGGTCCGGCGGGCGGCGCTGCGGCAGAAACGCTCGCGAAAGGCGGGGTGGAGACGATTCTGATAGAACGGAAGATGGACAACTGCAAGCCGTGCGGAGGCGCGATTCCTTTGTGCATGGTGGACGAGTTCGCGCTGCCGCTGGACCTGATCGACCGGAGGGTGACGAAGATGAAGATGATTTCGCCGTCCAATGTGGCGGTGGATATCGGCCGTACGCTGGGCCCGGACGAGTACATCGGCATGGTCAGAAGAGAGGTGCTCGATGCGTACTTGAGGGAGCGAGCTTCCAATGCTGGAGCTGAAGTTGTTAATGGGCTTTTTCTCAAGTTCGATCCGCCAAAGGAGCCCAATGGCCCGTACAGGTCATTTTCAATTCCAAATTAATCAGTTCCAATTAATCGTTGTAAAAGAAGATGATTATTTGTATCTTTTTGAGCATTATATGAAATAAAACAATCTTTTTTTTGTTTCAGAATCCATTACAACCACTACGAAGGAACGGGAGCAATAGGCGGGGTGAAGAAATCGGTGGAAGTGGACGCCATCATCGGCGCTGACGGAGCCAACTCACGCGTAGCAAAAGAAATGGGAGCGGGCGACTACGAGTACGCGATCGCGTTCCAAGAGAGAGTCAAAATTTCGGACGCCAAAATGGAGTACTACAGAGAGAGAGCCGAGATGTACGTGGGCGATGACGTGTCGCCGGATTTCTACGGATGGGTTTTCCCGAAATGCGACCATGTGGCCGTCGGAACTGGAACGGTTACGCATAAGGCCGATATTAAGAAGTTTCAGGCCGCCACGAGGCTCAGGGCCAGAGATAAGATTGAAGGAGGGAAGATTATTAGGGTTGAGGCTCATCCCATTCCTGAGCATCCTAGACCCAAGAGGTATTTTTTTTGGAAATAGTTTAGAGATAAATGCACTATTAGTCCCGGTACTTTAATCGGATTGCAATTTCGTCCCTATACTATTGAGTTGAATTTTTAGAGAATTGTGCACAGTTAGTCCCTGACTCAGGGACTACTCATGGATCAAAAAGTTTATATTAATAAGTATAGGGACTAAATTGCAATCCAGTTAAGTTCAGGGACTAACATGCATTTATCCCTTAATTTTATTTAATTAATAACATTTTTTTTTCTTGCCGAGTTGCTAACTTATGCATATTTTTTTTATTTAACTTGTGCACATACTAAAGCTAATATTTATTTCATTCCGACTTATGCATAATACCAAAAGCCAATATTTATTTCATGCCATCTTATGCATATGCTAAAGTCAATATTTATTTCATGGTACCTTCATATTTTGCATTACTCTTAGATTCAGTCTAATGAACTGCAAGTTTATTTTGGGTCGAATTATTTCTAAGCAAGACTACTAAAATTTCAAATTTGTTTAACCAGCACACTTTATATAACCTTCTTAGTAATTAATTAATTAATTAAATATATTTTTCAGAGTATCTGGCAGAGTGACTCTCATAGGTGACGCTGCCGGCTACGTAACAAAATGTTCCGGCGAGGGAATTTACTTCGCGGCCAAAAGTGGCCGAATGTGCGCCGAAGCAATAGTGGAAGGATCCCTAAACGGGACTCGTTTAATCGACGAATCCGACTTACGAAAATACTTGGAGAAATTCGACAAAGCATACTGGCCCACTTACAAAGTGTTGGATATATTGCAAAAGGTGTTTTACAGATCGAACGCGGCCAGAGAG
This sequence comes from Juncus effusus, assembly GCA_027726005.1. Lineage (NCBI taxonomy): Eukaryota > Viridiplantae > Streptophyta > Magnoliopsida > Poales > Juncaceae > Juncus > Juncus effusus. The sequence continues at coordinate 6,431,633 of CM050890.1, read as the reverse complement.
GCGTTTGTTGAGATGTGCGCGGATGAGTACGTGCAAAAGATGACGTTTGACAGTTATTTGTATAAACGGGTCGTGCCTGGTAACCCATTGGATGATTTGAAGCTTGCGGTTAATACGATTGGGAGCTTGGTGAGGGCGAGCGCTTTGACTAGGGAGATGAAGAAGATTAATTTGTGAGGATTTGGGGGTGAGCTGATTTGGGGGTGAGGTTTGATGGAATTGGAAATTTAGGTAGGGTTTGGGAAGTCGAATAATTGGAGGAATTGGAGATTTTAGTGAAGTGATGTTGCTTGCTGGATTTTTGTAATTTTTTGTAATATATTGGAGATACTTCTGTTTAGTTGAATCTTTTCGACATCCATCGTCAAGTAAAATTATAAAACTAGTCTTTGCATTTTAATTCTTTGTTGTTTATGATTATCAAATTGTTTAGTAGGAAGCAGTTTCACTGGTTTGATAGGAATCTTTAAATCAGTTCGAATTTCCCAATTTTAAGCTTGTATAGTATTATTTTATAACTAGGCAAACAAGTACAAACCTGTAAGTCACAAACTTTGAACATCGTATAATTAGTTATGAACTGATATATTTACTTGTTACTTGAAGGAAACAAAATATCACATATACCCTTTAAAACTAGAAATATCATTGAATTCAAATATCGTCACTACTATTTCTGCAAATTTTAAGAAAATATCTAAACTGTCCTCTTTTTCTGGTAATTCATAAATATGTAAAGGGTGTCGATCCGAATATAATTTATAAATATTATGATGTAAATATAGAAATGATTCCATATATTTTACAAGGATATGCGTGATAATTCATATATTTTTTTAAGGGAATATGTGATATTTTGATATTTTGCGGGTGAAATTACCCAAAATATTGGTTACAAATACCAACAGACTTGAGCACAAAATGACATAATTTGCAATTAATGCCTTAATGGACGCCTAACAATGATGACATGTTAATTAAACGGCCCAATTACCTAACTTCAGCCCGTTTGTATTCCTTGGCCCATCCACTCACGTCTCTTCCACTCTTTGGGAGCGGATATGCTCCAAAGTCAACATCCACGGTCCATTTAGTCATCATCTGATCCGTGTGTAAAAGTCACTAACGATATTGTTAACCCCGTTAAGGACTGAAACGGAGAGACCTCTTCTCCCTCCCTCTCTCACTCGTCAGCTCCCTTCCATTTGGCTTCTCTATCATGCTTGCTCTCTCCATCTAGGGGTGGCCAAAAAGCTCGTAGCTCGATAGCTCGCTCGAACTCGACTCGAAAAAAGCTCGAAAAAGCTCGTTGGAAAACAGCTCGAACTGAATTCGAGTCGAGCCGAGCCCAGCTCGAGTCAAAACCGAGCCGAGCTCGAGCTGGACCTAGCTCGAGCTCGACCTGCTACATAGTTTGACGCGTCATACATTTATATCATATCTTAAATCTTAATCATAAACTCGAGCTGGCTCGAGCCGAGTCAAGCTGGGCTCGAATTTTACAACAAAATCTCTAACAAAGTTATCAAAAAAATAAAACTGCACTAAACTCGAGCTGGCTCGAGCCGAGTCGAGCCAGCTCGAGTTTTTTTTCGAGCCGAGCTCGAATCTTGTTAAAACTCGAGCCGAGCCGAGCTCGAGCCAGAACTCGAGCCGAGCTCGAGCTGGTGTCAGCTCGACTCGAACTCGGCTCGTTGCCACCCCTATCTCCATCTATCCTGGTCTCCTCTCTTTTACTCGACTCCCTCCTTGATTGACGTCGCGGTTTCTCCTCTCTCATGCGTACCTAGCTTATATCGCTATCTCTCCTATTAATTATTTTCTTTCGTTGTCAACATTTCTCCTTCAATTCAATTCGGGTTTGATGATTTTATGAGGGACTAGGGTCTAGGGCCGCAGATGAATTGAAGATTTCACAACTTTAAAAACTTGAGATAAATCTGAGATTTCACAACTTTTAGTACTGTAAAGATATTTGGAAATTTAATAGTTTTGGGAGAATTTGGTAAATGTAATAGAATTAGGAATTTGGTAAATGTAACAAAATTAGCATGTGTTTCATTGATATTTAGGTGTCATCATTCTTTTTCTTTTTTAAAATATCCTAATTATACTTGTTTTTTGAGTTATTTCAAGTGTTATATTTGTTTTTTCATTAAGATAATATATCTGCATAAGCGTAAGTCTTTGTTAAGATTAATTTTGCTTCAAGTAACTGTGGTGTCCTAACTCTGTACCACCACGTATTATGCACCAGTCTATTGTGTATTTTAGTATTTTAATTAGATTTCGACAGCCATAATATATACATACATATGTCCAAAACAGTAAAAGGATTCATATTCAAATCATAATTATCAAAATCTTTACTCGAAAAAAAGAAGAAAAGAAATGCAGAGCTTCACATATGTTAACAAAGTTCACCATGCATTTGCCCACAATTCCCCTCCCTCAGTACCAGTACACTAACCAAATACCTCATTCAACTCCAATCTATATTTCTGCATTTTCAATCAAATCATAAAAATATTGCCTCATATTTTCCCTCCTGATTCTTGTTTCTCTTTGCCTCCTACACATAATTTCCTATACATAATTTCATTATAAGAAAACAAAAAAAAATTCATGACAAAGCGAAACAGATTGAACATATATTTGGGAAAATTACAAATTAGATTGTTAATTGGCACATGCTACGGAAAATTACAAATTAAAATAACTTGAATGGTGCGAGACGAACAACCGGTAATGTACATACGTTGTGGGAGCTGATACAATATGAACACTTGTTCAGTAGGAATTTGTATACAGTACGAGAGCAGGTAAAACTTGTACAGATAAAAGGATTAGTTTTCATACCTCAATAAAGAATTTCGAACAAAGAGCTATAAATATCTAGGATTTGGACAGAGAGCTGTAAATACATGCAATTTGATTCTTACACCAATAATGGATGGGTCGAGTGAAGAAAATAGACGGTTGAGATGGAGAGAGGGAGCCAGATAAACAGGGCAAAGAGAGGAAGTGATATGGCTGAGTGGAGTCGGAGAGAAGGGAAAGAGGTTCCAGTTAAGAGATTCTTTTTCTTTTGGGAGATTTCTATTTGTGTGTAGAGGTGTTTTCATTCCTTAACGAGGTTAACAATATCGTTAGTGACTTTTTACACACGGATCAGATGATGACTAAATGGACGGTGGATGTTCGCTTTGGAAAAACATTTCTTCCAAAACCCTTTGGAGCATATCCTCTCCCCCAACCCTTTATAACACCCACCCATTACACCCCTTCATAACTTCTCTCCCCTATCAAACCTTCTCTACTCCTCAAACACCAAATCGCAAGAGCACAACGCAAAAATGGACCGTCCACAGTACTCTCAATCTCACTCCCACTGTGAGAAGGCCGCGTCTGTTCCATGCACGCCCATACCGTCCCCTCGGGCCGCAGCTGCCGACGTCTGTAGGCATGGAAGGAAACGTACAGCAGTCGCAAAGGGGATTCAGAGCACCATGTCTAAAACCTCCATGCTCGTCAACTTTCTTCCGACTGGAACACTTCTCATGTTCGAGATGCTTCTCCCCTCCTCCTCCGGCGATGGCACTTGTTCTCACGTGAGTACCATGATGATTAATGTCTTGCTTTTGATCTACGCTGGATCGTGCTTCTTCTTCCACTTCACTGATAGTTTCCGTGCCCCCGATGGTAATTGTTTTTCACGGTGTCTTTTTCCTTTATTTGATTTATTTGTATAGTTTTTTTTGAACGATAGATGAAAAGTATTTCGTTTTCATGTAAGTCATACTAATCTGCACGCACTTGATTGCTCCCTTTCCTCTTCTTTTCTTCTTTGAATCATGCGATACCTATTTGTGAATAAACATAGATTATTTTAAGTTTCATGGGGAATTCAACAGATTTCTTACTTTTCTTTGTATCTTATATAAATAATTTGTTCTAAATTATAATACAAAAATACTTGATCGTTTAGGGTCAAACATATGCTTGAGAAGAGTAAAAGAGTGTAAAATTAGGATCAGACTACATCGCTACTCTCATTTACCATTTAATTAATTAATTTATTGTTCGCTTTGAATGAAAGATGGTCATTTACATATGTGTGTTTCCCTATCTTGTTAGTCGCATACCTGATTCGCAAAGATATTATTAATCTTTTAATTTCATCATCCTTTCTTTTCTACGGATCACTCAAAAGTCAAAACCTAATTTTAATGCATAGTACTATGATTACATGTCTAAGTTTTGGTAGCGCAATAAACTGATTTTTTTTATATATATTAGTATATATCTTAAATAAATTTCGTTATAAATTATAAATACAGAAAAGAACTTCTTAATGGAAAGTACAGATATATATATATATATATATATATATATATATATATATATATATATATATATATATTTTATGATGCATGATCATTTGGATATGCATATGAATCATTTTCATGCATATACTATGTTTTGTTTCGTGGGAATTGAACAGATTTTTTACTTGTCTTTGTATTGTATCCTAAATTATTTTTTTCTGAATTGGAAAGACAAAAGGGAAGTTGATCGTTTAGGGTTTAGGGTCAAACATACGCATGATATAAGTGGTAAGGACAAAATATATCACTACTTTCATCTACTATTTGGTATAACAGGAAACGTGTACTACGGTTTCGTGACGCCAAGTGGGCTCGCACTATTCAAGTCAGGTTTAGGAATTGAAATGCCGAAAGATGACCGCTACAAGATGACCATCGCGGACCTGGTTCATGCATTAATGTCTGTGATGGTTTTCGCCGCGATCGCGTTTCAGACCACCGCGTGACGAACTGTCTCTTTCCGGCCTACAAACAGGAGATGGATCAAGTGATGGAGATCTTCCCATTGATGGTCGGAACAGTTTGTAGCACCTTGTTTTTTATTTTTCCTAACACTCGCTATGGCGTTGGCTGCATGGCCACTTGAATCTTGATTGATTCGATATGGTGTGTGAATTTATGTATCTTGTTTAGAGTTAATTGTGTGTGTTCTCGAGACTGGGTTTAGAGCGTTGTGACTCTGTGTGTGTTAACTTATTGTAGAGCTTTGTGACTCTGTGTAGAGTTAATTTAGAGACTTGTGACTCTATGTTGTTTATGTATTGTAAATGTGATTGGTTTGATTCTGTAAATCTACATTGCTAATGACTCTTTGAAATGTTGGGGGCTTAACAGTCTGTTTGTTCATTTGTGAGTTTCAGCTTGAATTGTCGTTTATGTACCGAATTGGAATAATTAAACCGATCCGAAAATATTGAGAGATAAATGATACTAAATTCAACAATTCCCAACCGATGATAGGAAACTTGAGTAATCTATGCTCCAAATAACTTGAAAATCGAAGGTTGTGGAATAATCAGCCATGAAATGGACCACCCTAAATGACCCCATGGTATAAATTTTAGTTTAGCCAGATTGGGCAGTTTGTGTTAGTGATTCTTGTGGCTTATTGTTTTTTCTGTTGTATTGTTTATTGTATAAGATATGATTGGATTACTTTTTCTTTTCAAAAAGAAGGGATCAATGTGCAATTTTGAATTTTAAACTATTAAAGGATTATTGTGCAATTATTTTAAATCTTTCCAGGATTAATTTTCAATTGGAGCTTTCACTTGTAATAAACAGATATATTAAAGCATGGGATAAGGTATAGTCGCAACGATGTGCACTTTTATGGGTTTTAAACACAAAAATTATATATTAAAACATGCTAAAATGGTAAAAACTCAAATTAAATTATGAAACACGTTAAAATTCTCCAAAGAATTGTTTTTGTGCTTAATTACATATAATTGAAGGCTAACTAAGAGGATGGTGCTTTGGACAAGATGGAAATTCTCAAAAGTTCATTGAGGCATTTCATTGAACAATTTGGGTCAAAATGATCATGACCATATTCAAACCTCTACAAACCCCTAACCCCATCACCACACAACTCTCTTTAAGGCTTAACAAGTCCTACATCATGTGTAGTTGAACATTGGAGGGTAAATGAGGATTGTTTGAATTATATTACACAATTTAAGTCAACATACACCAGTTGAACCCTAGGGTTAAAAATGGCTGATCTTGTTTAATCCAGTTCATGCACGACAATATAGCATTATTGAACATATAGTCAATCATGCAAAATTTCTTTCAAAAAGAATTAAGGGCCACATTTTTTTATTTATCTGCGCGTTAATTATTGTGGAAGAAGGGAGGAAGAGGAAGAAGGGGATTGAGTGAAGTTAGAGGGAACAGGGGCCAGTGAGAGAAAAATAAGAAGTCAGTCTAGAGGTCAGGTCAACACAGAGATAGGAAAGAAAGGGGCGTCAACAAATGATTTTTGTTGCTAAACGAACGAGACATTTTTTTTTCTCTTTAAAGTTTACACATATATTTTCGACAAATATCACCATAGCGGATTCTCTGTTGCTATTTTAGTACTGTATTATATAAAATGAACTTTCTTCAATAGATTAAATCAACTCATTACAACTTTTACCATACAAAATATTCAAGAAAATAAGTACACATCTTTCATACAGAAAGAGCAATTTAGGAAATTTACAAATAACCCCTTGGCATGCTACCCATCTCCAAATTATACACAATAATTAATTTATTATTTTTCATAGTAATTTTTGTGAGTAATTTTTAAAAAATATTATGTATTGTTTTTCACATTTTTATACACAAAATATTAATAATATTATATTATATTAAATTACTAAACATTTTTTATTTTATATTGCAAAGTCATTCGATTAAAAAAAATTTATTTTAAATTTCATGACATGTTATTTTTCATAACATTTTTTCAAAAACATTTTTTTAAACTATCCAAATTTAATTGAGATAAAAAATCTAACTAAACAAATTTATTATTTTTCATAGTAATTTTTTTGTATGTAATTTTTTTAAAAAATATTATGTATTGTTTAAATTCACATTTTTATACACAAAATATTAATAATATTATATTACATTAAATTACTAAACATTTTTATTTTACATTGCGAAGGCATTCGATTTAAAAAATAATATTTTTATTTCAAATTTCATGACATGTTATTTTTCATAACATTTTTTCAAAAAACATTTATTTAAACCATCCAAATTTAATTGAGACAAAAAAAATACTAACTAAACTATAATGTTTTTGCAAATTGTGTGCATATTGGGGATAAACAACACGCCAGGGAGTTGTTTTCAAATTTTGTATTTACGTTTAGAACCGAACACTCTCAAATCCAAAAATGACACGGTGAGAATAAGTTTAGAATTTGATTTATTTTAGAATTTCACTTTTAAATATGTCTAGGCTCGAAAATAGCACATGTGATTTTTTATGGGACAAGTCATTATTCAAGTATATTTTTATATTTCTAACCGACTCATTATATATCCTTCAAACATTATTAATGAAACAAAAATCTACCTTAAGAACATTTTACATTAAGATTTGATGATTTTTTACTTTTAAAAAAAAATTATATATCAATAAAAATATTATTTCAAGAAAAATATTATTTATATTCTTTTAATTAAAATTGTATTATAGTACAATTCTCAACATTATTTTTAATTTAATTTTCAATCTTATAATTAGGAGAAAATATGTCACATTTCGTTTTTTCAAAATTTATTACTAATAAAAAATAAAATAATATATTATAATATATTTTAAAAGTTTAATTACATAAATTATATTTTTCTGAAAAGTTATCTTAGAAAATATACTTTTTCAAAGAAAAATTGAAAAGATATTATTATGAAAAATGTTAATAAAAAATAGTTTTTTCTCGGAAATATTACTAAAATAGGTATAAAAATAGCTTCTTAAGAAAAATCTCTTTGGAAATAATTTCTCATTTTTTCTAAAAGAGATGTTTCTCTAAAAAAATTGTGAAAATCATTTTTTATATTTCTTTTATTATATTTTATGCCATTTGGTATTACGTTAAAAGATTTTTACTTCCTACTTTAGTTGTCTTTATTATTCGTCCAATTAATTTGCTCTAGGATCGATGATTTTTTCAAATCAAAATAATTGAATAAAAGAAAATAAGAGTATATAAAATATAAAAATAATTATTTAAAACGAAAATAATTTTTTTTAACACAAAATTATAATGTAACATGTTATATAAATAGTATCATAAAACATCATAAAAATAATACTACGAAATATTATGACAAAGGTCTCATTTTATTTATTTATTTATTATTTTAGATTGAATAGAAGATATATGAAACATATTAACAAAGAAAATTTTAGTTCAAAAAAAATCAATGAAAAATAAACCATATTTATCATCCAAAGCGGAGCGAGGGTGATCGCTAGTTTTTTTTTTAAAATAACATTGATGTGAAAAATAATACATCAAATAGTATTATTTTGAAAATAATTAAAAATTAGCATTTTCGCCAGCCTTTTTGGCGGAACAACATTGTTCCGTCAAGGATCCTGGCGAAACATGTTCCGGACTATTTAACAGGGTTAAATAATCTTAATTAGGGAAAAAAATACTGTTCCGCCAAGTCCTTTGGCGGAATATGCTAAAATTTTAATTTTCAACGTAAAATGCACATTTAGCAAGAAAATTAAATAAAAAAAAAGTCGTGTTCCGCCAAGCCTTCTGGCAGAAAAACCAATTTTATATTATTTTGCCCCTAAACAACCATAAAAATTTAGCCAAAAAAAAAATTCAAAAAAAATACTGTTCCGCCACACTATTTGGAGGAACAGTTTTTTTTTTTTTTTTTTGGCAAAATCTCCTTACTAATTATCGGTTAACACTGAAAATTAAAATTTTAACCTGTTCCGCCAAAGAGCTTGGTGGAACAGTGTTTTTAACTTAATTAAGATTTTTTTTATAGAAAATTTAAAAATATACCATGTTCCGCCAAAATCCTTGGCGGAACAGTTTCTGTTCAGCCAAAAAGGCTGGCGGAAATGTTAGTTTCTTAATTATTTTCAAAACGATGCTATTTGTTGAATTATTTTTCTAACTGATGCTATTTCAAAAAAAAGTCTTCTCTTTGCGTTCAAAGTATCAGTCCCTTATGAATATTGGACTTCTTTTTAAGTAGTATTCGTTTGAAAAATAATTCAGCAAATAGCATCGTTTTAAAAATAATTTAAAAACTAGCATTTCTGTCTTTTTGGCGGAACAAAAGTTGTTCCGCCAAGGGTCCTAGCGGAACATGTCATAATTTTTAATTTTTCTTAAAAATATCTTAATTAGGTTAAAAAATATTATTTTGCCAAGCTCTTTAATGGAACAGGTTTAAATTTTAATATTCAACGTTAACTATAAATTAGTAAGAAACTTTATGAAAAAAAATACTGTTCTGCCAAATAGTGTGACGAAACAGTGATATTTTATTTATTTTTTATTTGTTGCTAAATTTTCAGAACCTTTTTAGGGACAATAGGAGTTTGGCGGAACAAGAATTTGTTTTTTATTTGTTGATTAATTTCCTTGCCAAATTTGCAGTTAACGCTAAAAATTAAAAATTTTAACTTGTTCGGCCAAATTACCTGGCGGAACAACGTTTTTTTTCCCTAATTAAGATTATTTAAGACTGCTAAATGGCCAATGAATGTTCCGCCATGATCCTTGGCCCGCCAATAAGACTGGCAGAAATGTTAGTTTTTTAATTATTTTCAACATAATGCTATTTGATGAATCATTTTTCACACCAATGCTATTTAAAAATAAAATTCTTAATATTGGAATTTAGCAAAACGAATACATGAATCCCTTCAAATCGGGAATTAGCTTCCCGAATTTTATCAAAACCACGACCTGGATTTTGTAAAGATTCTTCTGATGAGATTTGTTTAGCATCTACGATTTAGCCTATGATTTTATATTTATATACATGTATATAACAGATTTTGTAGAGAAGAAATATATTTCTATACTAGAGTTTTTTTGCTAAAATTATTGGTATAAAATATTAATATATATATATATATATATTATATATATACACTATTTATAATATATACACACTAAATATACATATACACTAAAAATATTATTTTTACATTTTTTTATCTAAATTCTTATTTTTACAAAATATATTTATGTACTTTTTATTATTATGATAGATTTTATTGTATAAAAAATATTTAAATAATTTATTGAAAAATGCTATGTACTTTGATTTTTTTTTGAGACAACCACGATATATGGATTGTTAGACTCACTAAATTTTGAGCTAAATGCGTTTATCATGATTCAAATTTGAGTCTCTCTCAAAATGAGCGCTAGCAAACTTTGGTATATACGTTGGAATTATCACAATAAAATGTAAAGAAGATACTCAATGATTAAATAACAAATATATAGGGTAAAATTCTCCCCAAGTCACCCAACTTTCAAATATGATCAAATAAATTACTCAACTTTCAATTGTCCCCTATAGGTCACTCAACTTTTAAAAATTATCAAATAGGTCACTCAACTTTCAATTGTCCCATATAGATCACTCAACTTTCACAAATAATCAAATAAGTCACTCAAAATTTAACTATTCGGGTGACTTATTTGGTCATTTTTTTAAAAGTTGGGTGACCTATTGGGAAGTTTGGTGACCTATTTGATAATTTTTGAAAGTTGAGTGAACTATAGGGGACAATTGAAAGTTAGATGACTTATTTGGTCATTTTTGAAAGTTAAGTGACCTATGATGATATTTATCCAAATATATATAACTTAAATTTTCATGTGTACATTTTGGGTCTAATTATCAGTTTATTTTGCATTAATAGCACTGCTTCTCCCAATTAAGCGAGTAATGAGGCCTCTTTACGGAAGCCACAGATGAAAAAGGAAAGGCAGAAAATATGACCGTTGGGAACCGAGTCGGAAATTAATGAGTCGAACGTTGTAAGAGCCACCTGGCGTTGTAAGAAAGCCATCTGGCAGGACCGCCGCTTCCCTCACAAGCCCCATTCTTACAAACCCTTCTCCTTTCTTACAAGCCCCTTTTCTTACAAACACCCTTACTCCTTTCAATCCGATTTGTGGCAAAACCCGATCAAATCTGAGCATGAATGGCCATGGCGATGACCTTGTTGTGCTTGTGATCTGAACGCGAAGGGTGTAGGCGAGCGGATGCCTTTAGTTTCACAATCTGATCAGCGACGGGTTAAGTATTTCTTTTCCTCTCTTAATTCTCCCTTTCCTTTCGCCTTGAGTTTCCTCTCTCACTTCCTAAGAAAAGCTCGTTTTTCTCCTTCTAGAGTTTCTCTGAGAATGGCTCGTTTACAAGGCAGCGTGCGCACAAGGAGGATCTGTTCGCCTCTGTTTTCTGCGCGGAGATTGATACAAGGCAGCGCGTGCACAAGGAGGATCTGTTCGCCTCTGTTTTCTGCGCGGAGATTGAGACTGTTCTGCCTGCTTCTTTGCTTATCAATCGCCAGATCTTGAATCAAATGTGTAAGATTTCTTTTTGTTTATTACGTTTTTGTTAGATCTAAGTTCTTGATTGTGCTTGATTTGATTTTTTTTTTGTTCTCTCTGATTTGAGTTTTTAAACCTGTGTTACTGATTATAAGTCTGCGTCTATTTTTTTAAAATAAAACGAAAGTTAATTATCAGTTTTTTTTTATTTTCTTTTGATTTTTATTTAATTATCAGATTTTTTTTAATTATCAGATTTTTTTATTTTCTTTTGTTAGATCTATGCTGAAGGCTGGAGTGAGCAAACACGGCGCCGGGAAATGGCGCACCATTCAGAAGGACCCCGAGTTCTCTCACTGCCTCACCTCCCGCTCCAACATCGATCTCAAGGTCTGTTGTTCATCTCAACTCGATCAATCAATCGGAGTTTTATTTGCATGATTTGAGTTTCAGTTTTGGTTTATGGCACGATCTGAGTATGATCTTTTGAATAGATCACTGTGGTGAGAGATAAATCTCAACGATTCTAGTTTCAGAGTGGGTTAAATTAAGGTTTAAGATTACTATTTTTAGCTTAATTAGGATTTAAGATTAGGGTTTAGGATTACTATTTTTGGGTTTATTAGTGATTTGGTTGTTTGATTTCAGGATAAATGGAGAAATATGAGTCTAAGTGCGAGTGGACTCGGTTCAAGAGAGAAAGTGAAAAGCCCTAAATCAAAATCACCATTTTCGTCTCTCCAAACCTCTTCAAGTCTTCCTTCTCCAAATAATATCACCGTCAAAAAGGAATCTCAATCGCCTGATTCCTCCAAGAAATATTCAGTGTTTGTCTCTTTCTATATTATTATTATGTTATTATTTTTTGTTATATTTAGATGAATTAATTATACTGAAATATTGTTTATTTTTTAATGATTTAAAAAGGTATTGTCCTATTGTTCTAGAGGCAATTACTGCATTGAAGAAACCAGACGGAGCTAGTGTTGAAGAAATCTCTAATTATAACGTTAGTTTTTTTATTTATTAATTATTTCTCCTTCTCATTTAGTTAATTTTCATTTTATTTTCCCCAACTTTTTTTAATTTCTTCTTATTTATTATTTATTTTATTATTATTGATTTTATTTTAATATTATTAATATTAAACAGCTAAAGGTTGATTCCCCACCAGAATGTAAAAAGACTATCGGTGGTGTGTGTTTAAAACGTCTTGTTTCTAAAGATAAAATCGAAAAGGTATATTCTATCATGACTATTTAATAAAAAAACAATAATAACGAGAGAAATTTGCAAGAACGCCTAAATTGCAAAAAGCCCTATTGTTTCGTTACAAAGTACAAACAAACACCGTTATTTTCCTACTATAATGTTTTGACAACAATGTAGGGGCTTTGCTGCAATTTCGAATAATGCAGGTTTTTTTTTTTTGCAATTTCGGCATAATGTAGTGGCGTTTTTGCAAATTTCTCAAATAACAGTTATAATTATACCATAGGTGGGCTAAGCGTATAGATTAAAAATCGGCTCCTACATTGTTTATTATCATTATTAATTATTAATAATAATAATGATAATAATAATAATAATAATAATAATAATAATAATAATTATTATTATTTATTAATTATTTATTAATTATTATTAATTATTAATTATTATTAATTATTATTATTATTTATTATTATTGTGATTATTTTTTTAATAATAATAATAATTATTATTATTATTATTATTATTATTATTATTATTATTATTATTATTATTATTATTATTACAACTAATGATATTTCATCAGAGTTTTGCTTCAATTTTTCACTATAATTTGAGTTTTTGTACCTGTGGTACTGATTTTAAGTCTGCATCTATATTTCAAAATAAAACGAATGTTAGTTATCAGATTTGAGTTTTAAAATTGAGTCTGCATCTTATTTGAGTTTTCTTACTGGTGTTGATTTTAAGTAACATCTATCTTTTAAAATTAAACGAAAGTTATTTGTCAGATTTTTTATTTTGCTCAACATTTCATTTTTTTATTGAACTGTTTCTGTTTTTAGTCATATTTTTTCTAGTGCTATATTCAACTCTAATTTTCTCATTCAAAAAACCCCAAAACCAGAATTTGCTTTAGCTTCTGAGATATTTTGATATAATTTTGTTGATCATTTTCCCTTTTCTAAATTATAAAACTAAATTTGAAATGTGAATGATTTTAATTACGCTTAGATCTGTTCTGTCCATTGCGTTCTCAACATTTTTCTAATATTATATCTTTCATTTGATTATTTTTGGAGGTCGTTGCATATAAGAAGGTGGCTGGCGGGCCAGATTCCACCTCAAATTGGTTCTTTTTAGCACAATTGGATTCTTTTAAGAAGGTGACTTAGCCGGTCCGAGCCATCCATTCCTTTCCTTCGTTGGTGAGGTGCACTCCTTTTCTCTACTTTTTTATTATTTTTTTAGTTTGATCGTATTTCTGATTTACAAAATGTTATTCTTATTTTGAGAGGATAAATTGTATATTTGATATTTTTCAAGGGTAAATGTGATATTTAGAGTTTTTGGAAGGGTCTATATGATTTTCCCTGTAATTATAATTTTATTAAGTTTCCACAATTTCATATGGAATATTTCTAGGCCTATCTGCAATACATTGATATTATTCGTTCATTTATTTATTTTATTATGTCTGTATAGCTCAATGTTTCTTCAACTTTTAGTTTGATTTTTGCCTGATAAAAATAAACACTTTAAATATCCATATTAAGTACTTTTCTTCATTAATATTTTCCTTGTTGGATCTAAACTATTTCACTTTTCTGTAATGCCCAAAACTTGTTTTAGCTTCTAAGATATTTCGAGATAAGTTGTTCATCATTTTCTCTTTTTTAAATTCTAAAACTAAATTTGAAATGTGAATTATTCTAAATTTATGTTTTGATCTATTTCATCCTTTGCATTCTCTCAATATCTGTCTAATATTTATTGTTTCTTTCACCTGATAATTTTTGGAGGTCATTTCTTGTATGAAGGTGATTGGCGGCAAATTGATGCGGTACTTCCAGAGTGGTGCAAAAACATGGTCAGCTTACCTCCTGGTCTTAGTCAGGCTTATCAATTGGTACATTTATTTATTATTTAATTTTAAATCTACCTTTATCGCTCGTAAATGTGATGTTATTTTAAAGGGAAATTTGCAAAAACACTCCTTCCGTATTGAAAATTACAAAAAGCCCCTTGATTTGTGGATATTGCAAAGAAACCCCTACCATATATTTAATCTAGTTTTAGCCCCTTGATTTGTGGATATTGCAAAGAAACCCCTACCACTTTTTGTTAATCTAGTTTTTTTTTTTTGCAATTTATATAACTGATTGATTTGAGTATGAATATGTTCTTTAGGGTTTGATGAGTTCTGCTCAGATGGTGAAGTACTTCACCATTAATGTGAGGCCTACTAATCACCTTCTAGATTCATCTCTTACAATCTTCCTGAATCATTATCACGTGGGTATATACAAATATCTATGTTCAATATAAATTTTGATCCTTTTACATTCTATTAATTATTAATATTAGATTAATACTTTTATCTTTTTTTTTTATGATTTAACTGCTACAACTGCTATTATAATGATAAATCATTTTTCACTCAGCTTTTTAGGTAGTAGGTGCTTAACTTAGTTTCTTCTTCTTACATTTCATTTTTTTATTGAACTGTTTCTGTTTTTAGTTATATTTTTACTAGTGCTATATTCAGTTCTAGTTTTCTCAGTCCAAAAATCCCCAAACCAGAACTTGTTTTAGCTTCTGATTTTGTTCATCATTTTCCCTTCTCTAAATTATAAAACTAAATTTAAAATGTGAATGATTTTATATTTACGCTTAGATCTGTTCTGTCCTTTGTGTTCTCAACATTTTTCTAATATTATATCTTTCATTTGATAATTTTTGGAGGTCATTGCATATAAGAAGGTGGTTGGCGGCCAGATTCCACCCTCATGGCCGTTTTTAGCACAATTGGATTCTTATAAGAAGGTGACTTAGCACAATTGGATTGAGTCTGCATCTAATTTGAGTTTTCTTACTGGTGTGGATTTTTACATCTATCTTTTAAAATAAAACGAAAGCTATTTGTTAGATTTTTTTATTTGTTTTGATATGAGTATTTGAATTCGGAATTTTTGTAATCTCAACCTCGTCAGGCGATTTTGAATTTAGATTGGGGTAATTCTGAAATTATAACAATTTGAAGTTTATAAATAATCAAAAAGAGTTGAAAATTGAAACGATATTTTTCGAAATGTTCCCGGCCATTTAGGATCATATCTTTAATAGTTTCAATTTTTACTATTTATATTTCTAGGATTCTTCTGAAGAATCAAAGAGCTCTTTACAACTCCTCAATAAATCTCTCCAAATACAATAAACAAGTTCAGACCAACCGATCAAATAAAACTGAGTACCAAATGGATCTCAATAAATCGATTGCATCCAATCAATCAATCGTAAAATTCAAATGAAGGGGGAGAAAAAAAAGGCAAAAAGGTCATTTCACACGACTTAACCCTACTAAAACTAAAACCCCATTATGAGGTGGTAGGGTTCTCTTAGAAACATGTCAAACGATAAAAAAGAGAGTGAGAGACGAAACCCTAATTCAGAGAGAGAAACTGGTACGGAATACTTACTGAGCTGTAAAAATAGGGGCAGCACACCGTCAAAAAATACCGAACTTAATACAATAAGAAACAAAGTGTGAAATTTAGTCTGTAGAATGAATTATGAACGAAATTTAATTGATGCTTATTCTACTGACAGTTGGAAAGGTCAAAGGTACGCAATTTTCTTTTAGTTTCAATTTTTGTAAAATGAAAAATTCTTGATTTTGGAATTTCTAAAGATATCTTATAATATCTGGTATTTATGAAAACCCAAATGTTTTGGAATTTTAAAAAAAGTGTGACCTTTATAAACTCAATAAAATCCCCAATATTAATTTTTATTTTCAAATAATCCCGAACATTAATGTATTCTTTTCAGAAACTTCTAACTCATTTTGAAGTGTTTAATTATTATTATTATTATTATTATTATTATTATTATTATTTAGAGGTTTTTTTTTATAAAAGTTAAGCTGAAGTACCTTTCAAGTTGGGGGATTTTTCAAAAGTGAAAAGTTAGTAGGTGGTAAATTTTGAGAAAAATATAGGGTGCTTTTTAAAAATTTCCTTTTTTTTGAGTAAATTAGCATTTTTTTTTGTAGTAGTTTGAAGAAATTATGGCCTGAAAATATAAAATTAGAGAAACGTTATATTTGTTTTGTGCAGAGTGTGGATTGAAAAATGCGACATTGAATAATGATATAATATTATGTGACGGAATTTGTGACAGAGATTTCATCAAAACTGTCTCAATATGCCTTTACTCACAAAAGACAGTACAAAATCAAATTTTATTTTTATTTTTTATCCATTAATTTATTTGTAGTAAATAAATAAATATTTGTATGATTTTTGTTTGTCAGTACCGCGAGGAGATGAAGAATGGTTATGTCTGGCTTTTGAGTGCGTGGAATTGTTTATGAGTCTCGAGGAATTTTTCTCCCTCTTG
Organism: Juncus effusus; assembly: GCA_027726005.1. NCBI lineage: Eukaryota > Viridiplantae > Streptophyta > Magnoliopsida > Poales > Juncaceae > Juncus > Juncus effusus. Next base: position 6,414,571 of record CM050890.1, on the reverse strand, counting down.
GCGACTCTTTTGAGGTAAAATTCAAACCCTATTTTTTTTACTACTTATTTGAGTAAATTTGGAGGAGTTAAATTGGGCAAATTGGGTTAAATTGGTCTAATTGTTGAATTGTGTTAAATCAAGGCGAAATTGGGTTAAATTGAGGGTTAATTGTATTAACGTCCAGTCCAGTTGGGTGGTGAGGTGTATCCCCTCCTTTCCACTATAATTTCCATTATTTTTTTTATTTTGACCATATTTTATTATTTTTTTAATATTTTTTCAATTTTTTTATTTCTTTTTAATTTTGACATTTAATTATTCTTTTAAATTTTGTTGGAGGTACAGAGCAAGAAAGCGCACAAATCATCGTTTAGAGACCAACTTTTAACTATTTCTAAGGGAAGTGTGACTATTTTTAATTCTTTTTTAAATCTTTTTATTTTTTCTTTGACATTTAATTTATTTATTTGACTTTTCTAGGAAATATATCAAGAAAGCGCACAAATCATCGTTTAGAGACCAACATCAAAGAAATGGATGTTTAAGGGAGCGTGATTTTTTTATATTTTTATATTTTTTATTTTAGTTTACTTATTTGAATTTTGTAGGTTGACATTTAGTTTACTTGAATTTTGTAGGATGCAATTCATGGTTTAGACCCCAACTTGTAAGAAATGGTTGTATAAGCGGAGTGTGATTAATTTATATTTTCTATTTTTTAAAATTTTAAAGATTTTATTTTTTAAATTTGACATCTAGTTTATTTATTTGAATTTTGTAGGAGGCACAAAATGAGAAGCCGTACAAGTCATCATTTAGGGACCGACTTCGAAGAAATGATTGTTTAAGGGAGTGCGATTCTTTTGTAGTTTTTATTTTTTAAAATTAAATTTTAATTTTTTTTAACTTGATATTTAATTAATTTATTTGAAATTTGTGTAGGTGACAAAGAACAATAAGACGCACAATCGTTTAAAGACCAACTTCGAAGAAATAGATGTTTAAGGGTAGTTTGATTATTATTTTTTTATTTTTTATTTTAATTTGATAGTTAATTAATTTCTTTGAAATTTGTAGGCGGCAAAAAAAAAAAATAAATAAAGTGCACAAATCATCGTTTAGGGACCTACTTCAAATGGATGTTTAAGGTAATGTTATTATTTTTGTTTTATATATTTTATTCTTTTAAATTTATTATTATTTTAATTTGAGACTTACTTTATTATTTGAATTTTAGTTATTTATTTATTAATTTATTTGTAATAAATAAATAATAAAGTGCTATCGGTGGAGCGGGTTAAGGGGAATTTGAGGCTCAGCGGGTATTCGGTTTGCGGGCAATTTCCCCATGTTGTCCGTCAGGAGATGTAGGATGGTTATGTCCGGTTTGTGATTGCAATGTGGATTGCATAGAATTATTGAATGAGTCTCAAGGGACTCATCTCACTTTTGGCAACTCTTTTGAGGTAAAATTAAAACCCTAATTTTTTTACTATTGAAGTAAATTTTGAGTAGTTGAGTTGATTTGTGCTAAATTCTGGAAAATTGTAGTTGGGTTGAATTGTGTAAATTGGGTTAATTTTTACAAAACTGAGTCAAAATGAGGGTTGATTGTGTTAAGTTTGGGTTAACTGTGAGGCAACATTGAGGGTTAATTACATAAATTAGGGGCTTAATTTTGGTTATAATATAAAATCACTAACTGAAGTCTCTGTTTCATCCACACAGAAAGTTTCCAGAGTTTCCAGAGTCGACAGCAGCCGCAAATGGAGGCGTCCGGTCCGATCTGTCAGAGCTCCCCAATGACGACTCAGAAGATATCGTCTTTAATCCAGACAAAATCAACTCAAGATGAACAAAATGGAGATGAAAATCAGAAGATGACTTTCAAAATTTAAAGAGTGTTGTGCTAATTGGGGACCCATATTACAGGACTACACAGAAGGCACCTTCATTTGTTGTCTTTTTAAAATTTTTATTGTTTATTTTAAATTCGAGACTTAATTTATTTAGTTGAATTTTGTAGGAGACAAAATAATAATAAGGCGCACAAATCATCATTTTGAGACCAACTTTAAAGAAATGTATATTTAAGGGGAGTGATTATTTTTTAAATTTCTAAATTTCGTATTTTTTATTTTGAATTTGACAATTAATTAATTTATTTTTAACTCCTAATTTTTTTTAATTTAACATTTTATTTATTTGTTTGAATTTTTTATGAGGCAAAGGACAAGAAGGCGCACAAATCATCGTTAAGAGGGCATTTCGACGAAATTGATGTTTAAGGTATGTGTTATTACTTTTTATTTTCCATTTTTAAAATTTAAAATTGTTTACTTTTTTATTTTAAACTTGACACTCAATTTATTTATTTCAATTTTGTAGGAGCCAAAGAGCAAGAAGGCGCACAAATCATTCTCTAGAACTTCAAAGAAATGGAAATTTAAATGATTGTGATTCCTTTTATTTTTTATTTTTTTAACTTGACATTTAGTTTATTTATTTAAAACCTTTTAGGTGGCAAAGAATAATAAAGCACACAAATTATCGTTTCGAGACCAACTTGGAGGAAATGAATGTTTAAGGAGAGTTCTTATTTCTTATTTTTTTGAATTTTAATTTTTTTTTTCTATTTTTTGTTTTAAATTTGTGATTTAATTAATTTATCTGATTTTGTAGGAGGCAAAGAATAATAAGGCGCACGTGAATCATCGTTTAGAAGACCAACTTTAAGCAAATCATCAGAAAAAGAAGGGGATAAATCTACCATAATATTCTCACCGAAATGGACGTGTTGTACAGGTGCCTTAATTTTTTAAATGTCCCACTGACTTGAATGTGCCTTCATTTGTTATGTTATGTTGTCGCATCATTTTTTTCGATCTACTCAAGACAAACAAAATAAAAATTAACTACTAATTCTTATCTCTCTTGTGTGATTAGATTTGAAGAAAATGTGGATTAACTACTGATTCATATCTCCCTCCCCTTGGCAGAATATGGACTGCGGAAAAATGTCATTTTCAGCTGAACGCGGGCACAATATTTAAAATTAGTTGCATTGATCTAGTAGATGACAACTAGGAGATTATTTTGCAAAATGAATTAGGGCAATTGGATAAATTTATATTTTGTTTTGCTTTGGATAATAAGTATAGGATAAATAATGAATGAATCATATTGATTTGTCTCTGCAGCTACATGCTTCATGCAACTTTGAGGACTCCAAATTTGAAAGCATGGCTGAATAATACCTTCAGAGATGACTCCATATTACAGTGAGATGTAATCAATCTCCAAACTCTATTTCAGGTTATTTCTTATCTCAACTTTCTAAAGATATTATCTTTTTATTTTTATTTTTATTATATGGAGTAATTAATTCCATTTTATTTATTTTTCTTATTTATTTTTATGGCGAGTCTTGCATTATGTGAAGGATGGGCACGGAATGAGTCATGGGATAATCTTTCGGTCGCAGCTTGCCTGACGATCCGGAATCCAAAAGATTTGGAAGATTCGGAATTCATTTCAAGGTAAAAAAAATATAAACATATTATGTATTTTTACTTTTAAATAATAATTATATTAATATGTATACTTTTTCAGTCCAGAAATTCCCAAAACAAACTTGTTTTAGCTTCTGAAATATTTTGGGATAATTTTTCCCCCCTTTTTTTTTAATTCTGAAACTAAATTTGAAATGTGAACTATTTATAAATTTATGCTCAGATTTGTTTCATCTTTTGCATTCTCTAAACAATTTTCTAATATTATTTCTTTCACTTGATAATTTTTGGAGGTCATTTCTTGAAAGATTTGGCTGCCTGATTCCACCACACAACCCTGGTCAACTTACCAGCCGGTTTTTGTCAGGCTTACGAATGGTACATTTATTTATTATTTAATTTTAAATCTATCTTTATAGCTCTTAAATCTGAAGTTATTTTAAATGGACATTTGGAAAAAATCCCCTTTTATATTGAAAATTACAAAAAGCCCCTTGATTTGTAAGGATAATGCAAAGAACATCTGTTTTTAATTTCTCCGTGTTCAGAAAACTCATGAATTTCGGAATATTCAAATAAAGCCAAGGTTGTTTTTTCAGAAAGCTAAAGGTATTGTTTTAAATATTCTGAAAATCGAGGGGGGTCTTTGAAAGTAACTATTATAAAAGTTTATTTTCTGATATGACTAGGCTAACAGATCCAACGGAATTTTAATAAATTGGGTAAATTTGATATTTTGTATGTTTTGGAAGGGTAAATATGATATTTAAAACTTTAGTAGGGTAAATATGATATTTTGAGTTTGTGGAACGGTATATATGAAATTCCCCCAAATATTTAAATTTAATTAATTAATTGTTTATTTTGAATTGGGTTTAAAAAGAATTTGTTTTTTCAGTGGAGACTAAGTTTAGGCAAGCAATGAATAAAGCCGACAATGATGCGAGCACTGTTTCTATTGACTCCCTCTTGAATTATGAGGTAATATTATAGTAGCAATAATATAATTTGAGATTATGAGATATTTATTTAACACTACACTAGTAAATTTTTTTCTGATTTGAGGTTATTTTCAGACTGTTAAGTACTTCAACAATGAGGCACATGAAGTTCAAAAGTATGACAAGTACTTAAAAAGTAAGCCTACATTTTTCTCTCACATGTTGATATTATCTCTTTCATAAACTTTAGAAAATGAGGATTAATTAATTTTTAGGATGCAGCACGAAAAACACAATCCAGCCTTGCATATTAAACTTTGGGCAAAATATTATATTTAGCGCTGCTTTATCAACAGCAATGGTTCTTTCCTCTTATGGAATTACTAGTGGCGCAATGACTGTTGGTGACTTGGTAAATTTATCCTAATTTCTTACTTATTTACTTTTAGTTCTTCTGAAAATACATCACATATGAAATTGACATTATTAATTTGATTTTTTGTATATACAGGTAATGGTGAATGGGCTTTTATTCCAGCTCTCTGTTCCTCTCAATTTTCTTGGAAGTGTATATAGAGAGACGAGACAAAGCTTGATTGATATGAAGTCTATGTTCCAATTACTTGAGGTAAATCAAATTTGTGTGATAATTTCATGAATTTTTTTTCTTTTCTTTACATTTTTTACCACAACCATGATATTATATACATATTTACAATCTACACACCACTTGATTCTTAAGTATTTTTTGCTTTCCATACATTCTTTGAAGAACCTGTAGTTCTATTGCATCTTGTGTTTTGGGTTTAGGGTTTAGAGTGTGTTTAATGGATATCATAGAGTAATAAGTGTAGGTTTAAAGCCTTACTTAGTTTTATTAATTTAATTAAACAGGTGGTTAATTTACCATGGATTTACAGGATGAACCGGCTATCAAAGACCAGCCCAACACTCGTCCTTTGAATTTCACTGGAGGCTCCATTGATTTTGATGATGTACATTTTGGGTAATTTTTTTACTTAAATTCTCTTTTTAGTCAAACACAAGTAACTAAGTTGTAGTGAGGTTTAGTTAGTATGAGTTGTTTGGTTTGTTTGTTAGGTATGTGACAGAAAGGAAGGTTCTAGATGGAGTGTCTTTTTTGGTGCCAGCAGAAGCGTTGCCATTGTTGGAACCAGTGGCAGTGGTAAATAAATATACTATTTTTATTTTACACTTTTTGATTTAGTAGAATTAATGAATGACTCAAAAGAAAACAGGATGAGAAGTGAATTATTTTGTTATGCTTTTCGCATTTTGTTTTATGCTCGTACAAACTTGGAATCAGTGATAGTTTTTATTGTCTAGTATAAGTTGGGTTTACAATCTCGTAAATATATAAATTTCTGCTTTGTGAACTTGTTTCAAACAGTCAACTTCATAAAGCTAACTTCACACTTTCTTTATTATTATTTTTTATTTTTGGAGTTAATTTAATTAGCATTTTGCTTTAGCAAAAACTGTGCAGGCAAGTCAACTATAATGAGACTGCTGTTCAGATTTTTTGATGTTGATTTTGGAAAGGTCAGATCTTAACTCAACTTAATTATTTGCTCATTTTTTATTTATTATTTTCTTGTTATTTATTGTGTGCTAATTTCGAACTCTTATAGCACTTCAAACTGTAACTATTTTTTCTCACTAAGTGGAAGTATCAAAAGTGAAAATAGGGAAATAAGTTCAAGCTCTAAGTTTGTTTCTTTTTTTAAGCAAATTTAATATTTGGTATTATATTATTTTCAGATAAGGATAGATGGTCAGGGCATAAAAGATGTTACATTGGAAAGCCTTCGCAAAACTATCGGTGTTGTGCCTCAAGATACTGTAAGTCTATTAATTAAACCCTTAATTTAATTCTACTTTTTTGACATTTTTTATCACTGGATTCTTGAAATTAATATATTTTATTGTTTTGAAATGGTTGAGTAAATCAATAATGAATTTTTATATGTTCCAAAATGAAAGGCATTAATGATACAATTTTCAACAATATACAATACGGCTGTTTATCGGCCACAGAGGAAGAGGTTGGCATTAATAATTCTTCGCCTGCTAATTAAATTTTTAAATATATCACTATTTGTTTTTATTCTTTTATTTATTATTATTATTTTTTTAGGTATATGAAGCAGCTCGCCAAAAGTTTGAGTGTTTTTCTATAAAACAATAAAATAAGAGCATCTAGAAAACATCCCTTTGTTTTACATCTCCTTTTTTTCAATTTATTTAATCCAAATATATATCTAATTTAATCCAGAAACCCATCTATTTAATTCCAGATTTAGTACGAGTGGAATTTAGTTAAAACTAGGTTTTTTTTTCTGACTATTCCAAAAGTATAGGATAATTTTATAAAATATCCCTCAATTTAACTTCAAATTTGTCTTATTTTAAACCAGGACTAAAGAGGAGTGGGACTTGGTGAATCATTTGTGAGCCTGGTTGGTGAGGTGTCCACTCCTCTCTATTTTTTATTATTTTTTTAGTTTGATCATATTTCTGTTTTACAAATAACCAGCCAAATACATAATTTCAGATCACTATAACGAAATGATTTGTTGCAGTGATTCATGAGCAAGGTTTATCACAACAGAGGAATTTGTTACATGGATTTGACGTGGTTGTAACAAGTTCATTTTCTATCAAAAACAAGGTACTTGACATTTAGTTTAAATTTTTATTTATTTAATTGTGTGATTATTTTTTATTTTTAAATTTTTTAATTCTTTTAATATTTTTTTCTAAATTTGAGAATTGATTTATTTATTTGAATTTTGTAGGAGGAAAATAACAAGAACGCACAAATCATCATTTTGAGACTAACATCAAATAAATGAATGTTTATTAAGGGGGTGTGATTATTTTGTACTTTTTATTTTTAAAATTTTTCAATTTTTATTGTTTATTTTAAATTTGAGACTTAATTTATTTAGTTGAATTTTGTAGGAGACAAAATAACAATAAGACGCACAAATCATCATTTAGAGACCAACTTTAAAGAAATGTATATTTAAGGGGAGTGATTATTTTTTAAATTTCTAAATTTCGTATTTTTTATTTTTTATTTTGAATTTGACAATTAATTAATTTATTTTTAACTCTTAATTTTTTTTAATTTAACATTTTATTTATTTATCTGAATTTTTTATGAGGCAAAGGAGGCGCACAAATCATTGTTTAGAGGCCATTTTCAACGAAATTGATGTTTGAGGTGTGTGTGATTACTTTTTATTTTTCATTTTTAAAATTTTATAGTTTTAAATTGTTTACTTTTTTATTTTAAACTTGACACTCAATTTATTTATTTCAATTTTGTAGGAGCCGAAGAGCAAGAAGGCGCACAAATCATTCTTTAGAACTTCAAAGAAATGGAAATTTTGTTGGAGGCAAAGAACAAGAGGCGCACAAATCATTCTTAAAGAGGGGTATATATGAAATTCTCTCATTTTCTTTCTATAAAATTTTCAATAATCCCCTTCATTTGTCAAAACTTGCAGAAAGATTTGAAATTTTGTCTCCACATTTAGTTAATAAAACATTAGAAATATACAATCAAATATTTTGAATGGCATTTTTTGTAATATTATTTTTTTATCTGAACACAGGCAAGTCTTTTTGACTGCAAACCAGACGCAAATTGCGTGTCACTGGAGCATTTGGCGCCGTTAGCATTGGAGAAGATCGAGGCCCTGTCCATCGAAGGCCTCCGCATCTAGTCCGGCACATGGGCTCCGAACCCCCTTCGAACATCACTGCCCAATCAATGAACACCATGTCTGCACTGGAAGGCTCATTTCCCCCAACAGCCTCTCTCCAGGATTACAAGGCAGTGGAGGCCTCCAATTGGTACACATTAAGTCAGATGATAACAACACTCGAGGGGATGAGTTGGATGGGTTGATGGGTTGTGCGTCTTATTGTTAAATTTTTATTCTTTATTTTAAATTCGAGACTTAATTTATTTAGTTGAATTTTGTAGGAGAGAAAATGACAATAAGGCGCACAAATCATCATTTATAGATCATCTTTACAGATCAACTTTACAAATCATCATTTATAGACCAACTTTACAGAAATGTATATTTAAGGGGAGTGACTATTTTTTTAATTTCTAAATTTCGTATTTTTTATTTTGAATTCGACAATTAATTAGTTTATTCTTTAACTCTTAATTTTTTTTTAAATTTAACATTTTATTTATTTGAATTTTGTACTAGGCAGAGGACAAGAAGGCGCACAAATCATCATTTAGAGGCCATTTTCAATGAAATTGATGTTTAATGTGTGTGTGATTACTTTTATTTTTCATTTTTAAAATTTTAAAATTTTTAATTGTTTACTTTTTATTTTAAACTTGACAGGCAATTTATTTATTTGAATTTTGTAGGAGGCAAAGAACAAGAAAGCGCACAAATCATTGTTTAGAACTTCAAAGAAATGGAAATTTAAAGGAGTGTGATTCTTTTTTTTTATTTTTTTAGCTTGACATTTAGTTTATTTATTTCAAATTTTTTAGGTGGCAAAGAAGAACAAAACACACAAATTATCGTTTCGAGACCAACTTGGAGGAAATGAATGTTTAAGGAGAGTTGTTTTTCTTATTTTTTTTAATTTTTAATTTATTTTATTTTATTTTAAATTTGAGATTCAATTAATTTATCTGATTTTCTAGGAGGCAAAGAATAATAAGGCGCACGCGCAACATCGTTTAGTTCAAACAAAACATCAGAAAATGACGGGGATAAATCTACCATAATATTCCCACCGAAATGGACGTGTTGTACTGGTGCTTTAATTTTTCAAAAATCCCACTGACTCCAATGTGGCTTCATTTATGTTTTGTATTTTATTTTTGTATTTTTTTTTTGCTTCGAGTAATAAGTATAGGATCAATATGTTGCTTCATATTGATTTGTTTGTGCAGCTACATGCAACTTTGAGGACTCCAAATTTGAAAGCACGGCTGAATAATACCTTCAGAGGAGACTCCATCCATATTAGAGTGAGATGTAAATCAATCTCCAAACTTTATTTCAGGTTATTTCTTACCTCAACTTTCTAAAGATATTTTATTTTTACTTGTATTATATGGAGTAATTAATTCCATTTTATTTATTTATTTTCGTATCGAGTCCTGCATTATGTGAATGATGGGCACGGAATGAATCATGTTAAAGGTCTAATGTGGGTGAATGATATATATTATGTAATATAAGGCAAGTGAATGTGGCGCCACGGCATCTGATGGGGGAAGCAGAGACGTTGCTGTCGGCGACACTGATACATGAAGTGATGTATGTGTTGGGGTTCGATCCACATGCCTTTGCGCATTTCTGTGATGACCACACTCAGATCAGGCATCTCTTTATATTCTTACTTTTTTCCCCTCTCTCTTGATGTTATGATGACGTAACCTAATAATGATTTAATAATAAATAACGCAGGTGACGGTGCAGGCGATGGATCAAAAGCTAGGAACAACTGTCACGCGTGCCGTATTGTTCTCCCCCGTGTTATCATGCACTCTAGACATCATTATGGCGTACTCTCTCTCTCTCTCTCTCTCTCTCTCACACACACACACACACACCGAATTCCCTGGTGCAACCCGCAACACGACCCACGGTCGTGCTCAGTGACTTACGCACAAAAATTCGAGCTGTTACAAAAATGTTTCACAGCAGGCGAAAGCTTGCTCAATCTGTTAAGTACTTGCGCCGAATAAAAGAAAGAAGTGAAAACCGTTAGCTAAATTATTTTAGCTAAGTAACCAGTTATATAACGACGCAGCTTCTATATGACTAACCTTAGAAAATACATATCATTAATAATAACAGAAAATACATATCATTAATAATAACATATACCAAAATACCCACAGACCGGAATAGCAGTCAACTGAAATGTCAGATAGAGTTGGGAACAAATTATTATTATTATTATTATTATTATTATTATGAAATGACACATATTTCAAAATGTACATTCACTTCCCCTTGCCCATAGCCTCGGTGCAACTAGTATGCACCACCATGTTGAGGCTCTCGAGACCATCGATCGATCTGGAATTACACGGAATGTTTGCAAGCGGGACAGTCGAACTATACCACTTTTCATACCATGTTATAAAAATGTTATTTAATTAAAAACTCGTTTAATTCCACATTAAAATATTCTTTTCTGAGATACCCCATTTTAAATTCCAATTTCATCAAATACGCTTTAATCTACTATTAACATAAATGCCATAATCAAACTCTTCTGATGACTCAGTGACTACAGATCACCACACAAGAATCTTGACAACCATGGATATATCATATCATAAAATAGTATTATGAATGTTCTAATTTCATATGTCAGTCAACTTGGCCGGTTACAGGTCTCTCAGGTCTGCATATTTTTCAAAACAATATTCTACTAGCCCCTTCCGAGCTATCACACAATTAACTCATCTTGAGTTCTCTTAACTCATTTTGAGTTCTCACACAACTTTATAAAAGCCAGACCAATTAACCCGTAATCATCTGCACCGACTAACACATATGAAATTCGAAATAAAAATACTTTTATGAATCACTTAGGAAAACATATCAAATCCGATATATGTATAATTTACAAAAATAGTTGCATATAGAAGTGACAGCAGCTACGGTCGATCGATTACGGAAAAAAAATAACAGACATACACAATCAAACTACGGCTAAACCCACATCCAAAACAATGACGACGACGGAATAGACAAATCGCCGAGACTACAAGCGAAGATGAACCCCAAAACCCGATCTTATCCGAAATCTGCCATCGCTCTGAAAAGCGTGCTTTCGGAATCCTTAGCCCAATTCCACAAATGAATACGCCATAACGCTCATCTCAATCTCCAGAATATTGTGGTACTTTTCGTTTCTTGATTCGTCGTAATTTTCATCCTTTTTTTTTTATTTTCTCTCTCTAATTTCACTCAATATATATATATATTTTTTTTCTTGTCTTCCTCTTTCTGGAACGAAATGGAAGAAGCAAAAGAGAAATGGAAGATGGAAAAGGGGGTGATGAGGTGTCTCAAGTATATATATATATATATATATATATATATATATATATATATATATATATATATATATATATATATATATATATATATATATGAATGAGATGGGGCCCACTCACGAATCAACCATCCAAAATAAATGGCTTAACCGGGTATCTAGAAGAAATGGATATTTTGCAAAATAGTCCCCCAACTTTTCATTATACCAATATAATCCAATTTTCATAAGGATATTTTATAAATAAATATTGTTTATACAAAAATAAATTTAAATAACTCAAATACTTTTATACATAAATATATTGTAAATGAAATATATTTACTCAAATATATTCTATCACACTCTCTCTCTTCGAGTTCCATTCTATTTCAAAACTGTGTTTAATTCTGCATATAATTTTTTAATTAAAATAAATATAGGCATTCTCCGAAAATTTTATGGGCTTAGAACTAGAAGACAGACTAGGCAGGGGTACCTCAAGTAAGTAATCAATCAATTAACCATCTCTAAACGTTTACCTACTCAAATATTAAGATCATAAAAATAACAATCTCATATTGATAGGGTCGCACTGGGAGAAGAGATTGCTGATGAACAAAATAATGACGCGATCAGTGGACACTCACTCCATGGTCTCCAAAATGACTCTCGCCTTGCTAGAAGAGTGCGGTTGGCACAAGGCGAACGACAGCATGGCGGAAGAGCCGGAGTGGGGCCGCAACCAGATGTGCCCGTATAACCTTTGGCGGCCTATAAATGTAACTCCACCCAGCTATCCGGCTGCACTTAGAACCGAGTGGGCACGGTATTTCGGGCAGTCGTCGTTGGCGGATTATTGCACGTATTTTGAGAGAATTGTTTAATACTCTCAAGGAATTTATCTCACTCTTGGCGACTCTTTTGAGGTAAAATTAAAACCCTATTTTTGTTACTCTTTAAGTAAATTTTGAATAGTTAAATTGGGTTGAATTGAGGAAAATTTGGTTGAATTGTGTAAATTGGGTTAATTGCTGCGAAATTGGGTTAAATTGAGGGTTAATTGTTTTAAACTGGGTTAACTAGGGGAAATTGAGAGTAAATTGCATAAATTAGGGGCTTAATTTGGGGTTATATTATAAAACCTAACTTGAGTCTCCATTCCATTCACAGAGATCTCGTTGCAGTAGCCGTAAATGGAGGCGTCTGGTCCGATCTGCCAGGGCTCCCCTCTGACTACTCAGAAGAAGTCGTCTTTGATCCAGACAAGATCACTGTAGACGGCACTTGAGACGACCAAAATGGAGAGGATCAAAATGAGATGAAAAATCATTAGAAGAATCGAGCTCTGACCACTCGGCTGTGTCACTGAAGATTCAAAACGCGTTTAGGTAATCCTTTTTGTAACTTACCATTATATACTTAAATTGAGAGTAAATTGCATAAATTAGGGGCTTAATTTGGGCTTATATTATAAAACCTAACTTGAGTCTCCATTCCATTCACAGAGATCTCCAGAGGTTGCAGTAGCCGTAAATGGAGGCGTCTGGTCCAATCTGCCAGGGCTCCCCTCTGACTACTCAGAAGAAGTCGTCTTTGATCCAGACAAGATCACTATAGACGGAACTTGAGACGACCAAAATGGAGAGGATCAAAATGAGATGAAAAATCATTAGAAGAATCGAGCTCTGACCACTCGGTTGTGTCACTGAAGATTCAAAACGCGTTTAGGTAATCCTTTTTGTAACTTACCATTATATACTTATCTCAACTATATATATATATATATATATATATATATACCATAATTTTTTTCGCTTAGACACTGTATACATAGTGTGATTATTTTTTATCTTTTATTTTTATTTTTAATTTGACATTTAGTTTATTTATTTGAAATTTGTAGGTGGCAAAGAATAATAATACACATAAATCATCGTTTAGAGATCAACTTCAAAAAAATTGATGTTTAAGGTAAGTTCGATTATATTTTTTTTATTTTTTACTTTTTCAAATTTGACATTTAATTAATTTATTTGAATTTTGTAGGAGGCAAAGGATAAGAAGGGGCATATTGTTTTGAGACCAATTTCAAAGAATAAATTTTTATGAGTATGATTATTTTTTATTTTTAAATAAAAAATTTATTAAATTTGAGGTTTAATTTATTTATTTCAATTTTGTAGGAGGCAAAGAACATGTGACACACTAATCATCGTAAGAATAGATGCTCAAGAATATAGTTACGTGTTCGACATTATGATATTCAAATGACATTCAAAAACATTCGGTATTCCTATTATTTGGTATTCCAATTTTTCTGGTATTCCTATCTGTTATTTGGTATTCTTATTATTTTGATATTCCTATTACTTGGTATTCCTATTATTTGGCATTCCTATTATTTGTGTCGGCACAACGTGGTATTCCAATGGTATTCAAAAGTATATTGTATTTTTTATAATTATAATTTCGTTCCGGCGGCATGGTATTCAAATAGTGAGTTTCAACATGGTATTTTTATTATGGTATTTTTAATATGGTTTTTTTAATGGCATTTTCAATATGGTGTTCTTAATGATTATGATTTCGTGACTGGGGTTGGCAATATGGTATTCAAGAGATTATGATATGGTTTAGAGACCAAGTTCAAAAATGGTTGTTTAAGGGTAGTGTGATTATTTTTTTATTTTTATAATTTTTATTTTTTATAATTTTTATTTAAATTTGAAATTTTATTTATTGATTTGAATTTTGTACGAATCAAACAACAAGCAGGCGCAAAAATCATCTTTTAGAGACCAACTTCAAAGAAACGGATATTGAAGGGGAGTTTGATTATTTTCTATATTCTATTTTTAAATTTCTATTTTTTTTTTATAATTTGAAACTTAATTTATTTATTTGAATTTTGTAGGAGTAAAGAACGAAGAAGGCGCACAATAATCATTTAGAGACCAACATCAAAGAAGTGGATTTTTAAGGGAGCATGCTATATTTTTTGTTTTTTATTTTTAAATTTTTAAATTTTTTTATTATTTTTTAAATTTGACATTTAATTAATTTATTTGAATTTTGTAGAAGGCAAAGAATAAGAAGGCATTCAAATTCTCGTTTCGAGGCCAATTTCAAACAAATAGATGTTTTAAGGGGGAGTGTGATTAGTTTTTATTTGATATTATTTAACTTTTTAATTTTTTTTTCTTTTTTTAAAATTTGACATTCAATTTATTTATTTGAATATGTAGAAGGCAAAGAACAAGAAGGCGCACAAATCACTACATACCAAATTCAAAGAAATTGATAGTTTAAGGAAAGTATAATTTTTTTTTTTTTTGAACTTTTGAACTTCTAAATTTTTTGTTTTTCTAAAATTTGATACATAGTTCATTTTTTTCTCAATTTGAAAGTTTTTATTTTTCTTAAATTTGAAACTTAATTTATTTACTTGAATTTGTAGGAGACGAAAAACCAAGATGGCGTCTTATCACAAATCCTTTACATAAATGTTTAAGGAAGTGTGATTAATTTTTGAAGATGCTGACTAGTATAGACAAATGTGCCAAGTCAGCGACTAAAGTCGATTCGGGGATCAGAAAATGTGGGGGGTACTTTTTATTTATTTATTGCTATTTTTCCATTGTCATAAATGAAATGTGGGGGGTCTTGCATTTCATCTACATTTTTTTTTTAAATGAACAGTGGGGAGGGATTATTTGACAACTTATTCGGAAGACCAGATGTATTATGCTGTGACAAGACCTCTGTGTGAATTGTCCTCACTTGTCCCGCCTCAAGATCTTTGCTCAAACCAAGAAACTCATGGTATTTTTGATCTAATTTTATCTGATTCAATTAACCTAGTTTTATTTAAATTTACCCTCTTTTGTATAGTTTCTTGTCCAATTAAGCCTTTAATTAACAAACATTTACCCTCTCAAGTCCACAAAAGCCCCAAAAAAACCCTAAAAGAAATTTTAGAAACACAAAAAGGGAAAGAGTTGGTATATAACTGTAACTTGTCACGAGAAGTTTAATTAGACGTTTTTACTGAGTTTGTCACAATAAGCCTCAATTTAACCAATTTTTCCCTAAATCAACCCTCATTTCTGTTAATACCACCGAAATGATTAGTTTTCTCAATTAAGACCATCTTCTAAGTTCTATAACCTTCAATCCAACGCTTTTTTTGTCAGATACCTAGAGGTGGTGTGGCCGGACATCCCACCGTTCGTGATCTACAAATCCACCGACTATTCAATGGTCGACTCCGGCATACACAACCTCTTTGCATGGATGCCTTCCGTGACCGCTATGCCCTCGTCGAGACCGCCTTGCTCTCCTGCATGCCCCCGTACGCCAAAGGCGGCTCCTCCAAGAAGGCCCGCGAGGTCAGGATTTTTTTGGACGATGGGACCCCGCACGTGCTTTGAGGGTCTTTGCCCGCGAGGTCAATCGAGGGGAGGAATGAGCCGTAAGATGAGATTTTGTTGGATTTAGGGTTTAGGGTAATTGGTTTAGTTTGTAGTGAACCCTCTGAAAAGCTAAAAATATGTCAAGCTTAACCTTCGGAAACTCCAAAGATATAAAATTTACCCTTCTAAAAGTACGAAAATATCAAAACTTGCTCCACCAAAAGGTAAAATACATCAAATTTGTAGCTTTGAAAGAGTACATAAGCTCATCTTCCCAACTCTGGGTAAACAAAATATTTTTATTTTTGAAAGTTCAAACTTTCACAAAACAGAGCCTACATTTACTAATTACGAAACAATATAAATTCCAACAAAAAGATAATTGGACTGCACAAAGGGGCGCGCTACTCAGCGTCGGCTACCAAACGTCCCGCCGAATCAGCCCGACGGCTGTGACCGCCATCTCGACCATCCAGTCCATGCCCATGTCCGGATTCGGCCGCTCTTCCTACGACGACCCCTTTGCCATAAAAAACTCCTCCGCCGAGGCCGTTCCTCAGAACTTCCTATTATACAGGTATCTAAACATCATAAAAAAGAAAATCTAAAAAAGTTGAAAAATAGGTTGGAACTAAAAACTAAATTTAACCAAATTTGTAGTATGACTATGTCACTACTAAATAAAATTAAATTATGACATCTTTGATCTTACTTTCACGTTAATACCTTCACATAAAATACATTATATTTCAAATTAATTCTTTCAAATATTTTTTCCATTTTTCAGTGGGGAGACGTACCAGCCGGTAAGCGGGCTGATCGCCCAGCCCAAATGGACCACGTGGGGCCAGACAGTCGAGTACTGCGTGTTCGGAAAACATAAAATACATTATATTTCATTAATTCTTCCAAATATTTTTTCCATTTTTCAGTGGGGAGACGTACCAGCCGGTAAGCGGGCTGATCGCCCAGCCCAAATGGACCACGTGGGGCCAGACAGTCGAGTACTGCGTGTTCGGAAAAGATGTGCCTGTGTTATGCCGGAATTTAAAAAGGCTGTTATTTTGTTGGAAATTGTAAAGAGAAACCCTTTGGTTTTTAGGAAATTGCGAAGAACATTGTGCTTAAAGAATAGAGGTTTTTTTTTGCGATTATCACAGGAATTAATAGTACAAACATTCACATTCAATAATTCCATTCAAAATGAATAAATAAATAAAATACCAATTTTGAGATTCTTTGACACAACCGCTTTGAGAACCGCGCAGGTGGTAAGGCTGGCGTCCTTCCAGCAAGGCCCGTCGATCCCTCCATTCATCACCGTCCCGAAACAATCTAGAGTTGACGACGAAATTGAGGAGAGACAGACTTGAGAGGTGGCCGTGGCCGGCGGAAGGGTGAATGTGGCGGTGATGCGATTCCTGCAGGAGCAGAGGTGACCAATTGGTCAGCTGAGTGTGGCTGGGATTAGGGCTGGTTATCTCTGGCTCACCGACAGGTGAGAAATTGGAAATGAAACCCTAAATTATGATCATATGAGGTGTTTGTTGTTGTAAGGTGTGTACGTGGTATATATTTTGATGTATAGCAATTGGTTACCCATGTAGGGAATTTTTGATGTAAAGGGAATTGTAGATCCTAAGAGGGTAGAGGAAAAGAAAACCATAAACCCTTAATTGTCAAAAGATATTACATCTCAGTAAATTTGTGTTTTTTATTTTAATTTTTGGAGACAATAAGCCCTATTTTTTTCAACATCATACTTAGGGTTATACTTTTCTATGAGATATAATCTATAAGCTGTAAATTGTAATTAGTGATATTTTTTCCAAATTGTACTATTTGTTTTTATGATATTTATTGCTAAATATGGTATATATACACAATTTTTTGTATAAAAGTTATAGTATAAATAATTCACTGCAAAAATATCATAAAAATACTCCTAGGTAGTATAACAGGCCTCAATATGCTATATATACACAATTTTTGGTATAAAAGTTATAGTATACACAATTTTTTTAAATATTTTTGTATAAAAGCTATAGTATAATTTTTTTGTTATTTGGAATTATTAATTCCATTTTCTTTAGTTATTTTCATATTGAGGCTTGCATTATGCGAAGGATGTGCACGGAATGAGTCATGATGAGATAATGAGAGAATGATATCTTTCGTTCACAGCTTGCCTGTCGATCCCGAACCCAAAAGACTTGGAAGATTAGCAATGGTTTCAAGGTAGAAAATAAATTTATAATAGTTATAATATATTTTTTTTTGAATAATAATTATATTATGTTTATACATTAAATTTTTTATTTTTTTCTAAATTTATTAGAAGAATGGTGTATCTTTATTGTTCCGCCAGAATGGCTCATCAATGAGGCTTGGTGAAGACACAGTTGTGTCCTTACGCGGACCTCTACTTCAAAATAAGTCAGTCTGCTCTCACAATTGTTCTTTTAGTTTCGCCATTATTTGGACACCAGCTCAATCACCTAAACCTGGACCAGCGCCAAAAGAACTTTCTCGCCTCGGGTGTAGAACAACGAAAATAAATCATAAAAAAAAATGGGGATAAAATCTTGCCGAAATGGACTCGAATGTGTACAGGTGCCTTAATTTTTCGAAACTCTCACTGACTCGAATGTTAAAGATTTCTTTCGTTTATGATTTTGTTACATCTGGAGTACCCTGCATTTCTTTCGACTTTGTTCTTTCTAAGTTTGTTGGTTAGTATAATGACTACATGATCTATATCTTAAAATTTACGCATAGATTTGTTTCGTCTTGTGCGTTCTCTCAACATTTTTCTAATATTGTTTTTGTCATTTGATTATTTTTTGGAGATCATTTCATATGAGAAGGTGTCTGGCAGCCTGATTCCACCTCAAAAACACGATCTTCATAAGGCTTATGAAATGGTACATTTATTTATTATTTAATTTTAAATCTATCTATATTGCTAGTTAATGTGATGTTATTTTAAAGGGAAATTTGCAAAAACTTCCCTTCTATATTGAAATTACAAAATCCCCTTCTATATTTAATTTTCACTTGGCTTTTATTTGAAATAATTAGTATTAACAATCATCTTTTTTATAAAGGTTCTCTTGATTGGAGGCTCAACAGGCACGATGCTTGAGACTCTCAAAGTAGTGGGTGATACTCAACAGGCACGATGCTTTGAAAGTTCAAATATATTATGCCTGTCGAGAACTGCACAATGCTTTGAAAGTTTATATATTATGTCTGTTGAGAACTGCCCGGCGTTCATGAGCAGGCAATGGTTCAAATGGAATTCAAAAGGTTATGGCATTTTTATTATGAATATAGTTTAGTTTCGTCAATGTATCATTCGAAAGGTTTTGGTATTTTTTTAATTACATAATTATTTATTTTCTGAAATTGGAGATTAGTACGGTTCTCAAAGCGATATGGCTGTCTAACTCCAGGTATTTTCACTTAATTTTTTTATCTACATTTAAATATTATGTTTAATTATACTATTTTTTAATATTTTAGGTTATGACGGATCCCTAAGTGAGTGCGACTCCAGGTATGTGGAAACGGTGTTGATGTAGAGTTGCCCTGTTATATTATTCAATAAAATTTATTATTTTTCCTCCTCAGAATTCCCATTATTAAATTTGTATATTTATAAAATAATATTAATATTTTTTTTGTAGGGACATGGGCGTAAAGTCAACACTTGTGTACCGGGTTATTATTATTATTATTATTATTATTATTATTATTATTATTATTATTATTATTATTATTATTATTTATGGTATTTTTCATGATTTTTATTACGGTAGTATGGTATTAAAAAATATATGGTAATTTAAGGAATATGATTTTGTGCTGGTTGGCAATATGGTATTCAAAAGTTGATTCTCTTACTTAATTCATTATTTTTTTTTCTTCTTATCTTTATACTAGCTCTAACACATATAATGGTGAGGGAAAAACAACACCTTTTCTTTTTCCTATTTTGTTTTCTTTTAAATTGTCTAAATTCACATGTATAATATATTTTGCTTATTGCAGCTAAAGCGTCACTACTAATAAGTGGATGGAAATGCAAAGGGGGACAACAAGCTTGGCGTGAATCTGGAAATTTAATATGACTGTACGTTCTTCCCTGAGGTAAAATAATTAGTTTCTTTTACTGATAATTAATAGAAATGTGCATTTTTTAATTCATTAATTATTATGATTATTTGTTGAACCGGTGAGAGCTGTTATCCATATAATTGAAGACTGTACCACATGGAATAGAGAAGGTGGACATGTACATCAAGGGAAGATACAACAATATACCTTAATTTATCACTTAAAATAGTTAATTTTTACTTTACGCTATATATAATCATGAAGTACTTATATTTTCATAGTTATATCAAATATTTAAGTTCTTTGATCTTCCAATTAAGCTCAAACCAGCAGTACCAACGCAGCTAATGAAGATTTTATTTATTTATTTATTAGTTAATCCAATTTTAATCTGAATATTCTAATTTTAAACAGTTGTTTAATCAATTGGTTAGTATAATCATGATGTAACAAAGGATCAAAATTGGAGTTTAATTATAAAATGTACTCAATGTTTGACTGAGCTTTTCTGTTTTCTATTTTAATTATATAACTATTTCAGTGTCATAAGCTGAAAAATCTGGTGTCAGAATCTGGATCACAATCTACTCGTACTGGATATGCTTCCTGTTCTTGAGTTCCAAGTAATTCCTTTTTTCTCACTTAAGAAATCTTTTTTCGCTATTTACTCAAATTATCACATATATGCCCTTACAAAACTGAAAAATATCATGTATACATACCCTTATAAACATTAAAATCCTCTTACTTTTTTTCATTCATATCTTCTAGGGTATACATGATATTTCCAATTTTGCAGGGGTAACTCTGATTTTTCTCATTTTGCAGGGGGTAAACATGAAAATTTCCCTTATTTATTTGTTTATATTATTTTTAATTGCAGGAAAAATTACCAGATTCTAGAGTAATGTATTGCTCAGCAACTGGTGCGTCAGAGCTTAGAAATATGGCTTATATGGTCCGGCTCAGTCTTTGGGGTGCCGCCGTGCCGTCTCTTCTTTTGAAGTCTTCAAAGAATTTCTAGGTCAATTTTTTTTTTGTCTTTTTATTTATTTGATGATTTTGTTTATTTTAATGTAGGATGTATATCATGAGCACCTGAAAAAGGCGGTGTTGGAGCTCTGGAGCTCGTAGCAATGGAGATGAAAACTAGGTTTGACTTGTTTATATTCAATTTTTACTTAATTAATGTCATTTTTTACTTGTTACGTGAGGTTTTCTTTTAAGGGGGGTGTACTTGTGTCGGACACTGAGTTACGAAGGAGCCGAGTTTGAAGTGGTGGAAGCCCCTCTAGACAAAAGAATGACGGTACAAATAAACATTACTAAACTCATTAATTTTCATTCATCAATTAAACGAACGATTTAGTTTAAACTACTTTGCAATTTAATCAATTTAATTAATGCAGGAAATATATAAAAGAGCAGCTGAATTTAGGTCGGAATTTAGACTCGAGCTTCTGTCCGCCTCTGAATATTTCGCTGATGATAAGGCTAATAACAGACAGCTGTGGCATCCCTAGACTGAATTAGGGCACAGTTCAAACGCACAAGGACTTGAAATTGCTGCCACTTTTGACCCTAAAACTGATGAATTTATCATTCATGCCCTACTCTCACTTCATGCAAGGTTACTGTTTTGATTTATTCACATCTTCTTTTAATTTTGCCATTTTAGGTTGGATTAATTTATGATTTGGTTATGTTGTAGCTGCTGTTGGTGAAGCTGTGCAAAGTAAAGTATAGACATGAATCAGGTTATGAGGGTTTCTTATTTTATTTCTCTTTTTATTTTTATTATATATCTCATTCATTTATCTTGTTAGGAGCGAGTTTTTGGTTAATAATGATAAGATTATGTAATGAAAACAGGATATTACTAAGAGAAGGCAATGAAAATGAGAAATTTACTTGAAGAATTTAAAGCAAATCATGGGTCTTGGCCCTCCGACTATTCTTCGTGTGAGAGAGAATGTCTTCACCAAAAGGTTTCACAATATTTCTTTTTTTTTTTTAACGTATTTCAATTTTTTAACTTTTTGTAGTTTCTTACCACTTGTTTTTTTTTGCATCGGTATAGTGCTTCTTCATTGGCCTCATTCATGTCGAATCATGAAATTAGCGTCACCTTTGGGCAGCATGTACTTGCTTATCTGAAGTAAGTTATTTTCATGTCTTAATAAAAAGTGTAATTAACATATAAAAACATATATTCAACTATAAAATCTCATCAAATAAATTTATTTATTATTTTTCATGCAGGGTGTATTTGATATGTTATTTCATGTCACAAGAGGTGGAACCAGCAAAGCTTCAACTGTTATATCAATATTAATACTTTAATAATATCTACCTTTTTTTTTAAAATACTCAATAGGCGATCGCCTATTGGTTTCGTATTAAGTTCTAGCGTTTATATGTTCGATCGCCAAAAGAAGAATAGATAAAGCAAAACAAATTACAATATGTTCCCTATAATATTTACATCCCGAGTTTATAACAAAGATAGAGGGTGCCCTTCAGCCATATCTCCCCACCCTTCTAGGGTCTTGTAGATGCGCTCTCCGATGAGAGTGGGTGATTTGCTTTCATCTTTGAAGATCCGCCTATTTCGCTATAGCCAAACTTGCCGCAAGTTGCAGGCCACAAGTTATCGCCTTTCAGGCATGATCCTACACTTTCAGAGAAGAAATGTTAGACGTATGGCCTTGTGGAGTTTGCAGCGGTGCCATGCGACTCCATACCTGCCTCACTCTTGCATGAGATACATCTTGAGGGACCAACCCACCCTTTCTTTTGCATAACCTTACCATGCATCATTAACTATGCAAAGATTCTGATTTTAAGCGGTACTTTTACACGCCATAGATTCATAGCCCATTCCTCTCTCTCTCTCTCTCTCTCTCTCTCTCTCTCTCTCTCTCTCTCTCGGTTCTAACTTCTCCTTTCCATTTTTGCCAACCATGTTTTAATTACAAATCATTAATTACAAGTTAGTAACTCTCTTGGCTTCAGCTCTTCTGCGGGGAACGATGCTTTGGAACAAGATGAAATGCAAAATGTTCATTGAGGCATTCATCGAACAACTTGAATGCACACTTGAGAAAAATGAGTTAAAATGACCATGAGTCCATGACCATCTTCAAACCTCTACCCCCGTTTAACTCCTCCCTACACAACTCGATTGATGTTACAAACCCTAATTAAGCAAATAAACCCATGCTAAATGCCCAAACTTATCTAAACTCTAATAAACCAAAATCAGGGGAATTTTTCCATTGGATCAATGCATCAAATACTTGTTTCTCTCTCAAAGTGGGGCTCCTCATAGGACCCACTTCAGCCGGACCTTGGACCCAAATTAATAGCAACTCAGTCATGCCTTAATCTCTTCATTTCATCCATTGAACCTTTGACTTTCAGTGGGCATCCATTAGAGAGCACCTTCATTTCCCTCTTCAAATTGTGTAGTTCCTGATCAGAGGAGGATCTCATTCATGCCAAGATCAATCCTAAGGTCCCCAAATCAATAGCAACTCAGTTATGCCTTAATCTATTCATTTCATCCATTGAACCTTTGACTTTCAAATTGTGTAGTTCCAGATCAGAGGATCTCAATCATGCCAAGATCAATCCAGTATGTTTTATTGCAAAGTAATACCATGATCACAACCTTACTTCCTTGTGTTAACTCATGTGTCGAGCTCAGGGAATGTTGAAGGATCGAGTGAGGATTTGAGGTATTTCACTCTTGGTTTCATGGGCATTATCTGTTCAAGGAAAATCAATTTTGTAATCCTTCCACCATTGAGAGCGGGAGGTGATCGCTGCTCTGTGAAGCCAGCCTGACGCATTCCCCTCCTCTGTAGAGACCACGTGGCCCAAGCTTTCGCCTGAAGCACGAAGCCCGACTGCCCAACTTGGAACGGGCAGGCTGACTAAAGCGACCCAGAACCAACTTATTAAAGCAAGCCTAACCATCCGAGTCACCCTGCCGCCACTTGGCTTACAAGCTCACGCTACTGAGCTCGGGAAGGAAAATCAATTTAAAACTGGTTTTTGCACCAAAGATATTGCGAGTTCAATTCAAGTATAAAAATGTTTATTATACTAATGATATCATGATATCTCTTATACGATACTATATATATATATATATATATATATATATATATATATATATATATAAACAAAGAGAGAGAAAAATGAACTTATACCAAAAAAATAAACCTCTCTATCGAAGTTCTGTTAAAAAACCTCGTACGAGAACTTGTATAGAGAAGGATTTCCCGAGTTAAGCAGTTCTTCCATACCAACTTAGCTGATCGGCGTGATTTCTTTGTCAAAGTATACCCGCATGGGTCGGGCACCAGACTTCCCTTAATAGTATGAATAATCGGCTCGAGAGTAAGTGAAGGTTGTTGGTAAATAGGATCAAGACTAGCTTAAAGAACTATTGAATGGAAGCGGCGGGACCTTTCCGACTTACGAAATAAGGATCAAAGGGATTGACATATTTGATTCATCAAGTCCCCTTCTTCCTTCAAGACTGATTGACATCAGGTGTAGAGAAGTTCGTTCTCTCCTTTGCTACTAATATCTTGGCCTCGGCACATAGAAATCCTTGTTTACAAGCTAAAGGAGATGAAAACAAACAACCTATTCTTTTGAGCTATCTTAAGCGAAAGCGAGTGTGGACCGATGTCTTATCATATTTCTATTTGAAGGAATTGAGCAAGCAGCGCTGCCGAATCTTGAGACTTAGAGTGTACTTTTTATCACTCCAGTTAAACCTACACGTTGAGTCACATGTTGTCTCAGTATAGGCCGCCAGCCAATCGGATCCTTGTTGAACCATTAGTCTGTCTGTGTACAAAGCATGTGTACAAAGCAGAAAGAGGCAGAGGCTAAACATTGGGTCGTATCCCAGCCGTGCTCTTACCATGTCCAAACCATGTCAGATGCACAGCAGAATTAAAATTTTACCCGTTTCCTAACCGAGGATCCGTGTATTATCAATCAAATCAGAAAAATAAATCTTATTTATACCTCGGATTCAGCTAATCCGGTTTGTAGGACTTCATGATTCATCTCCAAACGATCTCCCTGCATCTCTTGCGGATCTGATCACGAAAGGCGCTACGACTCCGGCACCGCCCTCTACACGTATCCACGCGCGAACTGCTCTTGTTGGCGGAGAAACCGAGATTACTAGATCCGGTTTCTCTTTCTCTTTCTCTCAATAGGCGGCTAGGGTGTGGTCTGAATCTTCTGAGCTAATCAGACGAACCCTTCATTTATTTATATCATCTAATGCTCACACCTCTTCACCTTCCTTTTGATTTACTGTGTCCAACCGAGTTAGTTATGTTTGTGTGCGATCCTGTAGGTTCATTTAATATTGGCAATAAACTTCAAGTTTATAAATCATAAGTAGCTTCTAGTACGACGTTATGATTACCCAAATTAAATGAATGATACGTGGTCATAACCTATACATCAATTATGTATTTAGTCCCTTTGTTAAACGATATTTATATTGATCATAAGGCATGATTTTATGTCATCCTTATTATGATCAATTCTCTTTCCTGAATTATAATTAGACTGAATAAATTAAAAGATATTAACAACACATGCTAATTCTTTCGTACACGGCCATGTATTTTCCTTCAGTCTCAATTTATCAGAAGGCCCTGAGATATCTCTCTCGTATCCGAGAGTAACAAATTCGATCTTGATCATTCACATTCCAACTCATGGTTTACTAAATACCCGATCATAGCTTTTATAATTATCCGGTTAAAGATTACGATTGACTATGTCAAAGTATGAAGATATACATGCAGGAATCTATGATGACCTCAAGTCAAAGAACTACTCATACATTAGATGATGAGAAAACACTAATGACATATACCATGTATATTCTCATAGTGGGTCGATCCAATATATGTTCTCCAACATATATTTATATTAATGAATTGATATCCAATATCCATGATTAGTAAAACGTGATCATCATCCAAATAACATACTAGTCTATATATATATATATGATTTGAGATTTTCAAATATGTTTGTCTTACAAACATCTCATATATGACTAGGGATAATTTAGAATTGTATTCACTTTGCTTTACGGTTTTACTATTAGAATCATATATTCCGATGACGTATAACGGACATACATATTCATGGTTAATTAATAATCTAACAACCTTTACGCACAATTATTATATGAAAAAGTTTATGAGATAAAACATCTAATACAAAAATATAATGTCTGATTCATAATCCGTTATCCACACGGCAAAACAGTTTGGCCTAGGGCATTATTACTTTCAGAATTTTGGTATCGGATCCGGATCCATATAATATCCGGATAATTTTCAAAAATGAGTACATATTTTTTTGACTCATATTGTCAAATATGAATACCCATTTATTGAGACATATTTTGTATGAATTAATAAATATATAATTAATAATACAACATCTTTAAATATCTAAAAAAACTAACAATTTCATAATTTAAGAACATAATAATACATTATATAAGGCTTGTTTATGATCTTTTGCTTGTTCATATATCTTTGATGATTTTTTGATACTTTCTATGTTTTGATACTTTCTATGTTTGTATCTAAGAGTGATAACTTTTTTATGAAGTAAAAAAAATTTTATTTAAATTCCATATATTTTTATGTTAAATGTTAAATATCCGTTAATTATCTAAATAATATCGGATTTGTAAACATATCCAAAATATTCAAACCGTATATATCCATATCCGGATAGTTCTGAATTCGTATGCGGAAAAAATATGAACACATATATGGTGCGAACTGTTTACACTGCTAGCTATCGGTCATATGATATCTTATTAAATAATAAAATAAAGAAATTTGATTTTTAGTGGATTAGATTCTCTCCATGCACACAAGAGGTTGTGAGATTAACCCTATGATAAAGCAATCTTTTTCTTGCTTGATCAATTGATAAGATATTTTTGAACGTTTGGAA
The DNA here is from genome assembly GCA_027726005.1 of Juncus effusus. Classification (NCBI taxonomy): domain Eukaryota; kingdom Viridiplantae; phylum Streptophyta; class Magnoliopsida; order Poales; family Juncaceae; genus Juncus; species Juncus effusus. The sequence goes on along the minus strand of CM050890.1, from coordinate 6,387,508 downwards.
AGATCGTTAATTCAAGTTCCGGCAAATATAATCTTATGTAGTATGCATATAGAAGAGTCTTCTCAACCAATAGATTGTGCACTCGGGTCTAAAAGAAATATAGTATACTTTGCAATACAATTCTACAAAGTTATTAGAAAATTTTCTATATTAATCCGATTATGTACCTTTCCTTTAAATTTGTCGTAATTTGAATCTTGTAGTACATTTCGATTTTCATGAAAATCACATAATAGACTTTGGGAAATGTCTTATCACTCCCGTTATATCATTCATGAATCGCGACGGGTCCTGTTGGGGAATCCATAGCCATGTACGTTACATGCGCAGCGGAACCTATGGATTCAACCCGCCCTAGGATCATCGTTAAGGGAATAAAAGTACGAGATTAGCTATTAAAATTTATACCTCGGATCTTCCTGATCCGCGAGACGAAGAACGGATGTAGGTCTGAACTTTTCTGACGTGCAACCTTCTCCTTCCTAATGCTCGATTCGAACGAACTCCTTGCTTCTCCTAGGGTAAAGAAACTGATCGCTCGCTAGTCTTCAAAGCAGAAGACCTCTACTCGTATCCACGTCGAATTTTAGACGCATGGAATAACCGGACTCGGCTAGACGAGTCCGAAAATACTTTCCGAAAATAACTCAAAAACTCTCTCTCTCTATTTCTGTGTATTAGACGGTCTCTAAGGCTTCTGAATTGTGTGTCTAATAGAGAGGCACTGCCATTCTATTTATACTAGAGAGAGAGGCGAACGATTGCTCAGTTACCATAACTAAAAACCCTAATCTGCGTCTATTCCGTTGCCAATGGAACTATTCCGTTTCCAACGGAATATGTATTTCCATAACGGAATACTTGGCAGCTAAGGTTATTACTGTTTCCATATCTATTCTGTTAGGAACGAAACTATTCCGTTGCCAACGGAATTATACTATTTTGTTCAATCAATTATCCAATAATTCATTATTTCGTTCACCAATTTATACATCATATGTATGACTGTTTTGAGGCATAGTCATCCCGTATAAATGGAGTTCATTGTGTGACCGTGTATGTTCCATTTAACGCTGGCAACGATCTTCTAAAGATCGTAAGTCATGAGTAACCTATAGACTGATGTCATGACTACCCATGTTAAATGAAATGATCAGCGATCATAAACCTATATGAATAGACGTTTGCTTATTCCTTTTGTTCTACGATATATGTCTTGATCACAAGGCATGGAAATATGTCATCATTGAGTTTGATCAAAGTCTCTTTCCTGATCGAGAATTAGACTGAGTAAATACAAAATGATATTAACAACACATGTTAATCCATTTTGAGCATGGCCATCCATTTCCTTCAGTCCTAGTTCATCAGGGGGCCCAGAGATATCTCCCTCATGACGAGAGGAACAAATCCCATCTTGGTCACTCACATTCCTCGTCATGATTCAGTGCATACCTAATGAAGACCCTAAAGATCATCCCATTACGGATGACGTAGGATCATATTAAAGTATGCAGTTCCACATACATGGTGACCTCAGGTCATAGGAACAGGCACACTATTCATATGAGAATCACTAATGACATATACCATGCATATTCTCATAGTGTGGTCAGTCCAGTACGTGTTCTCTAACACGTACCTATATTCCAGACTTGACATCTCTATGTCCATGATCAGCAGAACATGATCATCCAGCCTGCGAATATACTAGTGTGGATATGTAGCTTCTTACCTGAAGTATGTTTATCTCTATAAACATCCTACATATCACTAGGGACAGTTTAGAATGTCATTCGTTGGTTCACAGTTCTACTATCAGAATCATGTATTCTGATGATGTGAACCCGAAGTGTCATTCTTGGTTGATATAAGATATTTACATCCACAACCCATACACACAGATATATAAGAGACAACCTTTATTGAATAAATAATAATGTCTTAATACATAATCCATTTCCTAGCACAAATACACTTAGCCTAGGGCACTAATCCTACAGTCTCCCATTTGCACTAGGCCAACTCTAAGCATTTTATGCCCATAGACCTAACATGACCCTCAAGTTTCGCTTGCGGGAGTGGTTTAGTTAATGGATCGGCGACATTGTCGTCCGATGGCACTCTACACATTTTAACATCACCCCTTCGTATGATCTCCCTGATCAGATGGAAGCGTCGCAATATGTGTTTGGACCTTTGGTGAGATCTCGGTTCCTTTGCTTGTGCGATCGCTCCATTGTTGTCACAATATAGATCCACTGATTTCGAGATGCTCGGAACTACTCTTAGCTCCTCCAAAATGTTCTTTATCCAAACAGCTTCTTTAGCCGCTTCTGCAGCGGCTATATACTCTGTTTCCGTTGAAGAATCTGTAAAGTCATCTGAGTCTGTCTGGAAGCTTGCGTCGGTGTAACCCTTTATAGCGAGCTCGCCTTCCAGACCTCCATAGAATAGGAATAGGTCCTTAGTTCTTCGTAAGTACTTAAGGATCCTTTTAACAGCTATCCAATGACTTTCACCTGGATTAGACTGAAACCTGCTTGTTGCGCTCAATGAGTATGACACATCTGGTCTAGTACATATCATGGCATACATGATAGATCCTATAGCCAAAGCATATGGGATCTTATTCATGCGTCTTCGTTCCTGCTCACTCGTAGGACATTGTGTCTTACTGAGAGAAACGCCATGTGACAAGGGCAAAAATCCTTTCTTGGATTCTTGCGTTCTGAACCGTTTCATGACCTTGTCTATGTATGTACTTTAACTTAGACCTATAAGCCTCGTCTCTCCTTCTTCTCAAAACTTCTCCTCGGGCGTATCGGCTCTAAATGGAAGTGGTTCACAATTGAACGGTGCACCGACCGCTCATTATACTCACTATGGGCCTTCTTATAATGACCAGGCTAATTCAGGTATTAATGGGTCCTTTTTAAACCAAAATCAATCTAGTTTCCAACCTTGTCCATATCAGCCCAATTTTCATGTTGGCCCGTCTCAAAATTCTATCTTGGGCCCGACTCCAAATCAACAAATTCTCGAAGCACTTGCCACCCAATTTATAAACACTCGGTTTTCTAATAATCGGGAAAACAATAAAAAGCGAGACAAACATAATAATAATAATAATAATAATAATAATAATAATAATAATAATAATAATAATAATAATAATAATAATAATAATCTCAAAAAGGTATGATGTCAGATCTGCAAAATTCCTTGTCACACTGCCGATATATGTCGCTGGAGCAACAACAACAACAACCAATCTCAAGCCAACACGATCTATGCTCTTATCGATGGATGGTATCTCGACTCAGGCACCACAAATCATGTGAATTATCAACTCACCAACCTCAACTCACACACTCCATACCTTGACACCGATCAAATTCGTGTCGGGAATGGAGCAGGTTTGAAAATTAATAATCTTGATCAAACTTCTTTTAATTCTTGTACACGTGATTTAAAACTCAATAATGTCCTACATGTCCCTCAAATAACCAAAAATCTAATAGGAATTTCTCAATTTACAAAAGATAATCAAGTTATTATTGAATTTAACCATCCTCTTGTCTTATTAAGGACCTAGTAACTGGAACCCCGTTTCTCAAGACTTTTCTGGATAATGGATTGTATCGACTACCCTCTACTTCTCACAAGCCACCTTCGGCCTTGTTTGGAGTCAAGGCGTCCGTTGAAGTTTGGCACCGACATTTAGTCCATACGTTGTCTAATGTCATTAGGAATTTAATTTCACAAAATAAACTTAGTGTATTCTCTAATAAAATGCCATTGTGATATGCTTGTCGTGTTGGAAAAATAAATAAACTTTATTTTAAACATTCGAAAATTCGCTCTCATGAGCCTTAAGAATTAGTACATTCTGGTATGTGGGGGCCTTCTCTAATTACCTCAAACTCTGGTTCACGTTACTTTGTAATTTTTTATTGATGATTTTTCGCATTTTACTTGGATATATTTCTTCTCGTCTAAATCACAGGTACCACAAATCTTCGCCATCTTCAAAGAACGAGTTGACAACCTTCTCTCCCGATAAATCAAGACGCTTCAAACAGATGACGGCACCGAGTTTCTGCCAATCAGACGCATGTTTCATTCCGTCACGCACATCATCTCCTGCCCACATACCCCGGAGCAAAACACCGTCACATTGTTGACGTCTCCCTCTCCACCATGACCTTCGCTTCCATTCCACAAACATTTTGGGATGATATCTTCTATAATATTGTCCACCTCATCAACAATATTCCACAAACTCTCCACAATCCTCTTCATACCAGATTCTTTTTCACAAAGAACCTGATTATTCCCTCTTTCGAATTCTTGGATGTCGATGTTTTCCCTACACAAGGCCATACAATTCACATAAGCTCGAACTCCGCTTCATGCCGTGTATTTTTCTCGGTTACTCTTCTTCTCACAAAGGCTACAAATGTCTTCGTCTCCCCACAAACCGACTATACATTAGTTGACATGTCGTGTTTCATGAAATCCATTTCCCCTTTCAACATCTCTCGACAAATCCGCCACCCTCCACTCCACATACATCCCAACATACTACTCTCCCTCTTCTTGAAAACAACCTTCCCATCATAACACTATCTTCCAACAACAATCCACCACCGTCTTCCGCATCCTCTCTTCCCGAACCACAATCATCAACTCATCCCATGGTCACTCCAACACATGATAACACTCACAAAGCCAAGAAACACACCGACTTTGTCGCCTATACCTCCACCAAACATCCCATCTCTACATCTCTACTTCCTGATGAAATTGAACCTACTTGCTTCACAAACGTGAGCAAACACCCTAAATGACGAACTGCAATGGAAGAAGAATTTAATGCACTTCTTCAAAACAAGACCTGGACCTTAGTACCACCCAACTCCATGCAAAATCTTGTCGGGTGTAAATGAGTATTTAAAATCAAGAAAAACTCTGATGGTTCTATCCAACGCTACAAAACTCATCTTGTTGCCAAAGGATACCACCAAGAAGAAGGTATCGACTATACTGAAACATTCAGTCCCGTTAATAAACCCACAATAATTCATGTTCTTCGTACTATTGCTCTTTCTCATTCGTGGCCTATTCAGCATCTTGACGTCAATAATGCCTTTCTCAATGGAGAACTCGAAGAAACAATCTTTATGCAACAACCACCATGTTTCTCTGATCCCACTAGGCCACATTATGTGTGCCAATTTCACAAATTAATTTACAGCCTCAAACAAGCTCCTCGCGCATGGTTTCACAAACTCAAAACTACTCTAACTAGTCTTGGCCTTGCAAGCTCAATTTCCGATCTCTCTCTCTTCACTCGCAAGAAGAATAATGACCTCACATTCATTCTTGTATACGTTGATGATATTCTTATCACTGGGAACAACAACTCGATTATTCAAACTCTAATCAATAATCTTCATTCCCAATTCTCGCTCAAAGACATTGGTCCACTTCGCTACTTCCTTGACATTGAAGTTCAAACTTCTCCTTTAGTTTATAAAGTGTTTTATGAAGAAAAATGACACAGTAGAGATCCCAATAATTTCATTAAAATTCAGTAGATATGCCATATAATAGCATGATTATGATTCCATATATAATTCTATTCAAGAACGGATATCTCTTGTTCAAACTTCCGTATACTACTACGTATTTAGGAACAGCTATCAAATCATACTTAGAATGAGAGAAAGTTATCAGGGAAAATGTATCATTTGAGAAAGAATAAATGATATAAATAGAAAAAAAATGGTCAGATAATATTTGTTATTTGCTCTCTCTCTCGTGGATTCCCTTTCTCCAATGGACATACATGATACATGAGGAAAGAGGTATTTGAGTAATTAAAAAATAGTTAAACTTGTATCTTTAACAATTACTTAATGGAATGAGCAAATTTGTTATTTTCTAAATTTTAGAAGGGTAAATATGATATTTTGAAATTTTAGAAGGGTAAATATGATATTTTTGAAAGGTAAATATGATATTTTGATATTTTGGAAGGGTAAATATGAAATTCCCCCTTTACTATATGACATATTTTAACTGATAAGAAAATTTAAAACATGATAATCACATTGATAAAAGAAGGTCACTAACTAATAAAATTGATTAATAATTTTGAAAGTTTTTCCATTGATGCATAAGGAAGATATGAGTACATATTCCCCTATATACAATTTTCTAACTTTTCTACATAAGTGACACGTGCCTTTTCCAAAAAATAAAATTATTGTATGGTTTCTGTGTAACGAGTCAGTTTGAAATATTTAATACAGTTAGTACCCATTATATATCCATTACTATAAAAATGTCATAAAGAGACCAGTAATTGAAGAGGATGATATATCTAAATCTATGTGATATATATGTAGTGGGTCAATTATTAATATATTGATAACTCATTATTGTTTACAAACACACAACATGTAACATGCCAAAATTTGGTCCTCTGCACAATATTTAATGCCCGTGTGATGCCTTTTAGAAAAAAGATGAGGAGAATTTCATCAAAACCCCCCAACTTTTTTGGAATATAAAAAAACTCTTCTATTATAAAATAGTTAATAGAGAGATAGAGAAAAGAGAGAATAAGATAATAAACTATTGATTCAATTGTTATATCTCTTCTTTACATTGTAAGGCTCTATTTATAGGAAGATCAATTCTCTTCATAATACATAGAAATAAGAGAGAATAAATACAAATATAATAATATTCAAAATTCAAGAAAAGATATACATCCACACTATTCTAGATTGTAACAATACATGAATATATGGAAGTGATGTATTTAGAAGTTCAAGAAGGAAATGAATATATGGAGGTGATGTATTTAGAAGTTCAAGAAGAAAATGGACATCCATACTAAATTATTCATAACACTCCCCCTTGGATATCCATGTTTCATACGTATTATTTCTCCCCCTCATGTGTACAAATATCTTTAAAACGACGAAGTCCAATCTTGTGCACTAATTTCTCAAAAATTCTGGTTGGTAATGATTTTGTGAATAGATCTGCTAGATTGTCTGTTGAGCGTATCTGGTGAACATTAATTTCACCGTTCTTCTGAAGTTCGTGTGTGAAAAAGAACTTTGGAGAAATGTGTTTGGTTCTATCTCCTTTAGTATAGCCTTCTTTTATTTGAGCAATGCATGCAGTGTTATCTTCATATATCACAGTTGGACTACCTTTAACTGTATTAAGGTGACATGATTCTTGAATATGTTGAATCATTGATCTTAGCCATACACATTCTTTACTAGCCTCATGGAGCGCAATGATTTCAGCATGGTTTGAAGATGTAGCCACTAAGGTTTGCTTGGTGGACCGCCATGAAATAGCAGTATTGCCATATGTAAATAAGTATCCAGTTTGTGATCTGGCTTTATGTGGATCTGACATATATCCAGCATCTGCATATCCAATTAATTTGGGTTATGTTGTTTTTTTGTATAATAAACCCATATCTATTGTTCCTCGAAGATAACGAAGTACATGTTTGATACCATTCCAATGTCTTCGTGTTGGTGCAGAACTATATCTAGCTAATAAGTTTACAGAGAATACTATATAAGGTCTTGTATTATTAGCTAAATACATCAATGCACCAATTACACTCAAATATGGTACTTCTGGACCAAGAATTTCTTTATTATCTTCTTTTGGACGAAAACAATCCATCTTTACATCAAGGGATCGAACAACCATTGGCGAGCTTAATGGATGGGATTTGTCCATGTTAAATCGTTTTAAAATTTTATTCACATAATTGGACTGATGAACAAATATGCCACCTTTTAAGTGCTCAATTTGTAGTCCAAGACAAAATTTTGTTTTTCCAAGATCATTCATTTCAAATTCTCTTTTTAAATATGCAGCAGTATTCTCAATCTCTTCCGGAGTTCCAATGATATTTAAATCATGGACATATACAGCAATAATAACAAATCCAGAATTGGATTTCTTAATAAAAATACATGGATTAATAAGATTATTTTCATATCCTTCTTTTGTAAGGTATTTACTTAGGTGGTTATACCACATCCTTCCGGATTGTTTCAACCCATACAAGGACTTTTTCAATTTTATAGAATACATTCCACGATGTCTTATGTTACATACTTCGGATACTTTTAGTCCTTCAGGGATTTTCATATAAATATCAGTATCAAGCGATCCATATAAATAAGCTGTAACAACATCCATTAGACGCATATTTAGTCTTTCAGAAACTGCCAAGCTAATTAAAAATCTAAATGTAATTGCATCTAATACGGGCGAATAAGTCTCTTCATAATCTATTCCGGGTTTCTGTGTAAATCATTGCGCTACCAGTCTTGCTTTGTATCTTATAATTTTATTCTTCTCATTTCGCTTTCTTACAAATACCCACTTATAGTCTACTGGTTGTATACCTTCAGGCGTTTGGATTACATGTCCAAAAACTTCACGTTTCTCAAGTGAGTTCAACTCTGCCTTAATTGCATCTTTCCATTTTGGCCAATCTTTTCTTCGTCGACATTCTTCAATTGATTTTGGTTCTTGATCCTCATTTTCATTGTTTAAATCTATTGCGATCGCATATGCAAACTTTTCATTAATAATAGTTTCATTTCGGTTCCATCTTTTTCCAGTAGAGACATAATTTATCGAGATCTCTTCATTTTCAACATTTTCAATGTTGTCAGGTACCTGAACTTCTTAAAAATTTATTTGGTTATTTATGTCGTCTACCATTTTATCTTTAATATCCTCTTCATGAGGTTTTATAATTTCAGTAGTGCCAACTTTCTTGTCATGCTCTCGCTTCTTCCTTGGATTTTTATCCTTGGAACCGATTGGTCGACCACGCTTCTGTCATTTATCATTAATAGAATTATCCAAGGATATTCCAATTCGAGCAGGAGCATTTAATGCTGGAATATATGATTTGATTACTCTTTTTGTATCAATAAATGCATCAGGTAATTGATTTGCAATTTGTTGCAAATGAATAATTTTCTAAACTTCTAGTTCAGATTGATTTGTTCGAGGATCAAGTTGAGACATTGATAATGCATTCCATGTAATTTCTTGTTTTTCCAGCTTTTGTTTATCTTCCCCTAATGTTGGGAATACAGTCTCATCGAATTGACAATCAGCAAATCTTGCTGTAAATAAATCTCCAGTTAATGGTTCAAGATATTTAATAATCGATGAGGATTCAAAACCAACATAAATCCCCAATCTTCTTTGTGGACCCATTTTTTTGCGTTGTGGTGGAGCTATCAGAACATATACCGCACACCCAAAAAATTTTAAATGAGATATATTTGGTGGCTGGCCATTTACAAGTTGAAACGGGGAATATTTATGATAAGCAGTTGGTCTTAATTTAATTAGTGCCGCAGCATATAAAATTGCATGGCCCCAAACATAAGTTGTCAACTTTGATTTTATAATTAAGGGTCGAGCGATTAATTGTAAACGCTTAATAAGAGATTCTGCTAAACCATTTGTGTATGTGTGTGAGCTACTGGATGCTCAACTTTAATCCCGATTGACATACAATAGTCATTAAATGCTTGGGACGTAAATTCACCGGCATTATCAAGACGAATTGGCTTAATTGTATAATCTGGAAATTGTGCTCTTAATCGAATTATCTGAGCAAGTAATTTCGCAAATGCTACATTTCGAGATGATAACAAACATACATGTGACCATCTTGTAGATGCATCTATTAATACCATAAAATATTTAAATGGTCCACATGAAGGAGTAATATGTCCACATATATCTCCTTGTATACGTTCAAGAAAACTAGGTGATTCATTTTTAACCTTAGTTGTCGATGGTCTAACAATTGGTTTCCCTTGATAACAAGCAGCACATGAGAATTCGTTTGATGGAAGAATCTTTTGGTTCTTCAAAGGATGGCCGTTTGAATTTTCTATAATCCTTCTCATCATTATAGCTCCTGGATGACCTAAGCGATCATGCCAAATCATAAAATTCATGTTTGATTGAATGAACTCTTGGTTCATTATAGCATGCGCTTCAATTGTACTAATATGTGAATAGTACAGGCCTATTGACAAAGCGGGCAATGTTTCTAATATATACTTATGTTCACACATAATATTAGTTATATTAAGATATTCAATATTATTCTCATTTATTGTTTCAATATGATATCCATTACGACGTATATCTTTAAAACTTAACAAATTTCTTTTTAATTTAGTTGATAATAGAGCATCTTCTTTTATAAATTTCGTTCCTCTGGGCAGCAAAATTATGGCTCTTCCGGAGCCCTCAATCATATTTGCAGTGCTTGATATTGTATTTACATTTGCTTTCATTTTTGTTAAGTTAGAGAAATATTTTGTATTTTTAAGTATGGTGTGTGTCGTTGCACTATCCGCTAAGCATATATCATCACCATCCATTTTCGTAATAAAATGAGGGATTTTCAAGTCTCCCTTTATTTAAACAAACATTAAGAAAAATATAAGAAAAATGCATAACTTAAATATCAAATTAAACATGCTTAAAAGAATTTTATTACAAAGCAAAGCATAAGAAGAAAAGAAAAGAAAATAAAATAAAATAAAAATATTACTAATACTTCAAGAAAATTATAGTCTTGAATATTTTATTCGCAAACTACGGAAATAAAATATTGTTGATGATAATTTCTCTTAGTCTTCGACATTTTCATTTGCAAATGAAAAACCAACATCTCCATTTTGAGATATTAGATAATCTTCCACGTCCAAACGTGTCGTTATTGGGTCATTGCACTCTTTTTCATTATCATGGTCAACATAGTTGGCCTCTTTATTTTTCCCTTCTTCCTTTAAGGAAGCTTGATAAAGGTCAACAAGATGCTTCGGCGTACGACATGTACGTGACCAATGCCCTCTTACACCACATCTATAACATGGAGTTTCAGACCCTTTAGAAGATTCATTTTGTGGCTTCTTATTCTTTTCTTGTGCAGGTTTCTTAACATGACCAACTCGATGCCAAGTATAATTTCGGCTTTGGCCCCTTCCACGTCCACGCCCACATCCGCGTCCACGACCACGACTATTATGTGTGGTAGCATTCACTTCTGGGAATGGCGCGGAACCAGTTGGGCGTAATTGATGATTTTTTAAAAGAAGCTCGTTATTTTGCTCCGCTACTAGGAGACAAGCTATAAGTTCTGAATACTTTGTAAAACCTTGTTGTCTGTATTGTTGTGACAAGTGGATATTCGAGATATGAAATGTAGAAAATATTTTTTCTAGCATGTCATTATCAGTTATTGTTTCTCCGCAAAGTTTGAGTTGTGAAGTTATTTTAAACATCATTGAATTATATTCACTTATAGTTTTGTAGTCTTGTAACCTTAGATGTGTCCACTCGTAACGAGCTCGTGGAAGTATTACGGTCTTTTGGTGATCATATTGTTCTTTTAAACTTTGTCATAACGCAAGTGGATCTTTTACCGTAAGGTACTCATTTTTTAAACTCTCGTATAAGTGATGCCTTAAGAAGTTCATTGCTTTCGTGCGATCTTGAAGGGATGCCTCATTTCCCACTTTTATGGTCTCTCCAAGACCCTTTGCATCCAAATGAATCTCTGCATCGAGGACCCACGATAAATAATTATTCCCCGATAATTCGAGAGCCACAAATTCGAGTTGCGTGAGATTTGCCATGAAAAACTATGTATATAAAAGAAATAATAAAATTAGATCATTTTGCAATTTTATGTGCAATATTGAAACTTCTGGTTATCAATAGCTTTGCAACTTCAAGTGCATTGGTCTATAAATAAAATAATCTGCAATTTCGGGTGTAGAGATATGTGACTTAAAAGAAACTCATAAAGTAATGAGTTTTAAGGAAAAAAAATTGAATAAAAGAAATCCAAAATAAACAATCTAAATATAATGAAATATTAATAATTTTGAAATTATACCTTATGGAGTAGAGTTTTAGTTATGTTATTTAAAACTTCAAATCTGTATGATAAAGTCGTGCTGATAACGTATTATAAAATAGTTAAAAGAGAGATAGAGAAAAGAGAGAATAAGATAATAAACTATTTATTCAATTGTTATATCTCTTATTTACATTGTAAGGCTCTATTTATAGGAAGATCAATTCTCTTCATAATACATAGAAAAGAATAAATATAAATATAATGAAATAAGAGAGAATAAATACAAATATTCAAAATTCAAGAAAAGATATACATCCACACTATTCTAGATTGTAACAATACATGAATATATGGAGGTGATGTATTTAGAAGTTCAAGAAGGAAATGAATATATGGAGGTGATGTATTCCATACTAAATTATTCATAACATCTTCCACTGATTTTTACTTTTCTTGAAAACCTCCATATAAAATCAATTGAATTTGTTTACCCCCTTAATTTGAACTCCTCCATCAAATATTTTTTTGAATATTTTTTAATCAAATAGAATGGAATCATATAATTATTTTCATAATTATTTTTATTTAATAAAAAAAATGAAAAAAATAATATTTCTCTAGGTAATATTTTGGAATATTATTTTGACCATATGATACTAATTTGTGATTCATAATTTTTTTATGATACTATATTGTGAAAAATTAATTTTCTATTATTCAAAATTTATATTACATTTTCTTAGGTAAAATCTTTTCTTCCTTCTTTATTGTGATTTTATTTATATTTTAGTTTTCATTAGTGTAAAATATAAATTTACTTTTTATTTACTTTTAATTGAATAAAATAATATAAATATAATTATATAAGGGGCATTGATCCATTGAAATATTTCTCCTTCATCGAATATTTTTTAAATATTTTTTTAATAAACTAGAATGGAATCATATATTATTTTCATAATTATTTTAATTCGATAAAAAAAAATATTTCTCAATGTAATATTTTAGAATATTATTTTGACGATATGATACTATATAGTGTATCATTATTTTATTTTATGATAATATATTACAAAAAATTGTTTTTCTCTTATTCAGAATTTAAAAAATATATTTTACGTAAAATATTTTCTTTATTTTTTATTATCATTTTATTTATATTTTAGTTTTCATCTTTTATATTTGATGTAAAATATAAATTTACTTTTTATTTAGTATTTTTAATCGAATAAAATAATGTAAAAAGTATGGGAGATTTTGATCCATTAAAATATTTTTTTGAATGAAAATTTTCGAACTAAGAAATAAATATTTTATACAAAGCGGAATGAGGTATCCTCTCGTATACCATATTTGCATAGTATCCATAAAACTCACAGGTTGAATTTGTGAGTTGACACGTGTATGGTTCGTCTATGTGGTACATAATTTATTTGGAACAATTGTACCAGATAAGTTTGGCAGCACAATTGGTCTGGTATATCGCGCTTCAGCCGGTCTTCCTGAGTTCCAATCACGCGCAACACACTTTTTTTTTAGGTTAATAAAAGTGTTACAAATGTTTCTCCTATCAACATAGACTTAACCAGGCCATAAAGACCCAAAGACTATACGCAACCCATCAGCCGATACTACTATTTCTTTACATGTTAAAGTGTTAGACAATCAAAAAATTATGAGATAGGACTAAATAGTGGCTTAGAGAAAACCGGAAATGAGAGGTTGAATGTTAGCTTTTTTTTGTTGATCTACTTGAGCGTGCCTCTCGCTCCGCTTCGATGACATATAACTTGTTGAAAGTAATTGTAAAGTTGTTACTTAAAAATTACTTATGGCTCATCTTTTGGAAACTATATATATATATATATATATATATATATATATAATATTTTGGGGTTCATAAGGGAGTATATATTAAAAAAATTGGTTAAATAAAAATATACTTTCATCAAAGAAAAGGAGAATTATGCTTTGATGTTTTGTAGGCATTACTAATACTTCTTATCTAAGTTTCTTTTTAATGTAATTCATAAAATGTTTGTATGATCATATATGATACCTCTCAAATATCATTTTGAATTTTATAGCACTACATATGTTATTTAGAGTTTGTAGGGATACATGAAATTGGCCTGTTTACAATAAAATAATTTCAAAATATTATTTCTCATTTTATTTCTTATTTATATATATATATTTCTTATTTAGAGATTCATAATTTTCACATAATGTAAGGATGTATATGATGATATTATGACATATCAAGACTATTATATGTAATCTCTTTTCATAAAAACGCAACGCAACATAAATTATTTCATGTTTTTGGATACACACTTGATGTTTTTAAAATTTAATAGTACATGAAATTCTCCTCTTGATATAAAAACAAAATAATAATATCACAGTTATATTATATGCTTGATATTTGAAAATTTTAAGAGTGTACATGAAATTCTTCTTTTCTAAAAAGAGAACTTCAGATAAAAAACTAAAATGATAATAAACTAAAAAAAAATGAAGTGATAATATTATAATTTTATAAATTAAATTGAGGGGTTATAGATGATTTTTAGTACGTTTTGTAAAAGTTGAAATGCAAATAAATAATGTATGTATGAAAAAGAATAATTTGACATTTTTGTGAGGCATATCCAAGCACAAAGATCAATTATTTCCTCATATAGTATTATGTAGAATGAAATTCTTATAAAATGGGTTAAAATACTACACTAAGTGATTCGCTATATATTCTTGCTAGCAAATTGGTACAGAAGATCCAAAAGAAAGTTAAAAAAGAAGGCACGAGTGTTGAATGGGCCTTTGCCTGGATAAGGCATGGTTGGACTTCTCATGTGGGGCACGCATGTAGCTTTTTCATTTTCTTGTGAGGGTTATGATGTGATGAAAAGGACACGTGTCACTCGGATATCAATGAAATATTTTTTATACTTATAGTATAATATAATATGGCCGTTGTAAGATATTAACATTCTTTTTAGGAAAAATCAAAATATCATATATATGTATATAACTAGGTAAAATGAAATATGTACGTACGTCATTCTCTCACAAATTTCTTTCAATGAAAATAATTTTTTTGCATACCAGTCTCATATGTTCTATTTACTTTCAAAATTATAAATTATTCTAAATATTCCAAATTGAAAATAAGTCCTAAAGTTAAAATATTGCTCCAGTCATCCAAAAATTTAAGAATTAAAATTTTATTTCGAACTTCTTTTAAAGTTACGAAATTAAATCATTCGAAGTAGAGCGAGGGTAATTTCTAGTATATCAATTAAAGTGGAAGCCTCGAAGAAAAAAAAAATGAAAAAGTAAAATTACAGAAGGAAATAGATGAATATATAGTCAACAACTTTTCTGTCGTTATAAAAGGTGAGAATAAAAAAGTAAAAATAATAATATCATATAAGGAAATAAATGAATAACAAAATACCATCTTTGTCTTTTATATATAATAAAAAGTAGAAAGTAAGATATTTTTTGAAAATATAAAATAAGTGGAAAGTAAGATTAATATATTATGTATGTAAATAGATTTTTTTGATGAAAAAGAGTAGGCTCAAAGTCCTACGTTTAGTCTTTATTGATAATTAATAGATAATTTACAAAAGAGTAAAAAGAGGTGGCTAAGGGTGCCTCCTCATGCTGAAAAAGTTAAGTAAAGAGAGAAAGAAAATTTTAAAGAAGGAAGCAAAATTAAAATTAAAAAAGAAAAATAGTTGTCAGTCTTAATTGGATAGGGCGTTCTTCCAGAGTTCGTATTCCTGAATAATTTTGTCAGCTAGAAAGGTGGCATTAAGATATTCATCTCTGAAGATTCTCGTGCATCTTTCTTTCCAGAACCAGAATAGGAATGTTACAGGATGTGGTGTTGTGTGGTTTTTTTGATGTATTTGAGATGGATCAGCGATTCATTGAATTAATCCGTTTTCTACATAATCCGTTTCCCATATAATCCGTTTGATATATAATCTGTTTTCCACACGACAAAACAGTTTGACCTAGGGCATTATTACTTTCAGTCTCTCGCTTGCATTAGGCCGAACTAAGTAATACATATTCATTGTTCCTCTAGGTACCTCAGACCCATTGACCTAACATGACCCTCATATTTCGCTTGCGGAAGTGACTTAATAAACAGTTCAGCCATGTTATCACCGCTAGGTATTTTAAACACTTTCACGTCTTCTCTCACAACGATCTCTTGGATCAAATGAAAACGCCGAAGCATATGCATGGTTTTGTGATGTGATCTTGGTTCCTTTGATTGCGCAATTGTTCCATTACTGTCACAATAGATAACCATAGGGTCCAAGATACTCAGAACTACTCCTAGTTCCGTCACGAACTTCTTTATCCAAACAACTTCCTTAGCAGCTTCTGAAGTTGCTATGTACTGCGCCTCTGTGCTAGAATCCGCCACAGTTTTCTATTTAGAACTTTTCCAAAATATTGCTCCTCCATTTAGACAAAACAATAGTCACTTTGCGAACTATAATTATCTACGTTAGTTTGGAAGCTCGCATCGGTGTAACCTGTTATAGCCAGCTTACTATCCAATCTTCCATAGACCAAGAATAAATCCTTTATCATTCTCAAATACTTGAGAATATTCTTAACAACCATCCAGTGACTTTCATCGGGATCTGACTGATACCTGCTTGTTATGCTTAAAGCTTGTGCCATGTCCGGTCGAGTACTTATTGTTGGGGAATCCATAGCCATGTACATTACATGCGCATCGGAACCTATGGATTCAACCCGCCCTAGGATCATCGTTAAGGTAATAAAAGTACGAGATTATGTATTTAAAATACCTCGGATCTTCCTGATCCGCGAGACAGAGACACTACTAAAAAAATGGGTATCTGGCACGGTGATAAACCGTGCCTGAAAGACCATAAAACCATGCCAGAAGGCTTCAGGCACCATTTCCCGTGCCTGAAAGTCTGTGTCTGACGGTGTCGTTGCAGATGCTAGATTCAGGCACGGGCCGTGCCACTTTCAGGCACGGCTGCACTGCTCATATCAGCCTCGGGGACTCACCATACCAGATACTGTGGCTTTCTGGCACGGGCGGTGCCTGAAAGATCTTTCAGCGAGGGGGTTTCAGGCACAGCTCGTGCCTGAAACCTGTATAAATTTTCAGGTTTTTCATGGTTTTCTGGAACGGCCCTTGTCTGAAAGCCTTTTCAGTAAAGGTATTATTAGGCACGGCCCGTGCCTGATACGTTTGTAAATAATAAAAAAATGAATACATCAGGCACGGTTCGTGCCTGATTTATCTGCAATTTGTTTTTTCAGTACCCACATTTGTTAATTCCGCCGAATCAAAATTAAAAAATTACAACACACACACAATTCACAATAATATATTCATACAAACTAATTCGTATCCAAAATACATCGATAAATGGCATAATAAAACACAAAATGAAAAATTATGAGTTTTTTCCTTCATTTCTTTCAAATGAGAGGAACTAATTTATCTGCCATTTATTTTTATTATGTCAGCTCAGCATATAAGAAGAAAATAGATTAAAAAGAAAAAGAAAAATAATTTCCATTCCAAAAATAATCCTTCAATACTTGAAGAAAAATTAAGCCAACTCAGCATGCATCACTTTTTAGCAAAGAACTTTTGAACCTGCCAAAAATAATTAAAAGAAAAATGAAAAGAAAAAAATCAGCCAACATCATATTTTAAAATTTTCAAACTTTATAAATGTCTAACACAATCACATAAAATAAACATAATAAAAATAATACCAGTTCTAAATTTATTAAAAACATAACATGGAAGGCGATTGGTAAGGTAAGCCGATGTTCTGAATAAATACTAATATAACAAAAATTGAATATATAATAATAATTAATCTTATTTACATCATTTTTGAGAGTCTTGACAAAACAATCCACTGTGACTGTGTATAATGAATCCCCGATCATTCTTGATTTCACCTGAAAATCAATCAATAAATAAATAAATCAAATACGAATAAAATTATTATTAATTTAATTTAATTTAATTTAATACTAACGGTAAGGTCTTTTTTGCAATTTTGGCAAGAATTTAGGGGCTTGTTGCAACTTTGGCAATAATTTAGGGGCTTTTTTTTCAATTTCAGCATAATGTAGGTTTTATTTTGCAAATTTCCCCTATTATTATTATTATTATTATTATTATTATTATTATTATTATTATTATTATTATTATTATTATTAATTTAATTTATTTTAATTAAACTTACCACAGCAGCAGGAGAACTGATACAAACCGCAAAAAAAACCTCTCTAAGTCCAGAGAAAAGATGCCTAAATATATCATCTTAAATCCCGGTATTTTTAATATCGTCTAAAAAAAAAAATAGAACTCATGAAAAAAAAGAAAAAATAATTAATTGAGTATATTATTTACTTTACCTGTTTGACTTGATCATAACTCGCCGGCTCAGCAGCGTTAATAATCACGTTTCTCATAACAATCGGTCCGAGTCTAGTCCACAATTTTCCAACTCTTTCCTGTGATTAATCAATTAATTATCAAAAAAATTTAGGGACCAAAAATGCGAAAATACCAAAAGATTTTACCCTTTTTTTTAAGGACCTGTTTGATGATTATGGAGTAAGCGTTGACTTTATTACATACCTTAATTTTAATTACATTAAATTAAATTAGTAAAAAGGAACCCTAATTAACATATATGTTATTTTTATATAATGTATATTAATTTATCAAATATAATTATTTACATACCTTAATTTTAATTACATTAACCTTCAACTTTTGTGTGAAGACATAAACCAACAAAGATGCGCCTCATGAAATGATGTACCTCAAGAAAAAGAATCTCCACAGCCGCATTCCAATCTGCACAAATATAAGAAACTGAGAATTGGTAAATAATTAATTGGTAAAAAAATAATAATAAGTTTATTTTTTTAGAAATTAATATAATAAATCAATTAATTGAACTAATCAAATAAACAATTGGTAAATAATTAATTGGAATGAAAATTTGCAAAAAGGCCCTTCTTTTCATTTTAGGGCAAACAAACTATGCATTTCATCGAACACTCATAGGGCAATTTTTTTTTATGAAAAAGAAGCACAAAATGAAGTTAAAGGAAGAAGGTTAAAAGAAAGATACTTTAAGCAACTTGCAATAGATCCCAATTTTGAAATATTTCACGCTATTTAAAAGACAGAAAAGAAGAAGAAAATACACATGAAACAGATTCGTAAAACCAAACAAAATCCCCAATTACCACCAGATTCGATCAATTCAACCAATTAAAAAAAAAAGAAAAAATCACTTAAAATTCAACTAATTCAGGTCCAAATTGTTCATTACTGAGAGAAATTGATGCAAGAAAGGAAATCTATAGTACATAATGTAGGATTAGTGCCCTAGGCCAAATGTATTGTGTTAGGAAATGGATTATGTATTAAGACATTATTATTTATTCAATAAAGGTTATTGCTTATATATCTGTGTGTATGAGTTGTGAATGTGCATTTACATATCTTATATCAATTATGAATGACACTTCGGGTTCACATCATCAGAATACGTGATTTTGATAGTAGAACTGTGAACCAACGAATGACATTCTAAACTGTCCCTAGTGATATGTAAGATGTTTATAGAGATAAACATACTTCATGTAAGAAGCTACATATCTACATTAATATATTCGCAGGCTGGATGATCATGTTCTGCTGATCATGGACATAGAAATGTCAAGTCTGGAATATAGGTACTGTTAGAGAACTCGTACTGGACTGACCACACTATGAGAATATGCACGATATATGTCATTAGTGATTCTAGTGTGCATGTTCCTACGACCTGAGGTCACCATGGATTCCTGTATATGGAACTGTATACTTTAATATGATCCTACATCATCCATAATGGGATGATCATTAGGGTCATTATTAGGTATGCACTGAATCATGACGAGGAATGTGAGTGACCAAGATGGGATTTGTTCCTCTCGTAAAGAGGGAGGTATCTCTGTCCCCCCTGAGGAACTAGGACTGAAGGAAATGAATGACCATGCTCAAAATGGATTAACATGTGTTGTTAATATCATTTTGTATTTACTCAGTCTAATTCTCGATCAGGAAAGAGACTTTGATCAAACTCAAGGATGACACACTTTCATGCCTTGTGATCAAAACATATATCGTAGAACAAAAGGAATAAGCAAGCGTCTATTCAGATAGTTTTATGATCGTTGATCATTTCATTTAACATGGGTAGTCATGACACTAGTCTAGAGGTTACTCATGACTTACGATCTTTTGAAGATCGTTGCCAACGTTAAATGGAACCTACAGGGTCACGCACAGAACAACGTCTAGTCGGGAAGGAAATGCTCTTAAATGGTTATATTTATGATGTATAAATAGGTGAAGGAAATAATCGATCATTGGATGATTGATATGAATGATTGTGCAAAAAATCAGCACAGTTCCGTTGGCAACAGAACAGTTCCGTTGGCAACAGAACTCAGCCAATTTCTCGGCAACCAAGTTTTCAGATTAGGAAACCCTATTCCGTTGGCAACGGAATAGGTCCGTTGGAAACAGAATAATTTATGGAATTACGGTTTTAGTTATGGTAACTGAGCAATCCTTCGCCTCCCTCTATAGTATAAATAGAGGGGCAGTCCCACTCTATTAGACACACATTACAGAGCCTCCAGGCTGTCGTAATATAGAGAGAAAGAGAGAGAGCCTCCTGAAAGTATTTCCGGACTCGTCTAGCCGAGTCTGGTTATTCCGACGATTCGAAGTTCAACGTGGATACGAGTAGAGGTCTTCTGCTTTGAAGACTAGCGAGCGATCGGTTTTCTTTCCCTAGGAGAAACAAGGAGTTCGTTCGAGTCGAGCTTTAGGAGCACGAAGGAGAAGGAAGCGAGGTATAGCAGTTCAGACCTACATTCGCTGTAATCTCCCGGATCAGAAAGATCCGAGGTATAAATTTTAATAGTTAATCTCGTACTTTTATTCCCTTAACGATGATCCTTGGGCGGGTTGAATCTATAGGTTCAGAGGGAGGAGGACAGGTGGCGGAGGAGGTTGAGATGGCGGAGAGGAAGGAGGAACATCGGAGGGGAAGGGGATCATTTCTTCTTCCGTTCGCTTGTTCGTTCATTCTTTCTTCCTTTCTTTCGTTTCTTTCATTTTTTCTTTCGTTTCTTTCATTTTTTTTGTGGTCTAAGGCAGAGGTCAGGGGTCTTTTGGGTTAAAAGGGGAGCAGAACATCTTCAGGCACGGGCCGTGCCAGAAACCATCATCAGGCACGGGCCCTGCCAGAAGGATTTATTTTTTAATTATTATCGTTATCAGGCGTGGGCCGTGCCTGATGGTGCTGCGGGAGGTAAGTTCAAATTTTGGCTGAAATTTTTGATTTAGCGGTTGAAATGATCTATCAGGCACGGCCCGTCCCTGTAGTTTGGAAACCGTGCCTGATGCGCTACTATCAGGCACGGTATGGAACGTATCAGGCACGGTCCGTGCCTGAATGTCAACAATCTGCAAAGATGGGAATTATCTGGCACGGTCCGTGCCTGAAAAAATCACACCGTCCCTGATAGCTGATTTTGTTGTAGTGAGAACAGATATATGTCTGAACGATTCTGACTTGCAACCTTCTCCTCCCTGAAGCTCGACTCCGCGAACTTCCTTGCTTCTCCTCTCGATGAAGAATGATCGATCGCAAGTTCTCAAGTTAGAGAACCTCTACTCGTATCCACGCGAACTTCAGTCAGACGAAATTACCGGACTCGGCTAGACGAGTCCGGAAATACTTTTCAAAAATACCCTCACAAAACTCTCTCTCTCTTGGTGTTACGGCTGCCTCTAGTGCTTCTATATTGTGTATCTAATAGAGGGGGTATGCCCCTCCATTTATACTAGAGAGAGGGATGAAAGAATGGTAAGTTTCGATAAGGAAACTCTTCCTGCCACCAGAGTTCCGTTCAACCGGAACACTATTTCCAAATATGAAAACGTGGCTGCCAAGGCATACCATAAATAGAAAAGTGTAAAAAAAGACTTAAATTGATTATATAAAATATAAAACAGTCAATGAGAATTGGAAGGGGATCTATAAGTCCTCTCTAAATTTCCTAAAAAATAATAATAATAAAATAATATATATTAAACGTGTCGTGTCCTAGGCATTTTTCGGAATTGTTGTGTCGCCGTGTCCGTGTCCGTATCCGTGCAACATAATTCTTAAGAGTTTTCCTACAACTCGATCATCCGTTAGTTTCTCTCCTAAAGCGGTGTATCCGTTTCGGATATGTGACATGCGAGTGTACATATCCTCGACGGATTCACTTTCGATCATTCGAAAATAATCAAATTGTTGTTCTAGACCTATTAATTTGGACTTGAGTTTACCGTCAAGCTTGTCGGGATAAGCAATTTGGACTCGGTTGACTCGAGTGGTCGTCATGGATCGAAGTACAGGTTATTTCAAATTATGGTTTGAAAAGGTCAGTACACCCGCTCTGATACCAATTGTTGACTAATTATAGGGGGTATACAGGCCTAAATCGCGCGGAAGTGTGATTTTAAAATTCTTTTGCAAATTGCAACTTTTGTTTTGTTTGACTTTTAATTGATGGTTGTGTTAATACAAATTAATAATACCAATTAAAATCAAACAATAAAAAACTTTAAGATTTAGAGCAATTTAACAGTATTAAGACAAGAGTATTTTTGCTTTTTGTATGTAGAATTCGTTATATTTTGAGATAGAGGCGGCTCCCCTTTTTAAAGGAGGAAGGGAGCAGCCCTAGAAAAGGAAAACTGCGCAGTTCCGTTGACAACGGACCTTGTCCGTTGCCAACGGACTGACAAAAACAGAAGGCAATCAAGGAAGATTTGAAACCAAACGGCTAAATTCCTACAGTTCCATTGCCAATGGAATAGTTCCGTTGCCAACGGACTGTATACAATTTCAGCCAAAACAAATGACAGAACGAAAGTTTGCTCAACGGAGGGTTCCGTTGCCAACACAGTGGTCCGTTGGGAATGGACCACTTCCGTTGACAACGGAACTGGCCAGAATTGGCAAATTGCAGATTATACTCCCCTATTAATAAGAATTAAATTGCCCACCAAAAAGAATGAACACACATGAAAAACTAAGAAAGCTTGCTCCCACGTCTTGAGATACTCTCTTGAAATCCTTTGCATGCGTGACGACTTCTTATTCTTCTGAGATAGGCAGGATGCGACCGAGACATTTCCGAGAACTTGATCGTGCGATTATCTAGCTCAAGACATTCTCACACAAATATATTAGAAGCTCGGAATAGTTTTAAACATCATCAAACTGAGAACAACAAACTCCTCCTTTTGATGATTTTCAAAACTATTCCGATAAATTGGCAAGTTTAAATTCATTCTCCCCCTTTTTGAAAAACATGCAAAAGGGAACACGATCGAGAGGCACGAACTCCCCCTCTAAATGTGCTCCCCCTGAAGTTAATAACCCATGAAATATATTTTGATTGTATTTATTTATTTGTTTATTTATTTTAGTTAAAATAAAATAATTAGAACCACATGCACATATTAATTTTAATGAAATTTGAGTTTTAAAGAAGTTCAAACGACTAATCCATTATATCACAAGTTCAAAATAACATAAAAACATCACTCTTTGAAAAAAAATATATTTACATCCATTCTAGCTTCCTATGATTTTATTAAACATCTTTTTCTCTAAGTTTTATACAGAGTCGTGGCCGGCCCAAATACCTAGGAGAGCTAGGTTTGGGCCTAGAGCTCCAAAAATTAGAAGGCCCTGTTATTAATATACAAGCTATGATATGTAGAGAAAGAAAAAAGGAAATTGAAAAAATCATAAAGTCCAGCCCTTTCTCTACTCTTCCTTCACACACACTTGTTGCCAATTCAATTTTCCTCCCATTTAATATGATTTATCCCCAATTATACTTCGTTTGTTTCTTGACTTCCTCTCCTTCTCAATTTTACTATGTAATTCCTCTGACTCTTTTTATTGTCATCTTTATCCTAACCGAACCACCACTTCTCTATTTTGATCACCATCTTCTCCTCTAGTTATTTGCCGAAATTTGCTGAAACTGTGAATTTGGAAATAGAAATCTTGTGCGGCCTATTATTGAATTCTACATTGTTATTCTCAATTTGATTTTATTTAAACCTATTCCGAGCTACTAATATAATTTTAAGAATGATTTTCAAAGTTAGAAGAAGCTAGAAGAAATCGCGTTCAAGAAATTAGAAATAAAGATGTGATCGTCACGGACGTTCAAGAAATCGGAAATGGATCAATACCAAACACGCAAACTTGTTGACGAAATTCGGCTAGGTGGTTGCGTGAGCTATAACTACTCCTTTCTTGCTAGTGAACATTTTCGCTTTCACAAGTGCCTAATCTCCGGGCCTTATTTTTCGGCTCCGTTTACACTAATTCAAATAGCATTTCTTTACAAGACTCGAATCACCGCTCGCTTTACAACACGTAGCGAATCGATGAAACAAAACTTGAACCGGATTTCTTTCAATCCAAACTAACAAACCGGATTTTTTTCAATCCAAACTAACAAACAAGCTCTAGCAAATAGACTACAAAGTTTCTCTCAAATCTCAAAAGATTATGGAGGAATTGGATGATGAAAAAGGGATTGGGTTTTCCCTTTTAAGGTGTGAGGAAAACCAAGTCAAAGAGAGCCTTTTACAGGCTATTCCGTTCTGGACGGAATTATTCAATAACTCAAAAATCCAAACATTCCGTTCTTGATGGAATATTCCGTTATGGACGGAATTATTCCGTTCAAAACGGAATAAACAACATTTCACACAATTTTGACAGAGACATTCCGTTCCCAACCGAATCACTATTCATAGCCCAAGTCAAAACGGAAAAAGCTGAAAAATGAGATTTTCTCTCTTGATTTTGATTTTTATCAACCCAAAAACACAAAACAAACTCAAAACAAAGAAGAGCTCCAATGCTTTAGATAATGCGCGGAGTCTTCTTGTCCTTCCGAGATAGGACAAAAGCGTTCGTGACGATCACATCTTTGGGGTACGCGATTTGAAGACGGTTGATCGGAGGGGTCGCCATAAATCGAATACACATTATTTCAAATTGGATTTGAAACGGTCTGCATTCCTGCTCTGGTACCAATTGTTGTACGGTTGAGGCCTATAGGGGGGGTTTAAAAGGCCGAAAGTGCGGAAACGTGAATATTTGTATTTTTAGGGTTTTATATTTTTATTGTTATTAGACTTTTGTTGATGGTTGTTTGAATACTAATTAATAAAGAAAGATAAATAAATAAGAAATTAAAGTAAATATAAAAAGTAAAGAGATACTGAACACACGATCTGATGACGGAGTTCGGCGAGGTGGTTGCATTAGCCTTAACCACCCGTTTACTCACTAGCGGTCCTTACCGCGTTCACGAGTTGCCTACTCTCCGGGACTTGCCTTGCGGCTCTGTTTATCACTAACAAACAAGATCGTACAAGACCTCGAACCACCGTAACCTTACAACAACCTCTTGACGGCCGGTGGAACAATAACTTACAAACTCGATCTCTTGAACTTCAACAAACCAACGAGCAACACGCTCAACTCGACGGCAAGAACTGGAACGTCCTTTATATTACCAGAATATACTCTTAATACTTATTTCTTACAAACCTTCACGGTAATAATAATTACTTTGCTGTGTATATACACCTATAAGTACATAAATTCACCCCTTTATATTATCAGAATATACTCTTGCTGTTAATATACTTATTTTTTACAAATCTTCGCAATAATAATAATTATTTTCTATGAATATACACCTATAAGTACCTAAATTCACCCATTTATATTACCAGAATATACTCTTACTGTTAATATACTTGTTTTTACAAATCTTCGCGGTAATGATAATTATTTTGCTATGAATATACACTTATAAGTACCTAGATTCACCCCTTTATATTACCAGAATATACTCTTGCTGTTAATATGCTTGTTTTTTATGAATCTTCGCGGTAATGACAATTACTTTCCTATGAATATACACCTATAAGTATCTAAATTCACCCCTTTATATTACCAGAATATACTCTTGCTGTTAATATACTTGGTTTTTTACAAATCTTCACGGTAATGACACTTACTTTACTATGAATATACAACTATAAGTATCTAAATTCACCCCTTTATATTATTCAGAATATACTCTTGCTGTTAATATACTTGTTTTCTACACCTATAAGTACCTAAATTTGCCCCTTTATATTACCACAATATACTCTTGATGTTAATATACTTGTTTTCTACAAATCTTCGCGGTAATGACAATTACTTTGCTATGAATATACACCTATAAGTACTTAGATTCACCCCTTTATATTACCAGAATATACTCTTGTTGTTAATATACTTGTTTTTTACGAATCTTCGCGGTAATGACAATTATTTTTCTATGAATATACACCTATAAGTATCTAAATTCACCCAGTTATATTACCAAAATATACCCTTGCAATTTGAATATATTACCAGAATAAACCTAATTTTGAGATGGCTGGTATCTCTTACAATTTGAATTACAAAATTACAGAAAAATTTAAACATATGATCTTATTTTTGACTTTGAATATACAATTATCAATAAGTCGAATCTTCCACGTGAAGATCCAAATGAAACATGTTATAGAGTCGTTCATGACTATGAAAATATGAAGAATCTCCATGATTAAATGAATGAAGAAGCAAACTTAATATAAAGGAAATTCCGAAATCACGATGGGGTCGGTAGCGACCCCGTAGTGACGATATACTGTTTTTCTCGCGTTTCTATATGCTATATACTGTTTTCAATTTGAAAATATATATTGTTTTACCAAATGAATTTTTATATACTGTTTATTTTCAGTTTATATGTTTTTTTCAATTTTTATATACCGTCATTGCAGCACGACAATATATACCGTCCTGATATATCAAATTCCTAATATAAATTAGTTTTTTTTTTTGAATATTTGTTTGAAATATATTTTTGTTGTCTTTATATGTTCTTTTCTAAATTATTTGTTGTGATATTTGTGGGTTGATTTATTTCCTGAAAAAAATACATTTTTTGTTATCTTTATGTATTATGTTACATTCTTCATAAATATATATTTTTTATTTATTTTGGTAAAAACTAGCTTCAAAATTAATATGAATTCATCCTTTTGTATTACCAGAATTAACCCGTGTAACGTACAGAATTCACCCTTTTCAAATTTTGCGAGCGTGCGTATAATTCCGCACTTGGCCACTTGTCTGTGCACGTAGGGCGGTTCCAAACGTGTTTTTTCAGTCAAAACGCATTTTTTTGGTCAAAACCCGTGTCCGCCACACGCCTCCTATTATTTGGATGCCATATGTCGCGTTCTAATTGGGGATTCTTCTAAGATGATTCGACTTAGCAGGCCCGATTGTATTTTGGGATAAATGCACCGTAGTCTCTGTACTTTAGTTAGTTACAATTTTAGTTTCAATGCTTGATTTAAACTTCTTGGTCTTCAAACTTTATTAATTTTGTGGCCGGTACGGATATGGTATGAGACGGAATTCTGATTAGTACAGGGATTGATTTGGAATGCCAAAAGAACTCATGCCTAGCTTAGGTTTTTGTTTTCTTTGTTCTAGAGGGATAAGTTTAGCAAGGAGACCGGGAGATTGTATTTGGAAAATGACTTTATTTTTTCCTCACTTATGTAGCATATTTTTATTTATTTAATGAAAGTCTAATGTAACATATTTGGCTACATCTTCAAAAAAAAAAAAAACAACCTTAAAACCATTTCTGTTTATAAAAGAAAAAAGCAAAAAAAATAAAGCCCGGGTTACGAATATAAGGCCCTAGTGATCCACAAGAAAGCCCAATTATCTGTGGGCTACATCATAGTTATCACGCTAATACAATGGATTTCCAAACCAACGCCCACAGTCTGCTAATTCCTCTCTCCTCCGAACAATCGCCGACGAATCCGATCGAGATGGCCGCGCCACTGTCCAGAGCTGCTCTGTCCGCCCTGCGCTCGTCGTCTCAGGTCAGATCCTAAACATCTCTCGCTTTCAGATTTTTATTGTGTTTTTATTCTGGTCTGATTCTTGGTCCGGATCGCAGAAGGTGGAGAGGCCGCTGAGTAAGATCCCCCGCCGGAGTTACCATGTGGAGCTCGGAGCTCGTGAGAAGGCGGTATGTTGATCTGTTCTTTCCTTCTCTTTTCTCTCTTTTCTCTTTCTTATTTCTCATTTTTGTTTAACTGTATAATTGGTGCTTAGAGAGATAACCTGAATTTAAGTGTACGATAGTCTGATCGGTCATCATGTAGTAAGCTTACAGTATGTCTATTGATCAGTCATCAATTGACATAATTGATGTCTATTGAGGATCCCATCTCTCAAATATGTGAATTAGTCATAACGAAAATATACAAGCATGTTTTCAGAAAGAACATAATCTGTAGAAGCATGATTATGGTGTGAACTATTTCAGTCTGATCTGAATTGTATAGAAGTCTTATCAACTTGTAATAATATCTTCACAGATTCATATATTTTTACCCTAACAATCTGATTCTTTTTTTTATTTTTTATCATTCTGATTAAATGAGTTTATCTGAATAGCTCCTTCAAGAGGATCCTGCGCTAAAGAAGTTCAAATCATGCAAGAACACGGTTAGGCAGGCAAGTAAGATTGGGTTCGCTCTGACAATGTTTGCAACTGCTGGTATGATTGCCAACTTTTTTCTCTAACTTTATTCTACTGAAATTACTTTTGATTATGTGAGAACTGTTCTATTATTGTGGATTTTCTCATTTTTTAACCCACTTTTTTTTCCTTGCAGCTTGTGGCTACCAGTTGACTTATAGGGCGATGACAAAATACTGAAAGAAGAAGAAGCATTATGATTTGGATGGGTTAGTCCAACAAATAAATAAATGATTTGTTTTCCTTTTGTCGTTTTTTCTTTCCAATCCTTGGAATCCTCTTTGGAGAATTTGAATGATAAAAAACTGTTCCTTTTTGGAATATGAATTTGGTAATAAAATGATGTTTAACTTGTTTCTATTCCACTAGTTATTTTATTTGAGTATAGAAATAGAACCTTCCTAACATAAGCAAAGTTAGAAATTATCTCACAATTCACTCATCTGCAAAAATATGAAAAAAGAACATAGAAAATGAGATCCTAAGATCTCATCATGCCCCAGAATCTCAGCATCGCCACCAAAATCCTAAGAAAATGAAACAAGTCTAATGAGCACCAGCATCCTTCTTCTTTTTATGCTTGAGCACTAACTGCAAGGCACAACTTTAGCAGCAGCAATCAAGAAATGAACATATTGGATTGGTTCCGATATCTCAACTCTGAACTCTCCCATTAATCGTGTCAACCTTTAGCTGAGCAGCCTGTCCAATCCTTTTAACACCGTCCTCTCAATTTCTTCTTCTCCAGTCTCCACTATATCCACATTCTCACCGCAGCCAGCCCATGTGATCTCTCATTCTCGGCTTTAATCATCTTCGGCTGGAGCTTATCATCTACTGCACATACTGCACTGGAAAGAGATCACCAACGGCTGGAGCTTATCTACTGCACATACTGCACTGGAGAGAGCACCAATATCTCCAGCTCTATTGTATTCTCCAGTTCTGCTTTTAGTAGAGGCCAGTGTTACTTATTCAAGGATGCAGTGCAGATAGGAGATAGCCCAGAGGGCCAATGCAAATGGGAACCTAATTCCTCATTCTATTGAAACCCAGAAACTTAGTTCCACTTTCACCAACCCGTCCACCATTTCCGAATTCCCAGCGCGATAGAGACGACTACCCGCCTTCCTTGCGGGGCCCAAACAAAGAGTGAGAAAGAAAACTGGGCAATGGAGTCGACCGCAGCTGTCTCCTCTTCCGACGAAAACACCACCTCTTCCTCCTCCTCCTCCGCTCAGCGCGGCCGCTCCTCCACCGTCGAATCCTCCGTCCTCTCCACCTACATCGCCACCTCCTCCTCCTCCGACGCGGTCGCCAACCTCCTCCCATTCCTCTCCTCCGCCTCCGGCCGCGGCGGGCCGCACTCCTCCTGCCTGATCTGCCTCTCCCGGATCCGCCTCTCCGACCCCGTCTGGACCTGCACCGTCTCATGTTTCTCCCTCTTCCATCTCCACTGCATCCAGTCCTGGTCTCTCCAACCCCTCCATTCCTCCAACACCTCCTTCCCCGCCAGCAATTCGACTTGGTCCTGCCCGAAATGCCGCTCCCCGTATCCCAAATCGCTCGTCCCCAGATCCTACCTCTGCTTCTGCGGCAAGCTCGAAGACCCTCCGCTGGATCCGTGGCTTCTTCCCCACTCGTGCGGTGAGATCTGCGGCCGACCGCTCCGTGCATCCCACCTCGACAGCACTTGCGGCCATGCGTGTCTCCTTCTCTGCCACCCTGGCCCCTGCCCGCCCTGCCCTCAGCTCATCCCTGCCGCCCGATGCTTCTGTGGGTCACACAAGGAGGCCAGACGGTGCGCGCACAAACATTACTCGTGCAACAAAACCTGCAACAAACCCCTGACATGTGGGACCCATCGATGCCTCGACACCTGTCACGAAGGAGACTGCCCTCCGTGTAAAGCGAAAGGCACCTACAGATGCAAATGCGGCAAAACAAGCAAGGAGATAATTTGCTCCGAGCGAGAATTCCAGTGCGACAATCCGTGTAGCGGGTCGCATTCGTGTGGGAAGCACAAGTGTGAACGAGGCTGTCATGAGGGCCTGTGTGGGGCTTGTCCGAGACAAGGGAGACGAACTTGTCCATGTGGGAAACAGGAGTATAAGGGGCTGGGATGTGAAGTGGAGTCACAGACATGTGGGGCCACTTGCGGTAAGTTGCTTAAATGTGCAAGGCATAAATGTCATGAAAGATGTCATAAGGGAGCCTGTGTGGAGACTTGCAGGATCATGGTGGTTAAGGGTTGTAAATGTGGCGGGTCGAGAAAAGAGGTCAGATATTTCATTTTTATGTGCTTTAAGTTCTTTTGGTTTATATTAATTGTAAAATGTTTATGCAGGTTCCATGCTATCAAGATTTATCGTGTGAAAGAAAGTGTCAGAAAGTTCGTGATTGTGGCCGACATGCTTGTAGACGTCGGTGTTGTGATGGTAATTGTCCACCCTGTCCTGAGGTGAAGAACCCTAAACCCTAAACCCCTTTCATTTTTTTTTTTATTTGGATTTTTTTTTCATGATTTGTGAGAAAATAGAGTCACTAACTTTTTGTTTATAGATATGTGATAAGAGGTTAAGATGCAACAACCATAAGTGCCCTTCGCCGTGTCATAGGTACTTATCACTCTAGCTAATTTTTTTTATCTCTATGAGAGGTTAAGTTAATTTGAGTTGTATCTAGCCCAATGACTTAATTTTGGTTTTCTTTGTTTTATTGTTTTTGCTTCTTTTATGTGAAGTTCTTTTTAAGCTTTATATGGTTCATTCCTTCTAGTCAAGATTACCTCTAAGTAGGAAATAGATGCCTTTTTTCTTTACTTTTCGCAATCTTATATGAACTGAAATTTCAATTGTGGAGCTTTGGGTGTAGGATGTCAAGCCTACCTCAGGTTATCAATAGAAAAATAAAATGCTTCTTATGGTTAATAACTTAATAGCAATCTATATTATTTTTATTAATTTATGGTTTTTTTTATTTATTTTATTTTGTAGAGGTGCGTGCTCACCTTGTCCTTTGATGGTTAAGATTTCTTGCATTTGTGGCGAGACTTCTTTTGAGGTGAAATTTTGGTACTCTTCCATTTATCAGCTTTCGCATCAATTTATTTTTTCTTTGCTTTAAAATAAAACAAAAATATCTTCAACTCTGCATTTTCATTATGTAGTTTTTTTAGTTGAAGGATTAACCGTCCCAAAAGTTCATGTATTTTTGCAGCTTTAACCATATACGTTTCTATGTTAGCGTCTGACTCCTAATAATGTGGTATTTTTACACATCAAACTAATTTTGGCATATATTAAATTATCAATTTAGCCTTGCATTAGGACATTGATACTCTGTGATAGTCACACATTGTACAACATGAACTGCTTAAATCACAAATACATGTATAGTCTATTCTTAATAATACATTGATTTTACATAATTAGGTTCCATGTGGGACAGAGAAGAATCAAAAGCCACCAAGATGCCCGAAAAAGTGCCCGATTTCACGTCTCTGCAGACACAAGCTTCAATCTCGAGTAAACCTTTTCTTCTAAAACTTCTCCATAATTTTATTAATCATTTCATTTACAACTTTGTTCATACTTTTATTACCTTTCTTTCATATGTTTATGAGCAGCCGCATAAATGCCATTATGGAGCCTGCCCGCCTTGCAGACTGGTTTGCTGGGAACAACTTTCTTGCGGCCATAGTTGCAAAGACAAGTAAGGAATATAAACTTTATCCAAAACGGCACAACCAATGCCTGTTGTTAATAATATTTAAATCCAACTATTAGCTTAATTTAATTATAATGAAATTAGCAAAAAAGCCCCTGCATTATGCCGAAATTGCAAAAAAGCTCCTGCATTATTGGAAATTGGAAAACAGCCCCTCCATTAATTATGTGGATTTTTTTGCAATTTCGGGAATAACTAGGCGCTTTTCACAATTTCCAATAAATTTAGGGTTTTTTGCAATTTTGACATAATGTAGGTGCTTTTTTTGCAATTTTGGCATAACTGAGGGGCTTTTTTGTTAATTTCCCTTCATTATAACTCCTTTTTTTATAGATGCCATGGTCCTATTCCTCCTCCTAATCCCGAATTCTCTCTCAAGCCAACGAAAAAGAAAACGGGAAGAATTATTGAAGCGACACCTGGCTCACCGTGCCCTCCTTGCAAAGAAATCGTTATAGTCTCTTGCTTTGGCCAACATCTCTGTCAAGAACGACCTGTATGATCATTTACTATTCACATTTGATTCACCTCTACCAACATAACAATTTTTTTTTTTTTTTTTTTAGATTTTAATTGTTATTTTTTTTGTTTTGCAGTTTGTTTGTGCCAATAAAAGGCAATTTTCTTGTAACGATTTATGTGGTAACGCTCTGCCGTGTGGCAACCATTACTGCACAAAACCGTGCCATGTATTGGAGACTAACACTGAGTCAGAATTTGCAGAGCCATGTGAGGACTGCAACCTCCCTTGTCAAAAGGTTAATTAATTAAACTTACAAATTTTGTTCTATTGTCATTCTTTTTTCATGCTATAAATGAACTGTTACCAATTATTTAACTATTTCTTTTTATTATTTTTAGGCTAGGGAAGCTTGGTGCTCACATGCTTGTCCTTTACCGTGCCATGTGGATGAATGCCCGCCTTGCAAGTCTCTTGTAAAAAGATCGTGCCATTGTGGATCCATGAAACATGTGTTTGAATGTACTTATTATAACATGTTAAACAATGAGGAGCAACTTAAAGCACGCTCATGTGGCGGTCCCTGCCATAGGTAATTAGTTAATTTAATAGTCTAAATTAAATTATAACTTGGTCAAACTTGTTGATCTTGTGCTAATGTTGAATTTATGTTTGCAGGAAATTACCAAATTGCCCTCATCTATGTTCTGAAATATGCCATCCTGGTCAATGCCCTTCAATTGACCTTTGTGCAAAAAAGGTAGATAGTTTTAATAATATTTCTTTTTCTTCTTTTCTTTAGTAAGTTATTTATTTTTGTTTTGTTTTGGTGTTGATTTGCAAGGTTACTGTGCGTTGCGCATGTAGCACATTAAAAAAGGAATGGATATGCCAAGATGTTTTGAAAGTGTATAGAAATTCAGGTCGAGATTTGAAAGAAATTACCAGGAGCCAATTTGGACTTGGTTTGATTCCTTGCGGTACGAATTGTAAAAAGGAAATCAAGGAGGTTGATTCAGAGTTGCATCTCCGTAAAACTCATGAGAGCAAGGTATTTTAATTTTCATCTTAAATGTGTAGGATAAAACCAAATATTATCTCATTGGTTGCATTGTATATTATTACAATTGGCTGTAATTTGAATTGCAGAGTGAGTCATTGGAAGTTGAGAATGTGCCGAAGCGAAGGAAGAGACGTAACAAAGAACAAGAGAATAACCGAACTTCCAAATTTGACGTGAGTTTCTTGCTTAGTGGATTATTTATTGTTCTCTTTTCTTATACATGTGTTAATTGATCTGTTTTGTTTTTGCAGGTGATTAAGACGGCTGT
Organism: Juncus effusus; assembly: GCA_027726005.1. Lineage (NCBI taxonomy): Eukaryota > Viridiplantae > Streptophyta > Magnoliopsida > Poales > Juncaceae > Juncus > Juncus effusus. Next base: position 6,353,205 of record CM050890.1, on the reverse strand, counting down.
GAAAAGATGGTTGTACATTGCACTTATAGTTTTGGTTGTTTTGGTAGCTGCTTATGTGTGCTACAAAGGAATTTTTAGGCTCTCTGATTGGATGAATGATATTGAAGAGCAAAGGCTAAAAAGGAGAAATCAAAGGCTTTGAGGAACCCTTGGGTTTAGTTTTTTACTGCAATTTTTGACAGAAATAATAATTATTCTACTGTTTTCACCTGATTAAGATACTAAGCCTACTATTGTAGCCCATGTATGCTTGTATTTGACATTTGGTTGTGGGATGTGAATATTGCTCAACTGTTCTTGCATGCTCAAAATGCACTGTCAACTGTCGAAGTTACCATTAAAAGTAAAAACTAAAAAGAGTACATAGTGCAAAACTAAAAAGAGTTCAAAAGAGTATGTAGTGCAAAACTAAAAAAGTAACATTATATGTGGTCGTAAAAAGCCAATAGGTCTATATATATAATCAAAAGAGTATGTGAACAGAAAATTCCAGACTATAAAGTATATTCGACTATCAAAAAACATGTATTTGCTACTTGAGTATATAAATATATAAAGAGAGCATCTAAAGATTTAGAAGAGTATATAAGTTTTTAGACGGAAAAAAAGTATATATAAGATGCAAAAAAAATATGAGTAGAAAAGGTGAGTATAAAAATTCAAAAGGGTACATGTAAGATGCAAAAGAGCATACGACTATAAAAAAGTTATAAACGATATACAACATAAAAAATAAATTACAAAAAATATACAAGTATAAAAAAATATAATATGCATTCCGTGTGCTAAAAATATTCAATGATCAAAGAATTAATGGTTGACTGTCACATTTTCTTTGGTTCTTGATGCGTCTTTATCAATATGAAGGGGCCTTTTAACTTCTCATTATCGCATAGTCCAGCCACAATAGTATTTTATTTATTTCTTAATTTTTTTTTTTGACAATAGTCTAGCCACAATAGTTCCACAACAAGAATCCATACAAAGTGGAGTAGGGACGTGCCAAAGAAATCAAATTAAATCTTACAAGGCAATAGTTCCACAACAAGAATCCATACAAAGCGGAGTTGGGATGCACAAAAGAAATCAAATTAAAAGGGAGGTGCTTTTGCCAGAGCTGATATGGCTTAATTGAGAAGGAATTCAAGTAGACATGATGGAAAATAGGAAGAAAAAAAATTCAAGTTTGAAGAAAATTAGGAAGAAAAAAAAATCTAAGACTAAAAATTCTATTTTTAACATTCTTTCCATATTAAAAAAACAATTATAATGGCATATCTATTTTAAACCAGATTTAAAAAATAAAAATTAGATTCCGTTGCGTCTGTGTCAAGAGTATGATTTGAAAAGCAAGTTCTTTCTTCCATGAAATGACAAATGACCCAGATGAATAAATGCCCCAGATCACTTTGTAAAAAAAGAAACAGAGGGAAGGAAGATGCATAATTTCTTTTAAATTATAATAGTCGCCAAATCTTGCTGTAATCATCGTGTCTCGCACGTATTTTGTAAATTCTATCAACTCACAAATTGTGAGTTCTACCTAAAATATTATAATAATCTAACATCAACACAATTAAAAAACATTTGAATAACCAATTGCCTTCACCAATTAAACCAAACTAATTAATAAATTACAAAACTACACATCTCCATCTTACGTACAACTTCCAAACTATCCTTAAAACTTCAAATATTTACAAACAAATCCTTAATTTCATAATTACCAATCAAACAAAGGACACATGGTTTCTCCTAGACCCAACCTGACCGGAATGACCTGAAGCACTACAGCTCCTAGTGAAAATCAAACTCGAACCAGCCTTAAAATCACAATCTTTAAACTCACATGGTTTATCTTCATCAATTCTACCGATGGCGACACTATGACTACGCGGAACAGTCATATTTGATCCGGATTTTTTGACGAGTAGTTTTTCCTCTGTTGCAGCTCGTATCAATTCTGCCATGTCATCACCAGATGCATTACTCCAATTGGACCGAAGACTGTAAAAATGATCGGTATGGCCAAATACGGGGCAACCTAGTGAAGCTTCATATGGCATTTGACCTGCACATTCGTTCAGGCTGCGTACGTAAAAATCACGTGCCCAACATAGGCATCTGACTGGAGCATGTAGAAAACGGATGAATTTTTTACTTCCTTTTTGACTCGGCATGAGGGATTCTCGAGTTTTATGGTTTTTGGAGTATAGATTTGGCTATTTTTTGGCAAATTTGGAAAGGGTGGAGTGGAGATATAAATTTGGTTTTTTGGGTATTTATTTGGATGAAGGATGAGAGAGAAGTTAAGCTGGAGAAATTTGGATCTTCTATTTCATTGTCTTAATTATTTCTGATGTGTCATGCTATTAAAATTTCTAATTGAAGTCCAGACAAATAGCTAAATCTCTCAATGCTCGCTCAACAACTTATGAAATAATGAAATAGTACAATTATCGAATAGAGAATAGTTGGTTATTTCATTTTATTCCAAGCGTGTTCGTCAAGATAAATTAGTGAAATAGTGGAATATTGAGATAAATTATTACTTCTTATGAGAAAAAGATAAAAAGAGAAAAAAAAGTTGAATTTATTCTAGTATTTCATTTATATTATGGAACAATTTTCCCACATGTTATTGATTCATTTATTCCATATTTCTAATTCATGTTTGGCGGAGTAAGAAATGTATTCCATATCATTCTACTATTTAACTATATTGCACTCGTGCTGAAAAGACAATCAGTAAATAACTTATATATAATCATTAGCAAATAGCATCCAAATATAAAAAGTGGTAGATCCGCCAAAACTCTTATAATAGGAGTGGTTAAGAATCACCTCATGTTGTTGATTCGATACTCGTCAAAAGTGATTTTTTTTTAAATTGGTGAGAGAATAAATCCATCCTACTTGGAGAACAAAGCAAGCGATCGCTTGTAGTTCTCTCTCATTTGTTTTAATGTAGATTCAAGTTCATGTGTATACACAGATTGCTTCAGGGGAAAAAGTCACAGGAAATCTGAAGGGGTTGGTCCTACATATGCCCGCCAAGAGTATTTCTGAAATAGTATAAAATTGCAGAGCAGAATCCTATTGCTGCAGAAGATAATACAACATGTGAGCCCGCAGATATTTGGTGGATTTGAATTGTAGAGGAAGTCTAATGCAAATTCTCTCTGTATAGAATAACAGTGTTTGTTGAATTGGGGTGATGTGGTGCCGACTTGGATGGATATAGATATAGATTATGTTCGTTTCTAGATCTTTTGCACTTCTATCCCTACAAAATCTGTACATATCTCACACAACATATAAATGACAAATATCTCGAACTGTTTTGTTTGTGTATGCTAATCCAAGTGACATAATATTCATTTGCATTGTGAATTAGAGTTGAATATCAGACTATCATGATTATCATCAACATGTCAGTGAAGTTATATGCCATATATTATCAAGCTGCAGTATCTATTCATAATTTGGGGATGATTTGTAATTGAACAAGTTTACGGCTGAGATTAGATAAGCATGAAACAAATCTTCCGTTGGTTTTGTATATCAGCATTTCTCTGAAACTCCAAAATGAGTCCCCAGAATTATCTTCAAGATCAGAGATGCATAGAATTATTATGACAGTAATTAGGACAAATATTATATTATCTTAGTTTTTTTATTAAATGCGCTAGGCTCTTATGTCTTACATCCATATATTCATGTATAAAAATATTTTACAATATTTACAAAAAGAAACAAAAATTAAATGGAAAAAGACATAGAATTATCATAGAGCAATTATATTTTGAAGAACTTCATAGAGAAAATAAATGCGCAACGAAACATGCCGATAACTATTTTTATGCAAAAGAATTAGCACTAACCTTTTTTAAAGCAAGCACTAACTTGTACTATTAATCCCAATTTATAAAGTAAAAATAATAATATATAATATACAGAGAGATACAAATACTAATTGTCAAATTTTTATTTTAACAGTTTAATATGATAGAGCATAATAGGACTGAAGGCACATCCATTGTTTGTACCAAATGCATGATGAACTATAATTAGAAACAGTTCTCCGATAAATTATTAGGTGGCTCGGTAAATGCTTGAATAAATCTTAGATTCAAGGAGCCACTGTTTGAAAGTAATTAAACTTAAAAATCTATTGCATGAACCCACCAAATAAAGAATCTCTATTGGTCAGATTCATGCATTTCATGCCAATAATTTTCCCGGTCCTAGTACCAGTCTTTTCCACGGGCAAATACAATGGGTAAGCCAGACAGTGATTTCCCACCTATAAAAAAACAATTAATTATTAGTTTCTAGGTATGGGATTTTTATACACATAACGTAACCCGAATCCAAATAAAAACTAAAACTAGTCTACTTAAGAATGGTTTGATTGGGAAAAGTGTTATTAAGGACGAGATTGGATAATTTTGTTCTATAAGAAGTGAATAAACATGATTAAAGACTTGAACTATCGATAATACAATATTATCCATATTTTATTAATTAAAATTATCTAAATTATGATTTTTTCCTTGGGCTTGGATCCTAAACGAGTTGAACTTGGAGTCGGATTCATGCCGAACCTCGAACCTCGAATACAATAGATAACATATTAACATATAAAACATGTGTGAATGAACGCAATCAAGGAGCAAACAGGAAAGTTAAGTGGATGAAACCTTAATTGCGACTAGTTAAGAAAAAGAAAACAAATTGAAGAATAAAAAAAAATATGCACCCAAAATTGCGGTTTCATGGTCTAAAATAATTCACACTAGAATAATGTTCGTGTTTCGCGATGAGTATTTCAATTTTAATAGTTATTTCAATATAATAATGTGTAACTTGCAATTATGAAAATTCAAAATTAAAGTTTGTAAATCCATAGTACATAAATAATACATGAGAATTCAAAATTGTTGTCTTTGATTTTCTTATGTCATTATGTCTTGGCATATTATATTAGAAAAATAAATTAAGTATTAATCAGGCTTAGATGAATGAGATCAGAAAAAATAAAATGCAAGATAATTTATTTCGAAGATTTTAATTGAAACTACATAAGATTAAATAATAGATGATTAACTTTTAAAAAAATAAAAAATATTAATTATATTTAATATTATATATATGTGGAAAAAATATGTATACTACATAGGAAAATATAGCATTACTCATTTTCTTCAAAAATTTGTCACCGTTATTTTTCTTATTTTTTTTAGATACTAAAATGGTATGGATTACCAATGTTTTAAATTGCGATATAGCGGTTCGTAGCGCTTGGAGTTTTTTTGTAGCGGATTGCGGTAGCGGGCGAGATTGCGGTGCTACGGCCTTGTAGCGGAAATATCACTTTTGTATGGTTATAAATTATAATCAATGTTCTAAAATGCGGTCCAGGCGGCCGCCTGGGCGCCGCCGAGGCGCAAGGCGGGAGCAAAACGCCTAGAATTTATGCTAGTCGGCCTTATGTGCGTTTTACTAACGGTTCTTTAATAAAAACCGTTACTAATTACATATTAGTAACGGTTCTTTAATAAAAACCGTTACTAATTACTTATTAGTAACGGTTCTTTAATAAAAACCGTTACTAATTACATATTAGTAACGGTTCTCCAATAAGAACATACATATTAGTAACGGTTCTTTAATAAAACCCGTTACTAATTACATATTAGTAACGGTTCTCCAATAAGAACATACATATTAGTAACGGTTCTTTAATAAAAACCGTTACTAATTACATATTAGTAACGGTTCTCCAATAAGAACATACATATTAGTAACGGTTCTCTATTAAAAACCGTTACTAATTACAAATTAGTAACGGTTCTCCAATAAGAACATACATATTAGTAACGGTTCTTTAATAAAAACCGTTACAAATTACATATTAGTAACGGTTCTCCAATAAGAACATACATATTAGTAACGGTTCTTTAATAAAAACCGTTACTAATTTCATATTAGTAACGGTTCTTTAAGAAAAACCGTTACTAATTACATATTAGTAACGGTTCTTTAATAAAAACCGTTACTAATATGTAATTAGTAACGGTTCTCCAGTAAAAACCGTTACAGAATTCTAATAAAAATCTATTTATGCATATTTGTAACGGTTATTTCATAGATAATAACTATCCAATAGCGCAATAGCGCCGCTTTTGTCCGCTATTATCACCGCAATAGCGGCGCTATATCGTCTGTAGCGGCCAAAACGCTATATTTGCTATTTTTTTGTTGCGAGTTGCGTTTCATAGTAGTTTTCCGCAATTGCGCCGCAATTTAAAACACTGTGGATTACACATACGATATTATGAAATCCGTAATATAATATAGTTTCCAATATAATACAGTTTGAAATATAATATAGTTTCCATTAAGTAATATAATATAGTTTCCAATATTCTGAAATTTTGTTTGAGATGATAGTTCTCACATAACAGAGATTAACACTAAACATTAATCTAACTAATCATATAATATTATGATAATAATTGAAATTAAAATCTAAGATTTGATAAATTTTTGGATTCGACGGCGGAGGAAAAATTAATAATAGTTCTCTTGAGAATTTTCAAAGAGAGTAAAAAATTATGATAAGAGTAAATGGGTATCATTTTATTACATGTTTTTTTATATAATCTAGCAATATTCATATATTTTATCAAGAAAAAATGAAATTCGAATCATAACAATATATCTTTATGTGATATTGTGGTAATAACTTAAATGAAAAACTAAGATTTCAAAAAAAAATTGAACCAAAGGCCGAGATAAAATTGACAATAGGTCTCTTGAAAATTCTCAAAGAGACATGAAAAATAAGGTATAAGGTATAAGTTAATGAGCATATCATTTTGTACATCTTCATTCATATAGTCTATATTCACATATTTTAGCAAGAAAAAAAATTACAACCATAACAATATGAGACTCAAAATAAAGAGAAAATTCTAACAAATTTATATTTGATGATTTTAACTTGAGAAATAAAATATTTCATTAAGAAATAAAAATTTTTAAAGAAAAAAAAGAAAAATTATTTATATTTTAGTGAGTAAATTAACTATTGGCACATGTGATAGTGTGATAATAATTTAAATGAAAATCTATGATTTAAAAAAAAAATTATCAAACGGCCGACATAAAATTGACAATAGATCTCTTGAGAATGCTCAAATAAAGATGAAAAATAAGGTATAAGTTAATTAGCATATCATTTTTGTATATCTTCTTTTATATAGTCTATTTTCACATATTTTAGCTAGAAAAAAATTGAAACCATGAAGAGAAAATTCCAACAAATTTATATTTAACGATTTTAACATTAGAAATAAAATATTTCATTAAGAATTATAATTTTTTAAAGAAGAAAAGAAAAAATATTTATATTTTAATGAGTGGACTCTTCATTAACTATTGGAATTAATAATTGAACATAATTTTGCACCATGATTCATTGAAACCATCTGATTAAAATCTGATGGTCACAAACAAACTCACAACGGTTCTCACTAAATCAAGTATGGAATACAAAACATCAATTCAACCAATCATATGCTTATGTTTTAATAACCACATAAATGCTGCCATAAAATATCAATAAATTTGAGAAAATGAATGGCTAAGATTCGACAAAAAAATTATCTAACGGTCGAGATAAAAGTGATGATGTGGCCTTTTGAGGAGGCTCAAAAGTAGGTGAAAAATAAATTTGTTTCTGACCATCAGATCTTAATCAGATGGTATCAATGAATCATAGTTCAAAGTAATGTTCAATTATTAATACCAATAGTTAATGGAAGAGTTCACTCATTAAAATATAAATAATTTTTCTTTTCTTCTTTAAAAAATTATAATTCTTAATGAAATATTTTATTTCTCATGTTAAAATCATCAAATAGAAAAATTGTTGTAACTCTCTCTTTATTTTTAGTTCCATATTGTTATGGTTCTAATTTATTTGTTTTCTTATTAAAATATGTGCATAAAGACTATATAAAAAAACATGTAAAAAAATGATATGCTCATTAAGTTATACCTTATACTTTATTTTACATCTCTCTTTGAGCATTCTCAAAAGACCTAACGTCAATTTTATCTCGGCCGTTGGATCAATTTTTTTTTTCTTTCAAATATTAGCTTTTCATTTAAATTATTACCATAATATCACATGGTCAGTTAGATTAATGTTACATGTTATATCTCCAATTACGTGAGAACTGTCATATCAAATAAAATTCCAGAGTATTAAAAATTATATTATATTACTTAATGTATTACGGATAATCTATATCATTTTAACAACTAACAAAATATAAATAAGAAAAATAGTGGTGACATTTTTTCCAGAAAATGAGTCATGTTATGTTTTCTTATGTATAGTAAACATATTTTTCCCATATATATAATATCCTATTTCCTTTTTACAAATCATGTTACATATAATTATTATTTTTATATTTTTAAAGTCAATCCTCTATAATTAAATCGTATGGGGTTTCAACTAAAATCTATGATATAAATTATCGTGTATTTTTTATTTTTCTGATCTCCTTCATCGTCTGATTAATACTTGATCTTTTCTAATATAATATGTCAATATATAACGGCAGAAGAAAACTAAATGGATAAAAAAAAGGATGATATTTTAACCTTAGAAATCTTAATGCAAACATAAATTAAGATTTCAAATTAATAATCCAAATTATTTTTTAGATTATTTTTTAGTTTTTTTATGAATTTATTATTTATGTTATTTTATTTCTTATATGTAAATTTATTTGTATAGAGTTATCCATCCTTATAAAATATTTTTGAATGAATAATAAATAGATAAAATATTTTATGATGTAATTCAAAGTAATTTTAAACATAACCAACTTACATAATATAATTATTATATATTATTTATCTACTCGAAATTTATTTCAAACTTTTATTTAGATTTTTCATAATTGCAATTTATACATAAATTCAATTGAATAACAAATTTAAATATTCGCAGCGAAGCGCGAGCATTATCCTAGTTTAGTTCAAAACACACCCAAACCTACTTTAAAATTCACCCAATCCACAATATTTATGTCATTCATATATTTCAATATAAGCATAAAATAATTATAAAATTCAAGATTTTATTAATAAACCATTCAATAAAACTGCTTTAAAATCCTCCCAATTTGTTGATTGGTTGTAAGACAAGAGTTGTTTTATATTATGTTAGTCTCTTAGTTCTCTTTAATTGGAATAATTATATTAAACATTTTTATCTTTAGGAATTATTGTAATGTTTTCAACCTTGCCTAGAAAAATATTGTAAATTTTTATTTATGTTAGTTTTTATAGAAAAGTGATAATTTTAGATTTGTGAGAATATTCTTTATGAATTAGTTGTATTTGAAATAGAAAAGAAAATATTTTATATGTTAATAATTAACTTATATGGAGTGTGTTGAATTAAACTGGGCTTTCGATTACAAATAATTTATTTTAAAAAAAAGATAACCATGAAAAGTACCAACAACTCTTTGTTCAAAAAAAAATTTGACGACTCAATAATTTATTTTCACTTCATTATACACAGCTGAATCAACCACAATTTATGAAGTACCACGGAAAAGTAATCAATCCTAAAGTTTTGGTTTTAACTAAATACAACCATAAAAGAAGAGCAATATTAGAATTGCTTTATTTAATATGAAAACAACTGAGTTGTATAGTTCATTTGAGAAATAAAGCTTGTGTTTTTTAATACAAAACGGAAAGCCTTGCCAACAAAAATGTAGAGTTATTAGGATAATATTCGCGCTTCGCGGCGAGTATTTCAATTTTAATAGTTATTTCAATCTAATAATGTATAAATTGTAATTATGAAAATTCAAAATTAATGTTTGTGAATCCATAATACATAATAATATATGAGAATTCAAAATTGTTGTCTTTGATTTTCTTATGTCATTATGTTTTGACATATTATATTAGAAAATAAATTAAGTATTAATTAGGCTTAGTTGAATGAGATAAAAAAAATGCAAGATAATTTATTTCGAAAATTTTAGTTGAAACTGCATAAAATTAAATTATAGATTATTAACTTTAAAAAATAAAAAATAATTATTATATTTAATATTATATATATGGAAAAAACATGAATACTACATAGAAAAATATAATATTACTCATTTTCTTAAAAAATTTTGTCACGACTATTTTTCTTATTTTTTTTATATGTTAAAATTGTATGGATTACACATATGTTATTATGAAACCCTTAATACATTAAGTAATATAATATAGTTTTCAATATTCTGAAATTTTGTTTGAGATGATAGTTCTCACATAACGGAGATATAACACTGAATATTAAGCTAACTAATCATGTGATATTATGATAATAATTTAAATTAAAAGCTAATATTTGATCAATTTTTTGATTCGACGACGGAGGGAAAATTGATAATAGTTCTCTTGAGAATTTTCATAGAGGGATAAAAGAATATGATAAGAGTAAAGGAGCTTATCATTTTATTACATGTTCTTTTAGATAGTCTATATTCATATATTTTATCAAGAAAAAATGAAATTGGAATCATAACAATATGTCATTATGTGATATTGTGTTAATAATTTAAATGAAAAGTTAAGATTTCAAATAGGTCTCTTGAGAATGCTCAAGGAGAGATGAAAAATAGGATATAAGGTATAAGTTAATGAGCATATCATTTTTGTACATCTTCATTTATATAGTCTATATTCATATATTTTAGCGTACAAAATTGGAACCATAACAATATGGAACTCAAAAAAAAAAAAAATTCCAACAAATTTATATTTGATGATTTTAACATGAGAAATAAAATATTTCATTAAGAATTATAATTTTTTAAAGAAGAAAAAAAATTATTTATATTTTAATGAGTAAACTCTTCATTAACTATTGGTACATGTGATATTATGGTAATAATTGAAATGAAAAGTTAAGATTTCAAAAAACTTTGATCCAACGGCCGAGATAAAATTGATAATAGATCTCTTGAGAATGCTCAAAGAGAGATAAAAAATAAGATATAAGGAATAAGTTAATGAACATATCATTTTTGTACATCTTCATTTATATAGTCTACATTCACATATTTAGCGGAAAAAAAAATTGGAACCATAACAATATGAAACTCAAAATAAAGAGAAAATTCCAACAAATTTATATGATAGTTCTCATGTAATTGGATATATAACACAAAACATTAATCTAACTGACCATGTGATATTATAGTAATAATTTAAATGAAAAACTAAGATTTGAAAAAAAATTGATCTAACGGCCGAGATAAAATTCATTATAGGTCTCTTGAGAATGCTTAAATGGAGATGAAAAATAAGGTATAAGGTATAACTTAATGAGCATATTATTTTTTTACTTGTTCTTTTATATAGTTTATTTTCACATATTTTAGCAAGAAAATAATTAAATTAGAACCATAACAATATGGAACTCAAAATAAAGAGAAAATTCCAACAAATTTATATTTGATGATTTTAACATGAGAAATAAAATATTTCATTAAGAATTATAATTTTTTAAAGAAAAAAAAGAGAAATTATTTATATTTTAATGAGTGAATTCTTCATTAACTATTGGTATTAATAATTGAACATAACTATGAACTATGATTCATTTAAGCCATCTGATTGAGATCCGATGGTCATAAACAAATTTACAACGGTTCTCACTAAATCGGGGATGGAACACAAAACACCAATTCAACCAATCATATGATTATGTTTTAATAACCACAAAAATGCAGCCATCCCCTTATTTTTCACCTACTTTTGAGCCTCCTCAAGAGGCCACATCATCATTTTTATCTCCACAGTTCGATCAATTTTTTTATCAAATCTTAGCCATTTATTTTCTCAAATTTATTGATATTTTATGGCAAGATGTGTGTGCTTATTAAAACATAATCATATGATTAGTTGAATTGGTGTTGTGTGTTTCATTTCCGATTTAGTGAGAACCGTTGTAAATTTGTTTCTAACCATCAGATCTTAATCAGATGGCTTCAATGAATCATAGTTCAAAGTTATGTTCAATTATTAATATCAATAGTTAATGAAGAGTTCACTCATTAAAATATAAATAATTTTTCTTTTCTTCTTTCAAAAATTATAATTCTTAATGAAATATTTTATTTCTCATATTAAAATCATAAAAAATATAAATTTGTTGGAATTTTCTCTTTATTTTGAGTTCCATATTGTTATGGTTCTAATTTATTTATTTTCTTGCTAAAATATGTGAATAAACTATAAAGACTATATAAAAAACATGTAAAAAAATTATATGTTCATTAAGTTATACAAGTCCATACACTCATCATTATACTTGTTTGAATTTGTAAAATCGAATTGTAGGAAATTACAAATATTTTGAAATATCGAAAATTAGAACAACAAATTTCCGATGTTTCACTATCATGTTATACAACATGCTCAATGATCCGTGCAATTTGGCTGGTGGGATCCTAAATAACTAGGTATGTATCTTTTTATCTTTATATTTGTACTTTTTTCGTAGATTTTTAAGGCATCGAACATATTTTTGCTAATTCTGTATGTTTTATATTCGTTTTTACGTTTGGTACAGATGCGGGTTGTGTTGTTTTGTTAACCTAGTGTGCGTTTTTTGTCTACATTATGTTTGATGTTGTGAACTATTTGATATGGGTTCTACTAAAACTGTATGTGTTTTGTGTATACTGCTATGTGTTTGTTTAAAATTTATATGTTACAGATTGGTATGTGTTTTGTTTAGACATGTATGGATTTATACCATACTGGTATGTATTTTGTTTAGACTGATATGAGTTTGTCAACATTTGATATATAATGACTAGTATGTGTTTGTTCAAATCTGGTATGAACATGTATTTATCTGATATGTGTTTTGTTTAGACTTGTATGAGTTTATACCTTACTGGTATGTCTTTTGCTTTAACTGATATGTGTTTGTCAAAATTTGATATATAATGACTAGTATGTGTTTGTTGAAATCTGATATGGACTTATATTCATCTGATATTTATTTTGCTTAAACTTTGTATGTGTGTAATAATTTACTTGTATGTGTTTTGTTTTTACTGGTATGGACATCTATTATCTGTTTGTATGTGTTTGTTTAGACTCTGTATGTGTTTATACCAGTATGTGTTTTGCTTACACTGGTATGGACATATATTCATTTGAAATGTGTTTATTTAGATTTTGTATGTATTTATACATTACTAGCATGTCTTTTGCTTCAATTGGTATACGTTTGTCACAATATTTGAAATATAAAGACTAGTATGTGTTTGTTGAAATCTTGTATGGATTTTTATTCATCTGATATGTGTTTGTTTTGGTAAAAACCCAGAAATAAAAAGAATACTGAAAAAATCCGAAAAATTATAGTAAAAATATTTCAAAACAGTAAAACAATATACTAAAAACGAGCAGAAAAATAAAAAAATACTAAAAACACGCCGAGAAAATAAAATAATTACTAAAAATATGCCAAAAAAATAAAAAACGTTCTATTAAAAATGAGCCGAAAATGTCCATAGGATACCTGCCCAGCTGCAACATAAAAAAAACACGCTGAAAAAATTAAAAAATTCTACTAAGAACACGCAGAAAAAATTAAAAAATCTATTAACAACGCTTCGAAAAAATTAAAAATTATACTAAAAATGCGCTGAAAAAATTAAAAATTCTAATAAAAACACGCCAAAAAATTAAAAATTCAACTAAAAATGCGTAAAAAATTAAAAATTCTATTAAAAACGCACCGAAAAAAATTGAAATATTCTACTATAAATGCGCTGAAAAAATTATAAATTCTAATAAAAATGCGCCGAAAAAATAAAAAATTCTATTAAAAACGTGCCAAAAAAGTCGCTCGCAGCGCGCGCGACCCTCCGAGAAGCTGGGGACATCTATCCAACTGAGGCAGGTAATATCAAAAAAACGCGCCGAAAAAATTACAAATTCTAAAAAAACGCGCCAAATAAAAAATTCTATTAAAAACGCACCAAAAAAGCGCGCGACTCTGCACGGACATCGGTCCAGCTGAGCGCAGGAAATATTAAAAAACGCGCAGAAAAAATCACAAATTCTAATAAAAACGCTCCGAAAAAAAATCAAAAATTCTATTAAAAATGTGCTGAAATAGTCACGTTCAGCGCCCGCGACCCTACGCGAAGGACTTCTGTCTAGCTGAGAGTTTGGAATGACAAAAAAACGCGAGAAATTGAAAATATCGCGAGAATTTAAAATCTTGAGAAATTGAATGGGAGCTATTGGGAGGTAGGAGAAAAAAGTGTATGCTTAATTTTTATGGGAGGCAATTTGGGAGTTTCTAATAATGTCACAAATATAGGAGTTGATAGAAGGTAGTAAAATGGGAGTCCAAAATGATTTTCTAAATACCTCGCATTTAGGTGTCACGTGGCGCGCTATGGTTGATCGAGAGGTAGGGAGCCACTAATTATGGGAGGTAAATAACCGTTCCCATTAGTTTTTTAGACTCGTATCCATAATCAGTGGTTGAAAGATTTTGCTAAATACGTTCTATACAAGAGTTTGCCTTTGTTAGGACTCGAACTCGGAATCTTTTTCAAAGTTTAAGGGTGCCTTACCGTTTGAGCTAGCAAACTTTGGCTTATTTTAATGTTAAAAAATTTGCCAACTATAATAATAATGATTCTTACTTTCCAGAAAAAGCTTCGCACTTTTAGCCGGAGTTCTTTGTGAACAGATTTTCTTGTGTGTAATCTTACTAAACTCAAAATCAGAAAAATATTGTTCCGAAAATTTTAAAATATCAATTATCCCCATACAAGAGTATCATAAATAACTCTGTAAAGTGCTATTAAATGTCTTTTATTAGTGAAAAGAGTTCTCCCCGAAGGAGAGAGGGCCCCCTAGTTATACACAACTATCGCTGGCTGCTATGTTAATTCTCTGGAATATAAAAAATTCAGTCTGGTCATAATACCATTACTATCATGCTCATATTCAGGATTTAGAGTGTGCACAATTTTGTCCTTCAACCCTTACCAAATGCTAGATAAGGCGAGACATGTCTAATTGAGGTTCGACACTGAGGTTCGACACGTTGAACTTTGAATGCTTCAAAATAAATAATTTCCAACTCACCACAGCATTGTTAGTGACGCTCATAATTTACCTTACCCATAAAGACAATACCATGATATAGACGATCAAGTATCAATGCTAATTGCATTACAAGTCAAAATGATGGGATTATAAAAGGAAATTCAATCCCTAGACAATTTCCCTAGCATTTTTTATCAACTTAAACAAAATTCGCAAGCCACTGACAAAAAAACAATCTTATGTAAACAATTACCCCGACAAAAAAGCAATCTACTGTAAACAATTGCCCAAATGTATAACGCAAATCAGCACAAAACAAACCATCCATGATTACTTGGACTATGGACCACCTACCGTCCACCTTTAGGACGACCTCTTCC
The DNA here is from genome assembly GCA_027726005.1 of Juncus effusus. NCBI lineage: Eukaryota > Viridiplantae > Streptophyta > Magnoliopsida > Poales > Juncaceae > Juncus > Juncus effusus. The sequence goes on along the minus strand of CM050890.1, from coordinate 6,337,636 downwards.
CTGTTACAAAACCAAATCAAAATAAAATCAAGTCCCAAATCATAACATACTCTATTTCAAACCCAAAACTTAAAAATATTAAATACTCACCCGTCCAGCGCCAGCTGGTGGCCGGCCACGACCACGTGAAGGAGACGGCGTCCCAGATAACCGCGCTTGTCGATTCTGCCTAGCCCTCTCTGAGATGCTAATCGTCCTACCACCACTTGTCGAACCAGTTTCCCCTCCCTCCGTACCAGTAGCAACAACAGTGGTACCAGATCCTTGGCCATCCTCACTAGCCGTACCAGTACCAGTACCAGTACCAATAGGATTACTGGAGCCAGCATCAGAAGTAGATCCACGGACAAGCCTAGGCCGACGCCCAACTCTCTGAGGACTTTTCTCAATTTCAGGAGTAACAACAACATTGCTAGCAGCAGTAACAGCCTCTTCTTCACTGCCTTTCGTAATAACATCGTCCCCAGTTTCGGTATTATCGTCACCGGCTTTCTCATCTTCTTCGACAATCTCGCCCTTCTCAATCTCCTCATTATTCCCGCCTTTGGCGACAACCTCATCTTCGATGATATCATCTTCAGGGCTAGGGGTAGACTCGTCATTGTTGCCTTCCGTTTCGTCTTGTTGTTGGTCAAGCTCTTCTGGTAACTCGCCTTCCTCTCTGTCCTCTTCGCCCTCTTCCTCTCCTTCTATCTCTCCCTCTTCCTCTCCCTCTGACTGCACAGCTTCTCCCTCCTCTAGTGGGACGGCAATTGTCTCGGTCTCTACAGGCTGCTCTTCTTCTACTTCTTGTTCTTCCTCCTCTGCTTCCATTTCATCCTCCTCTTTCGTTTCCTCAACAAGCTCTTCTTCTACAGCTGGTTCTGTGGTTAGAAGAGCTTGATCCGCATCCATTTCTTCAACTACAGGCTCAAGTGCTGTAACAGCAGGAATTTCAGGAGATTTAGGTTCTACAATCTCCTCTTTCTGTTTCTTTTGAGGCGGAGCAGCAACATCAGAAGCACCTGCCCCCTCTTCTTGCCCGCCAGATTCCTCCTTTTCCTTGGGTTCCAACGAAAGGCTGCGCTTGCGTGAAACTTCAGGCTCGTTTGACGGTGTAGCGCCAGCTGGCGGAATCTTGGGTACTTGTGTTAAACTGGGTGGCGGTTCAGGTGTTGACAGCTCAGTATCCATCTGAGGCTGCTCTTCAGTAGACGCAGTAGTGGTAGTAGTAGTTGTGGTTGTTTGGCCAAGAGATGGACGTACAAACCTTCTACTTAGTTTGCGACTCTCGCTCGGTCTGGTGGTAGTAGGGGATGCGGTTCTTTTCGCTGTTGTTTTTGCTTGAGAAGATGCTCTTGGTGGCGCAGGTGGAGGGGTAGATTGCCGTGCTGATGTAAGCAAATATCCACGGATTAATAACAAGAAAAATAAAACAAAAAGAGAAAGAATATGTTAGCAAAATTATCACCTGGAGGAATGGAGGGTTCAGGGGTGGAGGTGGTTTCAGGGAGTAGAGATGGAGGAACAGTTTGCACCTCTTGTGTAGATGATGCTAGGCTCGATTCTAAATTATTCAAGCAGGTGAAGTACTCGAGGGTTTGCTTCTCAATTCCGCCTTGAGACGGTAGTTGTGAAGCTGTCATTCCTGTACCCTGCGGCCCAAATGAAAAAAATTAATAAATAAGAGGTGTTCAACTTCACAAACCCAATTATGGCAGCAAGACTGCGAGTAATAGTGTTATTTTTCCTAATGGGTTTTGACAAAAGAAAAGTGTTATTTGTGCGGTTCAAAAAGGGATTTTTGGAATACTAAGGCTTCAAGTTTTAATTTTAAAAATCCAAGTATTCTATTATATTCTAACCGCCTTTACGGTATTCTAATAGGGTAAGAAAGGGTTTTACCTCCAAGAGCTTAGCTATGTGCTTTCTATGGGTAGCAATTTGCTCTTCCACCTTTTGTTTTTCCTGCAATCCACCATACAAATCGATCAGACATCAAGAATTATATCCACAAATTCAAAGTACAAATCAGACTGACATCATATCCACAACATTGAGATCAAAATTTGTTAGAATGCTAAATGCATGCAGGGAAAGAAAAAAGAATTGTATTTCAATAGGAGGGATGGAGGGCAAACATTCTTGGTGTTGTCCACAAGTACTGTGATAACTTGCTCATTTTTCTGGCGCTTTGCTTTCTCTCTCTCTTTCTCACTTCGCTCCTTTTCTTTGTCAGACCGCTCCTTTTCTAGAATTTTCTCCAGCATCTGTTTCATGTATGTTATTAAATATCAATCATGAATAATTTAATATGCCTCTGAAGATAGTATATTTTTGAGGTAAGTAATACAGACCTGAATCCTGGCTTCTTTCTCCCTTGCAGATTGCTCAAATGAGGATTCACCAGCAGATTTCTTACCTACAAAACATGATAAATGATGAAAATAGAGTAAAAAAGATAAGAAAATACACAATATTTAGAGGCACGCATGGCTTACTTGATTTGAGCTCTTCAATTTGTTTCAAGAGGCCCTCTTTTTCTTTTGAAAGACCCTCTTTTTCTTTCGAGAGGCTCTCTCTTTCCTTTGAAAGGCTCTCCTTTTCTTTCAAAAGACTGTCCTTTTCTTTCGAAAGGCTCTCCTTTTCTCTGCTGATTTCATCCTTCTCCTTCGCAAACACCTCACTCTTCCTCTGCAATAACCAATGTGGGACTAAGAATGAGCAACATATTTAAGATCAAAACAAATGAATTTCAAGAAATACAAACAAGCACTAACCCTTGAGAATGTTGTATTCAACTTCCTCAGCCTTTCAACCTCCGCTCTTAACCTGTCAACCTCTGCTCGGAGACTAGCCTGCACATTATAAATTATATAATGTAAATACTGTGCAATTGGGGATATACACTTTGCACTTGGCAATAAATAATGTCAAATTGCACCTCAGCTTGAAGATTATCATTCAGTTTACTATTGCGTTCAGCCAATTCTGCTTGGCATTTAGCAAGGTTCTCTTCCAACTTAGCCACTAGTTTTTCCTTCTCTGAGATGAGATTCTTCGTTTGCTCAAGCTCATTTCCATTATCCCTCATCAATGCCTGTAAACAACATAATTTTATGAGTTTCTGGTAAATTTGGTTGTATAAGATCAATTAAATATCAAAACATCATCACCTTGATCTGCTGAAGTTCATCTTTCAGCTGCTCGTGTTCCTTCAGATCAACTTTTTTGTTATTTTCAACCAACTGTGAGGAGTTCAAAGACGGATCATTTAGATAGAGTTCCAACTTAAAGAAAAGAAAATATACAGAAACTGATCATAATTATACCTCTGTAATCCTTGCATTCAGATTCTCTACTTCTGTCCGTCTCATCTCGAGCTCTTTCTGACATGCTTCTAAATCAATCTGCTTCACTAATAAGAGATTGCGTGAACTTTCTGCTTCCATTTTAGCCTTGCGTGCCTCTTCACGGAGTTTCTACAGAAAAGAAAAAGAAAAATTATCATAATTGATTTCATGCAGAGTTGAGCTTCACACAAGAGCATGAGTAAACACTTGAAGTTTATCTAACCTGGCATTCTTCAAAGTTGTGCCTGTTCTCTTCACGAAGCTGAATGTTGCTTTCACGAAGCAAATTTACCTCCCTTACCTGAACAAACATATATCATTCTTACCAATAAATGAATTCACAAAAAAATGAGTCAACATAAGAGATAAAAGGGAGAGAATATTATTACCTGTAGTTGCAGTGATTTGAACTCTTCATCTTTAAGCACAGTAGCTCTTGCACTCTCAGATCGGGAGCGAAGCAGAGCCTGAGCCTCTTGGGATTGTTTCACAGCCATCTCCAACTGCACAAAGTTAAACTTTGAGTCACAAAATTACAAATGAAAAGACGTACTACACAGTATTATTCATACTCTTTGGTCCCAGTTGATTAGAAGTTGGAACAAAAAAGAAAAAAGAAAAAATTTGTCAACGTATCATAAACAGATAAGAAAACTTACTTCAGACTGAAGCCGCATCTTCTCCTTCTTCAGCAAGGAGATCTCTGTTTCTGCCTGTAACAGTGCAAAAATAGAGTATATTAATATCACATGAACACCGTATTATCATGTAAGCCATTTTAGTGAAGTATTGTGGAACACTTACAATTTCCTTGGACCTTCTTAGGTAGCCAATGACATTTTGTACATCGCTTTCCTTTTTGGAGTCCACTGAATATCCAGCTGATGTCATCTCCTTGTCAGCCAATCTGATGTGCAGAGCCTCCAGCCTATTGTGTAATATCTTATTCTGGATTCCATGAATAATATATGAGTATTAATTAACAACATTGTCAAAACATAACACAAACAAAACAACTAAAGAGACACACGGGCTAGACTGCTTTGCATTTATCATTTATGCATGGCCAAAATCAAATGATATTATAAACTGATTATTATAATGAAAGAAATAGTAGAGCAGACCTGTTCGTTTGTTTCATTATAATTTTTCTGAGCTTCATCCCTTTCCCTCTGCAGTTCCAGCTTCTCATGCTCCCCTGATGCTTTCAAACGTTCCTAAAAATTTTAAATAAACCCATTCTTCATTAAGATCAAATGTTGTACTGGTTACTAACTATGCAGTAACTAAAACAAACAATCACACAGGGCCTTTAAGAGGACATTTGACACAATTATTGGCACTTCATCCAACAACCTAACTTCTGAAGATAATGCACGAAAAAAAAGCATATGGATAGCTATTGTACACTCATATAAAAGTAACAAATAAGAAATAAACTCACATTTTCAGACTTCTGTATGTCTAGCATCTCTCGAAGTTTTGCGATTTCAGTTTGCAAAGTGGACAGTTCCTTTGAGGTGTTTGTGAGCTCTTGAATCGTCTCAGATTGCAGAATAACCTACACAGATTCAAATCAAATCAAGTCAGGCAAATAATCACTCACAAAAAATAAATTTACTAGGAATTACAGAAGAGAGAATCAGGGAATTAAAGATATTTGTTACCTGTCTCTCATAGTTGTCTTGAGCAGTACGCCAGCGTTTATGTTCCATATCAAGGCCGTCCTTCAAAGAAGATACTTGAAGTTGCATTGTCTCTACTTGTGCTCTGTTACATAAAAGGTCATATACAAGAAAACAATAAGATAACTGAGCATTTCCTAACTACATCAAAACCACTAATTATTTAAAAGGCAGGACAAGATCTTTAAAAAAGTAGGCTTACGTTTTCTCAGATATCTCATCCTTGAGTACTGAAACTTCAAGCCTGACTGAAAACAGTTCCTTTTCTTTTTCTTCAATTGCAGATGCAGCCTCTTGACACTTGGACTCATACATTTTCTGCAGTTCAGCCACCTTAGTTCTCAACGAAGCAATTTCTTCCTCTAAAGACCTCTTGGATCTCTCAGCCTACAAAATTTAATAAAATAAAAAGAAAATGTAGATAAAACATCTTGTCATTATTAATAAAAAGAAAACATGGGAAAAGTAGAGATAAGAAAGCAGAGTGTTTAGTATTCACTACCTCAGCCTTGTACTCCTCATGTGCAGACTCAATTTGCTTAAGCGCAGCTTCCGTTGTTTGTGCTATCTCCTTGTACTATATTAGAAAACATTTTGTACAAGTCAAAATGGGAAGAAAGAAAAGACTAATAAACAAGAAATGGAAATATAATTCGATGATCAAGGTACCTGTTGCATGTAAGTCTTGTTTACTTGAGCTTCTTCTCTCACCTTGTCCAGTTCTTCTTTCATTTTCCATGCCTCATCATTATTGACCTGCAAGCAGTTTCAAGCATGTGATGCAAGAACAGGAAATCATATAAAGCTACAATGATATATTGATCCAGCAAAGAATCAGTTTTAATTAAGGATTCCTTAGAAAAAGAAAACCTTCTTACCTCACTAGCATCCATGACTGAGCTGCCATCTTGGCCACCCTGAAAAAATTGGAAAAAATGTTGATGAATAAAAACAACATCCAATTGAAAGAAACTACATTAAAATCTCTATTATCAGATTGAAAGGTACCTTTCTACTAGCTTTCCTCTCCAGATCAGAACATTTAGCCTATGAAAACACAAAATTAGGTTAAAGCAATTCAAATAATACTAACTTGAGCATTGAAAATAACCACAAAGTAAATATACCTCTGCAACAGCAGCTCTACTTTCAGCAGAAGAGAGAGCCTGCCTTGCATCAGATAGCTCTTTCCTCAATTCCTCAACTTGTCTCACATAATTTTCAACTGTTATTTTCTTTTCTAGTGTAAGACTCAAAACTCGATCTTTCGCTTCTTGGAGCTCCTTCTTAGATTGAGCCCATTCTTGCTGAAATATAAATTTCCCCAAAAGAGTATCATGAGAGAATGCACATTGGATACGTGAAATGTATATAAGAATTATTAAAAAGATAGAAGGATTTTTACCTCAAGTTGTTTAATGTGCTCCTCTTGTTTTCTCCTTTCCGAAGCCCTTGCATTCTGAGATATACATGATTAAGACTGTCAATATAACAAACATAATAAAACAAATGGAACTAAATAGACATGTGTAGAGAGAGACAACGTAACATACCTCACGAATCTCTTCAGTGGTTTGAATGGTGTCAAGGCTCGACTGCATTTCATAAAAGAAAAAAGTTCAAGCCAACCATACAACAAACACAAAATAAACTATTTAAATTTTAAAATGACAACCAACCTGAAGGCGATAAACTTTTTCAGACAAGTTGCGAATTTCTTCCACAGCGCGTTTTTCCGAACTCTCCAAGATCTCCTTTTCATGCTTCGAAATGGACGCCTCCATTGAAAGCTTCCTCACGTTGTCCTCAGCGGCTTGCACAGAATCAGAACTCTCACGGACCCTCTTTTGGTAGTCGATTATCAGCTGAGTCAGCTCCACATTTCTAGCTGATACTGCATTCGCCTCCTTCCTCTGTATGAAATGAAAAGTTGAGTCTAAAGTTCGAAAGAGAAAATTGGGGAATAAAAAAATGAATAACTATATGGAGACATGCGAGTACCTGGTGTTCAAGCTCACGCATGGAGCTGTTAAGCCGTTCTTTGGAAAATTCGGCTTCTAGTGCCAATTTATCACGATCTAGTCTCAAAGCTGAGAGTTCATCTCTAAGGAAACAATATAATACGGTTAGAGAAGGCAAAATGGATCAATGTAAGTGCTTTACAAGAGATGGAAAGGAAAAGGAAAAGGAACAGAAATAAAGAAAAAACAAGATAATAGTACTTTAGTGCAGTCAAGTCTTTCTCAAACTTTCTTGCACGCTCCACAAGGTGCTCGTGATCCTTCTTTGAAACTCCCTGCTAAGTAAATGAACAAAGTTATATTACGAACAACACAGAAATGAAATATAAATGCAACTTAATAAGCATTAGACACTGAACAAGCATGCTTGAGAGAATTACCTGTGAACCTTCTATCCTCAGCACAGCATCTCCATTTCTTTCATCTGAAAAGAGGTTTAAAACATCATATATTAGACCCAAAAATATTACAAAAGCAGGATATCTATACCAGCCAAGAAAATAATACTACAAATGCTTGGATCAGCCTTGGATATTTAACAAGGTTGAGCTAAACAAGTACAACAAAACCACATCTAGTACCACACTAACAATCACCAAATAAGAACTAATTAACAAAATTCGGGACCACTATCAGTTATCCAAAATCTCTCTAATAAAATAAAGGAAAATAATAATAATAATAATAATAATAATAATAATAATAATAATAATAATATGCTTACCAGAAGGACCCTTGGGCCAAGCATCACCATTCGTACGACTCCTGCGTTCTTCTTCGTACAATCTCTTGTACATTGCAACCTATACAAACCAAAAATAGAGTGCCTCTAAATACATATCATCATGTAAATGACACATATATAATATACATAAATCGGAAAAAAAAAGTACATACAGAGGTATGAAGAGATTCAATCATGCGGCCTTGTTCTTCTGATCTTTTCAGCACAGCTTCAACTTTTGAAGCCGCCTCGTCATTCAATTTTTGCATCTCAATTTGAAACCCCTCCTACAACACAAAAACACATTCCACACAAGAACCAACTGGTAAATAAAAAATAATTACAGAAACAAAATAATCATTCTTTCGTTTATCAGTCTACTATACTTGCCTTGAGTTCTTCATCCCTTCTCTCCAATTCAGCAGAGAGAATCTGGATTCGGCTTCTGAGTTCAACGTTCTGCTCGACAACTCCACTGATGTCTTTGAAGCTCATCTGCATCGAATTTAGCATGTAAGTTGTTATACTAAAGAGGAACTAATACAGGTAAAATGATATTTGATTTGAAGGTCACAAAATCACTCACATGTCCGGCAAGTTTGTCTTCATCAATACCATGTTCAGCATTTATAGAACCAACGCCGCAACGGATTTGGATATCTTGACATTCCTTCAGTAGAACTGCTATCTGTCATTTAAAAAAAAAATAAATAAATAAATAAAACCAACAAATCCAGAATACTTTAATATAAGATACTCGATGAAAACACATCCAAGAGAATGACGTATTACACTGGCATTACAGTAAAACAAATGAACTTGTTTAAAATGAGATTAACTGAAAGAAAACTAACACGATAAATTGAAGACAGAAAATTAGAAACTACAAAAATATATTTCTTACTTGCTTTTGAAGATCATCTATTGTCTGCTGTGCAATATCGTGATCACGTTCATGCCTCTTCAACTCATACTGCATCACAAAATGTTATCATAAAAAAATTAGTGCAATGAAATAGTGCAAGGAACATGATCCTCATTTTTAATATTGTGCTTCAAGTTATTTCTAGTTTATAATTCAGACCATGGAGTTTAAACTCATTTCAGAATTACCTTCAAGTTCCTAATAATGTTTTCAAAGTTATCATGTTCCAGCAATGCCTGTTCTAGCTTTTGATTCAGTAATGAGTATGCTTCAACCATCCTCTCATGTTCAGCTGAATCAACATTAAGAAGAAAATATTATGTTTCCAGAAGCCCAAGACAAATAACAAGGCACTAAAAACTAAACTATAATCTAGTTTAACATAAATGCACCCAAGATAAAGGAGATAACAGAAACATAATTTTACTGCATACCTCGTTCATCCAAGATGAGTTCAGCTTTCTGTTCTATTTCATGCAAAATCTGTTAAATTTCAAACACAAAAGATCTCAGTAAGGCAATCGTAGAAATATTAAGGGGGCAACTCGAGGACAACCATTGAAGTTCCAATTCCATCAGAACTCAAGCGGCAAAAATAAAAATAAAAAATATCTAAAATAACCAAAATTATTCCAGCTTGTATGGTACCAAAGTACATGAAAGAATTACAAAAAACATATTACCCTCTCAAGAACGGCCTCAGCATGCCTTCTTCCCCACCTCTCATGCCTAAGAGCATCAGCAGCATCTTGATATTTCTCATACATTTTCGCAAGCTGCATAACAAACAATCACTCCAATCAGCCAAAAAAACAAACAAACAAATAAACACAAATACAACTCAGATACAGAAAAGACAAAATAGAGAAAAGAACAAAAAAAGTAAGGGACATACACTCCAACCGCCCCGAAGTAAAGAAGCCGCTAATGCTGTCCCTGAAATGCCAGCAGGAACTTTAGGCACGATCATTTGCTCATTGCTATCTTCTCTATTATTAAGTCCTGCTTCAGCAAGCACTCTGCAAAATACACACAACACAAAATTTACTCTTCTAGTTCAATTCCACAGAGAGATCACTAACAGAGAGAGAGAGAGAGGGAGAGAGAGAGATGTACAGTTCATTCATGCTGGAGTCGGAAGGAAAGTTGATCGTGGGGAGAAGGCTGAGTTCATTACCCTTTCTGGCATTCTCAAGTTCAGCTTCACATTTCTCTAGTTTCTCTCTCATTTCAGCAGCCGTCTATCACATCAAAATTTAAGATGAATAAAAAAAGAATTAAAAATTAGGACAATAAAATTAGAATATCTTTTGTAAGCAAAATGATGGTCTGTACCTTCTCAAGTTCCTGCCGGATTGAGACTTCCTTCTCAAGCTTCTCCTTGTACTCATTTTCCACTTGGGTCAAGTGAGTCTGCAGTAAAAAAAAGATTTTTATTGAATTCGTCTTATTAAAATGTTCCAGCTGGCATTAGATGAGATAATAACGATCTATTGAATGGTCTTAAATCGTAAAATTACCTCCAATGCTTTTATGACACCCTCAAGCTCCCCTGCCTTTTTGGACCACTCAGATGTGCTTTCTTTATAGAGCTCAACAAGCTTTGACACCTTTTGAACAGAGAGAAAGAAATCATAAGAGTACTTGTTAAAAAAAGGTGAAAACAGTGAAACACATCAAATCTGTATAAACGACTAAACTAAGGCCATGCATGAAAATAATAACAAAAGGGACAAGGTTTCAAACTTCTTCGACCATGCCGATATGTAGAATAATGTAAACGAACTGATATATAGGCCAGTCTGAACTATGTCCACTATTAGAAAACTCATGTCCTTATAATGTACTCACATTCACAAAAAATGAAAGTGAAATATTACAATACTAAACATCGTGTGTTAGTAACAAGAAATTATATATGTGGGAAACCAAACAAAATAGGACAAGACTACTAGAAATAATACTAAAATAAAGATACAATGATTCACATACCGTTGACAACTCGGCATTCAGATGCTGTTCATTTGTGGCAGCAGCTTCTTTTGAAGAGGAAAGTTCCTTCAATTGTCAAGTAGAATAAAACAACAGTTCATCATTTTTATGCAAGTTCGAATGATAATCAAGTGAGATATGTAGAAAGAGAGCAGCAAATAACCTTCTCCAAATGGGCATTTCTTTCTTCAAGCTCTGCTACTCTTTCGTTCCTTCTTTTTAAGCTAGCAGAAGCTTCGTTCAACTCTCTTTCAAGCTGAAAGATTTAATTTTTTTTAATTATCAAGTTTCCATTCTTGCAAAAAATATTGATTAGAGTGAATAAGATAACTCAACGGTACAAAATCTTTAACAAAAGGTAGTTCTTCAACAGTCCTAAAGAATGGTGGGGCTTTTTTGCAATTTTCAATAATGGAGGGGTTGCAATTTGCTCATAATGTAGGGGCTCTTTTAGCAAATTTACCTAATATTTGTAATAATAATAATTCTCATTCTATAATATTTCAGGTAATTTCATCATTTGCTGGGCCGAAATCTGACATAAGAATCGAAAGAAAAAGTCGCGATTGTTTTAAAGAAGGGGGAGCTCTTGCTGAAGTTATGTCTTTATATGAAAAAAAATAATAATAATAACAATAATGCAAATTATTATGCAATAAATAATGATTATGATGATGAAATAATGGAGGCGAAAGGAAATGGTGGAAACAGTCTTCATGGAATTGAGGTGATATAAATATTTCATTTATTATTTTTATGCCCATTATAGGTTTATTGATTCATTTTAATATGGTTTGATATATCATGAACACGAAAAATAATTGAAATACTTACATCAGCTATTCTTGAAGACATTTGTGACTCGATGTCCATATTATGCCTGCGCATCTCAGCAAGAGTGTTAGTTTTCGCTTTGAGCTCTTCATCAAGCCAACTGTTGTGCTTTTCCAGCAATTCTTTCTCCTGCTCATCCAAAATATATCATCCGTTATTAATTCTTTCTACTGGAATTCATCTTACTTTTACAACAGTAGTATTAATATGGTGTATTTTTGACTGAGAAGTAATGGCTTGTTTGTAATACCTGACTAACACGACTGCATGTAGATTGGCATCGAGTCAACTCCATTTCAATCTCTTGCCACCTTGTTTCCTTGGCAGCAGAATTATCTGTCAAAGACACCTGTCATGATAAAAAATAAACCATTTAGATTTCAGAAAAAGTACAATTGTGCATAACATTAATTCCTGTTCAGTACAATCAGCCCACGATAAAGAGGATTTCTCACACATAAACCTTCAATTTTGCCATTGGTTGAAATGTTATTATTCAACAGCACACACATACGTAGTTCGAAACAAAAACTGAAATTGGAAACCTAATTGACAGTCAAAATCACATGAAAAGATAAAGGAACTTACTATCTTGTCAAGATAGCTCTGTACTGTTGCATTTCTCTCTCTGATTTCAGCATCTTTTTGCTCCACAAGCTCCAACAATTGACGTTTAGATTTTTGCATTTCCGCCAGCTCAGTTGTCAATCTCTCAACCTCTCCATCTTTCCCAATCTGAAAATTACCATGGTTACCATATACATAATCAATTCATTATCAATCTATATTTACAAACCTAACATGTTCAAACAATAAGACCCTATCAAATTGAACTTTAATTTGCTCCCTTAAGAAACCAAGGATGCTTTTGAGGTTTAAGTAAATAACTAACTTTTGCCTGAGTGTTGAACTTCCAATATTACAGATGAATCCAGCTACCTTCCTCATCTTATGAATTTTCATGCTCCATACTTAAAACTACATGAAATTCCCACACCACAAAAAAAGAGAAAGCCACAGCAAAGAACAAAAAAAAATCAGTCCTTACAGCCTTAAGATGGAGCTGGTGTTTCTCGGCCTGGACTTCAGCCAAATAAGACGCATGCCTTTCAGACTCCGCAGCCAGCCGTTCATTCTCAGACTTGAGGCGATCCAGATCAGCAGAAAGCGTAGCGTACCGCTGCTCCAGAAGCGCGCAGGTCTGCTCGGCCGCGATGGCGGCGGCATCGGCCTCCGCACTGACGGTGTCGAGCTGCCGGCGGAGGTCTCGGATCGCGGAGTCCGCCCGTTCCGCCACCGCGCCGGCGTCGTGCGCGATGGCCGCGAATTCCTCTTCCGACAGGAAGAGAGGCATTGGTTTCGTCCTTCAGATCGATGCTAGGGTTTTCGAATGGGAAATGGAAAGGGAGGTGAAGGGTTTAGCACTCGGCGAGGGAATGGGATGATCGGGATCGGTTTGTTTATTAGAAGAGCTCGAGTTGAGTCGAGGTGGTCTGGATTGGACTTTTTTACAACAAAAACAAATTGGATTTGTTGCCCTCTTTCCTTTGGATGATAACATTGGCCCATAGGCCGTAGGAAAGGTGCTCTTGAAGATACTTCAATTTAAAAGGCACAAAATTTGAAACGGAGTTTTATATTACCATTCTAAAATCTCAAAAAGTTATGTTCTGCCAAAATACAAAATCAATTAAATATCAATAAGTCCAGAGTGACTGACTAAAAGTCCCGACCATATACTGATTGCTCATGTGGCGTTCCTGTTGTTTCCGCGTCGGAATAAAAGGAACAAACGGCAAAAAAGAAAGGCGCGTCGTTATCCTCTTCCCTCGCACCCCACTTAGACCCGTTCCCCACTCGTCTTCCGCTAGAAAGAAATTCCGCTCTCTGCCTCTCTCGTTGGCGATCAGTTCTCTCTTACATTCCTCTAGTCGAGCTATCTCCCTCTCAGTCGTTGCCTTCTCCCGATCTTCTCTCAGTAGAGAGCCTGCTGTTCCATGTCTCTCTTCCGTCTCCTCAACTTTTTTCGACCTGAATAGGTATCCCCCTCCTCTCTCTTAACAATACGTTTCATTTTGGGGCTGTCTGAGACTGATTCAGACTTAATTAGGGGTTAATTGGAGCTTAATTAGGGCTAATTTAGATAATTTCTAATTTTGGACTGATAAAGGGTTGGCTTCATACTATTGTTTCGTTCATTTAATTAGGGACTGTTAAAGGCTTGATTTTATATTTTTTTACTTTTTAGGAATTGACTGAGGGCTAATTAGTGCTGATGATTTGCTTTCATAGTAATTCTTTTTTACTTTTAGTGAGTGATTGAGGGCTAATTAGTGCACATGAGAGCTCATTGAGACTGATTTGGGCATAACTAGGGTTAATTGAGGGATGATTGGTGGGTGATTGTTTCATTGGATCATAATAGTCTTTTTTACTTCTTTTATCAAGTTGTGGACTTTGTTTCAAGAGATCACTCTCTTACAAATATAACATATGAATCATTTTCTTCTGCAGAGTGTTGATCCGGTGATTCATGAAGGAAAAAGATCAATACAAAAGGATTAATATGCATTATAAAATATGTAGATAATATACTTTCAAGAGAACAAGAAATTTCTCTTAAGAAAAGAACTCAAACAGAGAAGAAAAAGAAGATTCTTTTGAAGATAGAAAAACAAGCAAAAAATGAGTGGAAGAAAGTGGGAAAAAGTGAATTTTTTTTTAAAATCATGGTAATATAAGTATCAGATGGAGCTTTCTGAGACAGCTGATGAGATGAAATTTTGATGAAATGAAGAGGATTCCTTTTTCTTACCTTTCTTGCTTCTTAGTTTTGTAGTTGATTGAAAGATTCGTTTAGCAGAGTTTGTTTTGTTGATGTTTCTGGTTGTACTTGTAGAATTTCATGAATTTTTATCCTTGTATTAGCTGATGATGTATATTAATTTTTTATTTGAGTATATCTACATGACTACATGTATTATGTAAATGTAATAGAATCATTATTGCAGTATTGGTGTTTTATCAATCTATGGACTCAATAAATATCTTTTATTTAAAGAAAAAAAAAAAAAAAAAAAAGTACAATCATAACAATTGGAGGCACCATCAACACAATTCTTCATACCATAATATACATTCAATATCTCAATTTATGTACAATTTACCAAAATGTAAACCCAATATATCAATTTTTATATAATTTACAACCCACAAAAACATGCAGTACATCAAACATCCAGTATACATTCAATAAATCTAACTAGGTCCTATCTACATTGTGTATAATAGATAACTCTCCTAAAGAAGATGTATGAAGCACGCAGACGCTTCCTTATTGGTTCAGATACTTCCTTTAGAGCATTTCTATTCTGAGGTCGGCATTACCTAATATGAAAAGAAAATCACAAATTTTTTGTTATATCCAAATGTGACTGGTTTAATAATTAGGCTAGATACATTAATTTCCTCATGAGTCTCTATATCAGGTACCGGCACATCATTGGTTGGTGGAAGAGAAGCATAAAATGGTCCTGCCCTGAAACAGGTACCGCAATATCCGTACTAACTGCAATGGTGAAAGAAAGCAGCCACACCATTCTTGCCTGTAGCAGCTCAAGCTTCCTTAGATCAATCTATAAAACCACCATTAATAAATGAGAAATCATGTACGATTTCTGAATTTATATACAGCTATGTATTTATTTATTTTACTAGAAATTCAAAGAAACCAAAGAATAATGAATTTATACTCAATTACAACTGAGGAAATTATAGAAAGAGATAGAATGAATGAGTGAACTGGCGAGGATTAAAGATTAATTATATGAAAGCAATTGAGAAATACAAATCTGTAATTCCGTAAATTCAAGAGAGTGATCTACCCAACCTGATAAAAGAAGTAATAAAGATCATTATAAGTTAATGATCCAAATGAAACAATTACCCACCAATCATCGGTCAATTAACCCAAATTAGCCCCAATTATGCCCAAATCAGTTTCAATGTGCCCTCATCATCCCTAATAAGTCCCTAATAAAACTCTACTAACCCTTTATAAGTTCCTAATTAATCATAATTAAGCCCCAATGAACCCCTAATTAAGTCTGAATTAGCCTTTGTCAGTCCCAATCAGTATCCATCGGCCCTCAATTACACATACCCAAAATCCAAAATCACAAGTACCGGTTAGAGAGAGGAGGACGATACATGTTCAGAGAGAAGAATGACTCGTGAGTGAGAGGACGGCAATACCTTCAACCAGCAGATTCGTTACTGGAGAGCAAGAGCAAGTTCCACTCGTGACTCATGAGTGAGAGAGGGAGAGGGAGAGAGTTGCGATTGTGGGAGATGATTGTAAATGGCAGTTGGGGTAGGAGACGAGAGGGTTTGCTCTGGCTGGATTGCCGTAGAAGCAACCCTAATCACCTTCAGATTCTTTTTCCCTGTTTCATGGCTCTTTTTTTATTTGTTTTTGCTTTATTCACTTGATGTTCTCTCTCTATGTGGGTGTGTGTGTGTGACTCGGTTCACCATTAGAAATATTGTCCGGTCAAATAGTTGGTTGATATAATTGAAATATATAATCAAATAAATTTTTTTTTAGATCGAATCCATAATTTCTGGGTTAAGAGATTTCGCTAAATATGTGCTATTCAAGATTGAGTTTGTTATAGCTCGAATTTGAAACCTCTCAATGTTATAAGATATCTTACTACTATTCTATCATGGAGCCTTTAAATCTTCTTCTCCAACAGATCAAACGAAACAAAAGATCGGACCAACATGCTTGATTCCTCAGAGGCAAAACACAGAAGAAGATCGAAGAATCAAAAAGATACCTAGACCTCTCTATGCCCCTCTTATTAAAAGAACCTCAAAAGATAAACTCATTTCCACAAATCCATCATCATGTGATTCTTCATGCGTGCTCCTGAAACAAAGCCAACATTTCTATTTAGAATTAGAGCTTGAGAGAGAGAGAAAGAGACCTGGTATGACTTGTACTAATAGTGGTAGGGACTTGACACTATTGTCTCTCTTTATTCTATCTCAAGAAGTTCTAGGGAAACTTTGAGATGTGACATTGAAAGAAGGTGAAAGAGAAGAGAGGACACTTGGTCTACAAATGGGCTGTGTGAATCTCAAAGACAAAACCGCCTGTTCTTATTTCTGTTGTTTTTCTTCTTTTCTTTCTATGTTTGGAGTTGTCTCAATTTTTTTTTTTTGCCATTACCGTTGTACCGTCTTCACCACGGTTCTCTAGCATATTTTCGATGCAAAGTTTTGATTCTACCAAAACCGTGCAAAACATAACTATTATATAATATTAATATTATTTGAATATTTTGATATATTATATATGCGAGCGACTATAACGGAATGTCTTTTTTTCCGTTTGTTTCTTCTGGCCGACGTGGACAGAGAGGGGAGCCACGTCAACGATCGGTATATGGTCGGGACTTTTTAGTCGGTCACTCCAGACTTATTGATTAAATATATTGGGACTTAGAATTATCATTTTTTCCGTTAAAAATGATCCAATTTTGTATTTATTACGGCACTCATAACATCAATGTGGCGCATTATCTTTCACGAGGATACTTTATGGTCCGATATAATCAACGCAAAATACTATCCAAGATGAGTTATTTGAGAAACTGAGAGAAATTATAATTAGTCACAATTTTGGAAAGCTATGGTTCAAAGATAGAAATTAGGAAATGATACCACTTGCAATGCATTCTTGGATCCGTGGTTTTCTCAATGGTCGAATTATTCCCCACTCAATGCTGACCAAAGAAACTTAAAAGTAATATCAATGTGTGATTCTGAGACTAAGTACTGTAGGATTAGTGCCCTAGGCCAAATGTGTTTGTGCTAGGAAATGAATTATGTATTAAGACATTATTATTTATTCAATAAAGGTTGTTTCTTATATATCTATGTGTATGGGTTGTGAATGTACGTTTACATATCTTATATCAACCATGAATGACACTTCGGGTTCACGTCATCAGAATATGTGCTTCTGATAGTAGAACTGTGAACCAACGAATGACATTCTAAACTGTCCCTAGTGATATGTAGGATGTTTATAGAGATAAGCATACTTCAGGTAAGAAGCTACATATCCACACTAATATATTCGCAGATTGGATGATCATGTTCTACTGATCATGGACATAGGGATGTCAAGTCTGGAATATAGGTACGTGTTAGAGAACACATACTGGATATGTCATTAGTGATTCTCATATGAATAGTGTGCTTGTTCCTACGACCTGAGGTCACCATGGATTTATGTATGTGGAACTGCATACTTTAATATGATCCTACGTCATCCGTAATGGGATGATCATTAGGGTCATCATTAGGTATGCACTGAATCATGATGAGGAATATGAGTGACCAAGATGAGATTTGTTCCTCTCGTCAAGAGTGAGATATCTATGAGCCCCCTGATGAACTAGGACTGAACAAAATGGATTAACATGTGTTGTTAATATCATGGCCATGCTCAAAATGGATTAACATGTGTTGTTAATATCATTTTGTATTTATTCAGTCTAATTCTCGTTCAGGAAAGAGACTTTGATCAAACTCAAGGATGACATACTTCCATGCCTTGTGATCAAGACATATATCGTAGAACAAAAGGAATAAGAAAACGTCTATTCAGTTAGGTTTATGATCGCTGATCATTTCATTTAACATGGGTAGTCATGACATCAGTCTAGAGGTTACTCATGATTTACGATCTTTAGAAGATCATTGCCAGCGTTAAATGGAACCTACACGGTCATACAATGAACTCCATTCATATGGGATGAAAATACCCGAAAACAGCTATACCTGAGATGTATAAATTGGTGAACGAAATAATCAAACATTAGATGATTGATTGTGCAAAACAGCGCACTTCCGTTCTGAACGGAAGGCTTCCATTCGGAACGGAAGGTGCCAGTTTCTTGGCAGCAAAGTTTTCGCAGTTTTGGAAATTATATTCCGTTCTGAACGGAATATGTGCAGAAAATTAGGTTTTCAGTTATGGTAATTGAGCAATCGTTCGCTTTCCTCTCTAGTATAAATAGAGAGGCAGCCCCTCTCCATTACACACACAATTCTAAAGCCTTAGAGGTCGTTTAATACAGAAATAGAGAGAGAGAGAGAGAGAGAGTTTAGTGGTAATTTCGGAAAGTATTTCCGGACTCGTCTATCCGAGTCCGGTAATTCCGTGTGTCTGAAGTTCGCATGGATACGAGTAGAGATCTCCTACTTTGGAGATAAGCGAACGATCAAGTTCTTCATCCTTAGGAAGAGCAAGGAAATTCGTGGAGTCGAGCTTCAGGAAGGAGAAGGTTGCTAGTCGGAAACGTTCAGACCTACATCCGTTCTTCGTCTCGCGGATCAGGAAGATCCGAGGTATAAATTTTAATAGTTAATCTCGCACTTTTATTCTCTTAACGATGATCCTAGGGCGGGTTGAATCCATAGGTTCCACTGCGCATGTAACATACATGGATATGATTTCCCCAACAAGTACTTGGTCCAACCAATTGCTCATGGAGTCATTCCCATATGCGGATTTAGGCCAGTTCTCGGTTATTCCATTCAATCCTATTGGAGATGCACAAACTCAGGATAAACTTACCATTACCGATAATGGAATTTTTTTCGATTAAAGCGACATATAAATGGTTGTTAAATTGTAAAGTTTCTATAGATGAACCCATCCTTACCGATCTCTATGGGCTAGTATCTGGAATGCTAAAATAATACTCCCCAAGATCAAACTTTTCATGTGGAAAGCGGCTATGAATGCAATTCCGACACTCTATGACCTACACATATCATATTTCCGGATACTTCACCATTATGCACTAAGTGTGGTGATTCGGAAGAAACTACAAGGCATCTCCTTCTTCATTGTCCCATTCCCGAGGCATGGTGATTTGGAAGAAACTACAAGCATCTCCTTCTTCATTGTCCCATTCCCGAGGCGTATGGCTCGGATCTGCCAAACCGCTCGACCACATAATCTCCCCTTAGATTTCAAACCTTGATTATAAGAGCTAAAAAATAATATAGACCCGGTTCATACCTTTATTTATTATCTCTATTTTTGGGAGCAATGCGAATCTAGAAATGAGTGGGTGTTTAGATAAAAGATCATTAATCCAAAGCTTATTCTCAAATGTGCAATGGGCTCTCGTGCTCTCTGCTCACAGCTTGTTGAAACTCAAATTCGGTACGTAAGGGCTTCGAATCAATCTGTTGTTTAATTGAGACCTAAAGGGGGGGGGGGTGAATATGCCTAAATCGTGCGGAAGTGTGATTTTTATATTTTTAGTATTTTACCATGTTTTAGGTTATTTGGTTTTTAATGGATGGTTTGTATTAATTAAAAGTAATTGAAATAAAGATAAGTAAATTGAGAATAGAAAATAACAAAGATGCCGAACACCAAACTTGTTGATGAAGTTCGGCGATGTGGTTGCGTTAGCCTTAACCACCAATTCTCGCTAGCAATCCTTATTGCGTTCACGAGCGCCAACTCTCTGGGTATGCCTCTCAGCTCTTTGGTTCACTAATCCAAATAGCATTCTTTTATAGACTTGAATCACCGATCGCTTTACAAAACCCGTAGCGATACGTCGAAACAGACTTAGCGATACGTCGAAACAGACTTAATGATTTCTTTCAATCAAACAAACATTCACTCAATCCTCCCTAATCTCATTATTGAGTAATTTTGTATAGATTTCTTCAAGTTTTGCTCAGAAAATAGGTCTAGAACTCGGATTTGTACATGACTTTTGCACAAGTATAATACTCTTATGCCACCACAACTCTTAAATTCTCAAACAAACTTTATTGACTTTTAAAGAGGGAAGGAGAAGCCCGACAAAAATAGAAACTGTATACTTTCGTTCGACCAGAACCAGTGGCAGCTGTCAGCTATTCCGTTGGAACGGAACAAAGGTTCTGGTCCAATGAAACTGTAGTAAAAAGCATGTGTTGGAAAGCCTCTCTTTATTGAAATTAAATTTACTCAAAAACACACAAACTACCCAACTAAGAACAACGCGCATTCTAGCGCTTCTAGAGCAACTTGCATTTGTTGAATCCGTCTTGATTTGATCTTCTTTTTCCCATCTTATTGAGCTTGTGATTCTTCTGAACTAATTCATAATACTCAAAGAATTATTAGTAGCTCGGAATTATTTCAAACATCATCAAACTGAGAACAACAAACTCCACATTTTGATGATTTTCAAAATAATTCCGAAAAATGCGGCATTTTTATAACTTCTCCCCCTTTTTGAAAAATAATCAAAAGGGAATATCAGACAAGAGAAAACAAAGCTCCCCCTAAATAGATGCCCCCCTGAATCTAATAACCCGAAAAATTAAATATTTAACAACATATGATTTTGTAACAAAAGTTTCATGATAAATTTTAGGATTTTGCAAAATGGTCCAAATAGGTGTTTTTCAATCAAGACAAAGTTTTTATATATTGAAAAATTATTTTTATATTATTGAAACATGCATATAACCTTTAAATAAAATTCAAAAGAAATAGTTTCTAAAAGGAAATTGAGGAGAAGACATAAAGCACCAAAAATTATATAATGAGTAGATGAAAGAAATTTAAGTTTAGAATTCGAGTAACATAACATTGACCAATAGTTGGAGAATTTGAATAGATGCCCGTGACGTGGCGAAAATGTCGTCAAATTCATCGGATGAGCCAACTTACAAAACATCATCACTTGAACTTTGTGCAACATGTTGAAATATGTTGCGTATATTTCTCAATTCTTCCACTTGATTCTAAGCCGTCATACTTTCCTGTATCTAAAAAAAAAACTTTCTCGCCTCACAAGTTAGATCCGTCAAGATAAAACTTGACCTAACCCCCCTTAAGCATATGACTAATAAAGAGATGGGGGACAAAATCGAAGCGTCTACGTAGACTTCGATTCCTCCTCAGTTAATGAGGAGTTGCTTGCGGTATTTCTATCTTTTCGCAACCACGTATACTTTGATGAAGTACTTATTTTGCGCAAAGAGCACTCTAAAGAGATATGACCTATTTTGCAATAATAGTTGTAAAACATACAAGTGGGGTTCAAGATTTTATCAGTACTCTTAACAAAATGAGACTTGTAATGGTATGAATATTCTTCTTTTCTTAACCTTGGATCAGTCGACTTGGCACTAAAAATGTTTGATTTTGAAATTTTTTGTTTTAAATGTTCCTTAGTGAAATGTTTGGGAGCTCGATATTGTGATTTATTAGATTAAATCTTCCGAGGGGTATTTGTATCGACTATTTCATAAAAATAACTATTGACCTCATTTATAAAGTCGTTCAGTTGTGAAACTGAGGTTATTCCCATGACTTTGCCGAGAATCATGAAGATAATAAAACCTATTATTGCTACTAAAACTTTTAAATGTTCGACTTTTAAGACTTTTATCCTTGGAATAGTCTCGGCACATGAATGCACTTACCCGACTATTCTTCGGTTGATTGAGCTCCATTTTTGCTTTTTGATCTTTAGGTCTGGAAAGAGCGGGTTAGAACCGATTTTCTTCTTAAACCATAGACCAGATTTGTCGTATGGTTTTTGCTCTATTAAAATCTTGTCTAACTCAACTCTATTTGTGACATTTCTGGCACAAGCATACTTGAGGGAGTCATTTTCAGTTTTTAGACTTACAAGTTCGATTTTTAAGTGATTTATTTCTTATTTTAAATTTTCACATTCACGGTTATTGCTATTGAATTTGTTTTTCCAAATTCTTTTAATTGTGCCTTATACGACTTTATCGAGGCTTCAGACTCAATTAGGAGTTGTTGAGTACTGACAAGACATTCCCGAAGCCTATCCATCTCTTGTACTAGATCGTCACATTTTTCAAGTTATACATTATTGATTAAATTATTTGAACTTGGAACATATGACGTTTCTAAATTGAAATCAAAGTAGGGTTTAGAAATATCTCGTGACTCGTGTCACGGACAAAACCTGAAGATGATGCGTCGCATGAGGACACTGTTGGAGGTGGAGCAGGTGGAACTCGTCCTTGTTTACGGAGCATCTCTTGGGAAGCTCGCTTACAGACTTCATCTACTGAGTCATACGCCATTAATTAGAGCTACGTTCGCCTTTTCTGTGTCGGAGTCGGATTCCGATTCGGAGGGGTCAGAGGATCGCTCGAGTCATCTCCCCATATGGCCACCTTAGTAAAGTGGTTCTTCGGCTTCTTCTTCTTGTCCTTTTCTTTGTCATCACGTCTTTTGTCGCGTCTTTTCTCGTGTCGATCATCGAATCAGTATTTTTGTTGCTCACCTTCTTTCTTGTTCCAAGGGGTAAGCTCGGGATGAAGTATGAAGCAGTTGTCGATTGTGTGCTCCGTCTTGTTGTATTCGAAGCAATACGTCTTCTTATTATAGTATTGATGGTTGTCGTTGAACCGTTTCTTACGTGCTCGTAAATCACCAATTCATTTCACTAGAAACATCATCTCGTCATCATGTGTGTCGATTGCCGGCAAGGCTATGGTTGTCGATTGATAGTCGTTTTGCTTGAGCCTGGCTTCGTAGTTCCGGATATAGTTGATTAGGTCTTCTGGCCCGATCTTTTGTATAAAACTAGAGAGAGTTTTTTCGAAGTTTTACTCAGAAAATTGGTCTAGAACTCGGATTTGGGATTATTCTTTTAAAGATATCACCAAACTGAGAATAACATAACGTTGATTATGTTATAATAAAGAAATTTTAAATTTAATTTTTATTATGATAGTAGGGGTATTTTCATAATTTTAAAAATATTTTGGTATGTTGAGAAATAATAAATTTTTAGTTCAATAAATTCTGCACATTAATTAAAGAATTTAGAAATTTGAATCATCAAATTCTGAGGTGTATAGTGAAAGATGTGATTATTTTAAGTTGGAGGGTCTAAAGTGCAATTTCGGCAGCAGTACGTGGCTGTTCAGTTTCTTCTTTTGTAAGTTCAGAGAATCTCATGGGGAAGGCTGAATTTTCAGATTTTGCAATTAGTGGGTAATTATGGTCTTTATTGAGAATAAATTGCATTTAATCAGAAGATACGGTGTATCTTTCCCTTCTATTTTGGTTCAAATACCCCTTCCCTGTCTTTTTCTCCCGATTAATCTGACCCGCGAAGCGCTCTCTCTCTCTCCTTTTTCCCTGTCACATGACTCCTCTCCATTTCTTCCCTCTCCCTCTCCCTGCCTTTCCTTCTCTTCTCCCTTTCGCGCTACAGAACCGGACGGGTCCATTGGTGAGTAATTAGAGAGCTAAGTGGAGCTTTTCACTGTAGCACGTACCTGGCACTGTAGCACGCGCAGAACACTGTAGCACGCACAGAACACTGTAGCACGCGGTTTCTCATTTAGCTTCCGTGAAACCGGTCCACGTAGACCGAAGGTAGAAGCCAATTTCGGCTCGTGAACACCATGTTTATCCAGACTTCAACCCCAATTTTATTCTCTGCAATCTTCTGGAATTCTGTGAGTTTGCAATTTAGTTAATTAGTAGTTAGTGTTAATTTGTATTATTAGGCCATGTTGCATGTGTATATAAATAAAATAAATATTTTTTTTGGTTATGGATCTGTTGTTTAATTAATATAACTATATTTTTCAAAACTAAATTGGGGAAGGATAAATATTTTAATAAGAAAATTATTATATTAAACGGTCAAATATGTTGGAAAAGAGAACTTTGATGTTATTTTATTATATCATATGGACTATATTCTAAATAACGATAATCATTGGTATAGGGTATAACTAAATAAATGTTATAATTTTTAAGTAAAATGATTGTGGAATATGATAATATGATATTAATATTTTCCTATAATTTATATTATGAGTAAATAATATTACAAAATATCTGATTTTATTAAATCTGAAAATGGGGTATTTTCTGAACTGGAACTGGATTCTGGATTTTCGGACAGATTCAAGAGTCTGGATTTTAAAAGTTGGAATTTGGAAATACTGTTTTTAGGAGAATCTGGAATTTATAGAACTGGAATTTGGAAGCACTGTTTTTAAGAGAATCTGGAATTTATAGAACTGGGATTTGGGAATACTGTTTTTAAGAGAATCTGGAATTTATAGAACTGGGATTTGGAAATACTGTTTTGAGAAAATATGGAAATTCGTGTACTTTTTAAAAGCTAGAATTTCAAATCCGATTTATTAAGGAAATTTGTTTTAATTATATCTTCTTAACCATAACTCCAATTTTCACAAATAAATAGTCGATCTGTATGTTTTTGGGCATTCCGGGATCATTGGTAAGGTTAGTTTTTGCATTTAAGGTCTAGAAAATATTTTTCGAGAGTTATCAGATCTAAGTCGGTACGAATTTCGAGATCGAATAGTAATTAGTATTAATTAAATAATTAGATTCGCGTGAGAAGGAGTTCATATTAGAAGAAGACCAAGAAGTTGAAAGAGTTGCGAAGGAAGCTCCAGAGTTTGTGAAAGCCGGAGATTTCGCGTGAGAGTTGCTAGTTGTTGCATTTATTCAAGTAAGGTTTTGCCCGCATATGCTTTTCCTTTTGGCTATATTTGTTCTTCCGTACAAATAGTATTTATATTATAAGTATTTATAATGATAATACCGAATATTGAATATATAACTTTTATTTATGAAATAGAGCTTACATGGCTCAAATTAATATTTTAGTAATAAAAGAAATTAAAGATAATATTTTAAGATATTTTAAGATACGGGGTATAGAGAGATGTGTGAAAAAGCAGAGGTAATACAGCCGTACTTGGTAGAGCGAAACCAGGGCCGCTGATTCACCTAGGTGAGAAGCCGTACTTAGTAGAGCGAAACTAGGGCCGCTGATCACCCAATAACGAGCTCGGAAAGACTTGTATCTGTGCGCGTACTCGATGCCACGGAGCATGATCTAGTGTGTGTTGTGTGTGGAAGGTGAAATGAGTTAATATCCCGAAATGAAAACAATTTTTATAACTACTATATTATTACTATTATAAATTATGCAATCGACTCTTCGTTACTTTATTTTTTTTTATAAACTATATTTATATACATCATATTTTTGTGTATGCGGCTGGGCCTCTTTTCTTACCTTACTGAGTCAGTACTCACCCTTACTTTTATGTTGTGCCCAGGTTTTGATCTTTAGCTTGGGAATTGCGGGTGGAGTGGCGTCTTAAGCAAATTAAATTTAGTTTAATAGTTACTTTAAATAAATGAGAACTTTATAGTCTCAATTTTAGGATTTTAGGTTGTTGTTAAGTTTAAAAATTGTAATTTAGAGATTATGTGGATGCTTGTTAAATTGTCTTTTGGCGGTTGTTACATTTTAGTCATTTATTTGGATGAGGGGTGTAACAGATTATCTAATCCAAAATTTATTTTGTTGGTGCGAATTCTCCATGGATACATGAGGTCGAGGAGACAGTGCTTTCATTATGAGAGATGCAGAAGGGAGACTGCAAGTATAGTTTCACCCATAATGGGGTATTGTGATTGTTGTACAAGGCGAGTTGTATTGTTTAAGGAGAGCTATGAAATTTGCTACTTCTATTCAACCATTTAAGATTGCTTGTTTCTTCTCTAATTGCCTAGAAGATGTCTCTCTTTTTAAGAACAACAAAAGATCCAAATTTAGTGAAGTCCTTTGCTTTGTTGGCGACTTAATTAGATGCCATAAATTGCATAAGGTGGAATATAAAAGACTCGACTTTTCAGGACATCTCTGAAGAATTGAATGAAAAAACAGATAATTTGGCAAAATTGACGAGAACACTACATATCTCTTTTGAGGATATTGTTATGTCATTCCTCGTTTTATTTTTCTTATTGCATTTTTGCATTCAGGTCTTACATTTTTATTTAGATGGTCAAATATAAGACCTTATATGTACTGGTTTTTGCTTAATTTTGATTTAATAAATTACACCTACGGGTTTGCTGAAAAAAGGGTTGGTGATAATAATAATACTAGTTTTGGAAACTAAAAAATACACCATTTTTAGAAATTAAAAAAAATTCTGTGTTAAAAAATAAATCTTGTAGCACAATGTATTTGCAAATGTCTGATATGGACGTAAATGGTTCAAATAATATCTTAACCGACACAAACCGGATCCGAAAATATACCTGGATCAAAAGAAAATATTCTAATGTTGTATTGAATTCTGGTGTTCGGATCCGAATTAGGTCAATATTTAGATCTAGGTATGTATTTATTAGAGACCAAATACACTCATTTGCATATTCCCCACTTTTAGTCTTTGAAAATGAATTTGATATTTTTTTGTCCCCCGCATAAGTTCACTTTAGCTTTCATCCAATTCTTGGACAAAATACTGTTGTCACGTTTTATATTTTATTTTGTCCAATATAAAATATATACAAAAAGAAAATCATATAGTAAAATATAAATCATAAAATAAAGGAGAAAATAATATTTCATATAAAAATGTATTGTAAAATGAATGTGTCAAGAACTATTGTGAAATATTATGTCATAAATATTATTTTTTATTTTATTTATTATTTAGATTATAGTAAATAAAGTATGAAAATAGTTTGTTAAGGGTTCGTTTGGGGTCGATTTTATTCCCATTTTTAGTTTTTTTTCCCCCAAAAATAAAATGAAACGTGTTTAACAAATTCTAGCCGTTTCCATTTTTTCAATTAGACTCCAAAAAAATAAATGGGATTATCAAAACGATGAAATCAGGTTTTCAATTTCCTGTTTCTAGATTTTGTTCCTGGCGCTTTTAACCCTTACCATTTATGCAACCTAACATACCCTTCTCTAATCATTCTATTTTGTTTCTTTTGCCGCTAGACTCAATATTAATCAATGCATTAATATTTACCAACCCTATATAATATCTCATATATAAATGATCTCTAATCTTTTTTATCAAGCCATATTTTACTTACTAAGAGAATTTGTGGTCAATTAATTTCCTACTTCTGGTTATTAATTTTCATGATGTTCTCAGTCACAAAAAAAAAAATGAGGGAGAACTACATGCGATCATTTGTTTCGTTCTCTTTAGGATGGACTCATATGCCGACTCTAAATTTTTAAATCAATTCTGCTAGACGTGAGATTCGAATCCCTCACCTATGGAAGGTGGGGTTGCTACCATTACTACTAGGCTAACCTAATGATGGTAATTTTGTCACAAAAAAATTTTCTTGTTACAATTTTGTCATGATGTATTTTAATATTGTTTGCAATAACATAATATTATGAATTTGTATCATAGTAGTTATTTTTCTTCTTATAACATCAATATTAGTATGGATATTTCTCATGATATTTTTTCTTACTTTTTGTCTTTCTCTTTGCGGCAATTTTAATTTTTTTGAAAAATATTACATTTGACATTGACTTGTAAACATTAAAAATAAAAATGGTCTTTTATTTTTTAAAAACAAAAAAACAGAAACAATACCAAACGGTCTTTTATTTTCAACTCTTGTTTGTTCTCACTTCAAATTTGGCAGCATAACTACGATCGAGGGGGAGACCGTTGTTCTAATCTCAAGACGCTAATTGAAACGACAAACCAAAGTGCGACAACAAACTTTCAATTGTTCATAAACTTTGCGATTTGGCGTGAAAGGTGCAATCGAATATTCAGAGATGAATGCCAGACGACGGATTCAGTCTTACAAAAAGGAACCGATGATTTTATAAGCTGGCAAAGATGCATAAGACAGGAAACGTAGCAGTGCACAACTAGACGGTAATAAAAAGAAGGCATGATGAGACGAACGCAGAAAAGGAAACGGGTCTGGCAAGCTTCATGATGACCACTTCTTGTGCATATAAGCACCACAATCCTAGATGATTATTATTTTTCTTCATGCTTCATTAAAAAAGTATGTATTAATTATAGGGTATGTAATCTTAATCATTGTTTTCTCTTTTGTTGGCGGGAGCCGACGTGACAACCGCCTATTCTATGGGTGACTCCGGACCCTACTCGTTTTTCCGTTTTTTAATTTTCATTTTTTTTCTAAAAAAATGAACTTCCTAAATGATAGTATTGTATTTGATATTGATTAATGGAAATTACGCGGGAGATGTTTAAGCTCCCCGTATTATCTCAAAAAAAAAAAAAAGAGGTTATTTTGGTTAAAAAAAAATTGATGGTACAAGTAGCAAGAGAGAATCTTAAAATATAATCGATTTCTTAAAGTATTCATAAAAATTAAAGGGTATTTAAAAAATATTCCCCAAAAAAAGAATAAAAGTATCTTTAGACAGCAATATTGGAGTTATTAAGTACCAGCATGCTCAATAAAAGTCCCCCACTCGGAACTCCCCTCTGCCTACTTACCTGTTCCCTCTACCTGACACGACAAAAGTCACAAAACGAAACCCCCATCCATCTATTCTTTCTCTTTCAATCCACTAACTATTCGTCTTCCTTTTGGACTCTTCGTCGTCCCACTTTGATTTCTTCCGATGGCGACGGCGTACGGAGGGACGACGGAGAAGTGCAAGGTCTGCGACAAGACGGTGTACCTGGTCGACCAGCTCGTCATCGAGTCTAAGTTCTATCACAAGGCTTGCTTCCGCTGTCACCACTGCAAGGGCACTCTCAAGGTTGATTTGTCCTTTTGTTAATTCATGGGAAATATCTGATTTTGTGTTGAGTAGACTTGATTTTCTATGAACTCTCTGCTCTGATATTATATATGAATTGTTTTCTTAGCTTGCTTTTTGTTTTGCCCATATTATATTAAACCCAATTTCCTCTGCCATTAATTGTGTCGGTGTGTTTGGAAGAATCAATTCCATGCAACCAAGAGGTTTCAGCATCAATTTTGCTTACTTTTTTGTTGTTATAAAAGAGTTACAAGCCATGCTGTGTCGTGATGATCACATAATTCCATTGATGGTATTACATCAAGCATTTGGGTCTAAATTTCAACTGATCATATAATTGCCATGTAATCAATTTTCACTACTAAGATTTATCTCTTCTCATTGGCTCAATTAGGTATTGGGCGTGTAGGATTTAGACCCAATTTTCACTACTAAGATTTATCTCTTCTTATTATCTAAACTTTTATCATTTTTTTGAGCTTCTGCCCTTTGGTTTTGGATTACATACATAAGTTTTCGCCAACATATATTTTGTCTTATTATGTGATTCATAATTTATACAGTTGAGCAACTACAGCTCCATCGATGGTGTGTTGTATTGCATGCCTCACTATGATCAGCTTTTCAAAAAGACTGGTAGCTTGGATAAAAGTTTTGAAGGTACATGATGCTATGTTGGTTTATATTACCTGATAGTCATTTTATTGTGTGTTTGTTAAATTTGAAATTAATTTGTTGATTAAAAATCAGGTGCCCCTAAACCTGCTAAGGCTGAAAGACCAAATGGAGGCGAGGTAAGTTCTCTTTTTACCTCAATTGTGTTATAATAGTGTTTGGTCTGGATCATGACATTCCTTTCATTTGTTGTGATCTTGTCTCGTCTTTTCTTTCCTCTTTTTTTTGAAGGAGCAATCTTTTCTTTTCTTTTCAGGATAGTCGCTTTTCTAGTATGTTTGTTGGAACACAAGACAAGTGTGTAGTTTGCAAAAGGACTGTATACCCATTAGAAAAGGTCTGTTTTTTTGAAGGGAAACAAATGTTAACAAGTTATTTAGTTAATTTAATTTGAATTTTTCTTTTTGTGTTAAAACAAATGTCTGTTTTTTTTTTCTCACAATGTTCCAAAGTTCTTCTCTTAATCTTCTTTGAACAAGTTATTTAGTTAATTTAATTTGAATTTTTCTTTTTGTTTCGATCAGATCGGTGTTGATGGAACTGCATATCACAAGCAATGCTTCAAATGCAATCATGGGGGTTGTACAATAAGCACCTCCAATTATATCACACATGAGAGCAAGCTTTATTGCAAGCATCATCATGCTCAACTTTTCATGATTAAAGGAAACTTCAGCCAATTCTCAGAGGATACAAAACCGTCAAAGGTTGAACATCCTTCATCATCATCTGACGATGTGCTGCACGAGAAGCCGTCGGAAGGAGATGGAGAGGGGGAAACCACCGCTAAGGCTGAATCTGAATCATGATTTGGTGGTCTCTTGATGTATTTATTGTATTGTTGTTTTTTTGTAATTTAATGATTGTTTGATATGATTGAGTGATGGCTTTTTTTTGGGTTTTTTTCTGGGTTGTCGAAATTTTTGGAAATTTTTTATTTGTTGTGTTTCCTCAAATAAAATAAACATGCTGAGCTGTACTTGGATTGAATGTGCGTGGGGTGCTTAATTTGTTCTGTCATGTTCATAATTTAAAAGGACAGAATTATGCAGCTTTAAGCTTGTGATTGTGCTATGAAACTAAATTATATTTATTTTTTCTCACTTCCATTATATTTTTATTAATTGGCACTTTAGATAGATGGCAAATTATTTATTATCAAGAAGACATTTATCTTCTTTAAATAGAGATACGGGCTACGGCAAGTTATCTATTATCAAGAAGATATATTTATCTTCTTTAAATAGAGATAAGCAGAAGATTGTTATATTTTTTGTGTTTGTTCTTGTCCTTTTTATTTCTAAAAAAATTATATAAATTATAAAGAAAATACGAGTGAAATTTTCTACTAAATATTGTGATGTCACGGAACGATTTGATTGGATCAAATAAAGATCAGATAGCATTCAGATTTCATGCTGATTTGGGTTAATTTCAGTTTTGAATTCAGGTCACTTAAAGTCGGTCAGGTGTCTCTGGGATTTGGGTCAGGTTTGCCATCCATAGACTTAGATTAGTTGTGTCCTGAATTGTCTGGTTAGTCTCCAGATTGGCATTGCAATTGGGATCCTGTTTAGTTCCGTCATGGTGTTTATTTGACCAACAGCTGAGCCGACCCATGAGTCTACAATTGAACAAACTTTGGAGCCGTCATGGTGTTTATTAGACCACCCTACGAACAGTGTTCTGTTTACAGCCTCCTCCTTGTTTCGCTGAGCGGTGCCTGTCTTCACTATGCAAACTACAAATCCTTGTTTCGTGCCAAAAGGAAATGGGAGGGAAAAAGAAAATAATGGCGCCGAAGGAACAACGGTCTCTGTCGCCATGCTGATACCGTCTTCCCCCCACTGATGATGTTATTGTACACCGATCTTGTTGAGAATATGTCTAGGCTCTCCCACTTCCAGCTTACTTTATCACTTCATGAGGGTTGAATCATCTCGGCCACCATTTGCAGTAATTATATCACCTGTAGTTGCATTTGTGGTTGTAACGGTCTAAACAGACTTAGTGGTTCTGTGTGGACAGAATTTAACAATGGATATATCTTGCCTTGTATGAGAACAGTTCTCTCAATGTATATACCTTAATATTGTTGTCCCAATTTGAAAACCAAAGAGGCGCATCCATTCAGTTGTCGACCGTTATCGTCGCTCCAATTGCGAAGAACGGGGTTGTCTTAAGCATAATCTTGATGCTCTGGGGGAGTGTTGTAGGGATAATAGATTCAGGAAGTGTTCATAAAATGACATGGCTACTTACTTGAATAGGGATCCACTTCGCACTTCCTTCCAGAATCATTTCATGATCAACGCGTCATTTCTCGTAGAAAGGTCTGCCAAACCTAGACCTCCCAATTCCTTGGAAAGGCATGCCGTTTTCTAATTTAAAAGCGCGAACCCTTTCGACTCATTTCCGCCTCCTTTCCATGAAAATTCTTTCTTAGTTTATCAACTCTTTTGATAAACCAAACTGGAAGTTTGCATACTGACGTCAGGTATACGAGTGTTTATTCCATTACATCCTTAATCAGAATCATTCTACCTGTCATAGATAACCGGTTTATTTTTCAACTGTTTGGGTGATTGTTTAGCCTCTCTATCCACGGTAATAGTGCGACCTTCGGGATATATTTATCATTCGGCGGTAGCCCTAGATACATTATCGGTAGACTCATTTCGGCGCACTCGAATTCTTATGTGATTTCCTGTGGTACCGTGTGTAGCTTTCCTATTGAGGTTAGAAATAATTTATGATAGTTGATGGAGAATCCAGTTGTCGCTCCGATCGCATTTAAAGCTTCTTTGACAATAATGGCTTGTTGTTGAGACGGTTTAAGGAAGTTGTAAATCGTGTAAAATCGTCATTTATATTCAACACAATTTAGCAAAACATTTATAATTCCCTAATTTTCTAATTACGAGTATAAGTGGTAACGAGTTTTAGGTGTCAAACACAAAGAAAATGGCCTCAAGTTTTAACTATTTATCAAATTTTAATTCTCAAGTATTAAGTCTTATTTCAAGGGTTTGTAGGCAAAAATTCCAAGGTTATGTCCAAATATTCAGTTTTATTCAAAATTCAGCACGTCACACTTTTACGTCTTAATTCGTAACTAGACGAAACAAACTTCAAATTCAACAAATGAGATACCGTTGGAAACTAAAAAGAAAGATCTTTGATGTAGTCCTTTACTGGTATTATATTTTTATTCAAGAATTTCGAAAAATTTGTAGTTTAGTCCAGTACTTATTTTTAGATTCACAATCAGTTCAGCAGCAAGTTCAGAAAATTATAGAAAAATCACCACTTGAAAAAACTCCAAATTTTTTATATTTTTATAGTTTGAGAAGTATGATGAAAATTCAGATCTGGATTCAGAAACTGGATCTGACAGATTAGTACTAATAAAGTTGATAATATATTTCAATATGTCTTAACAACTATTATTTTAAATTCCAGATTCAAATTCTACACTTCAAATTACTTCAATTTAAATCTATTTTGTCTTTTTTATTATTTTTTTTAATATTTTTAAAAATTCGAAAGAAATAAAGCAACAAATCTGAACAGAAAGATCAGAAACAGAAAAGTAACAAAATTGAAAAATTAATACCTTACACTTTAAAAATCGGAATTGGGCAAATTTTGATTCGAGAATTATCTACTAAATGAGAACTAAATTATAAAAATATTTATTTAATTTTTCAGATTGATTTTGGACACGAAATTAAAGTAAATAATTGAAAAAGAGAAACAAATCAGCAGCAGGACATAAACTAGTTTAAGGGTTGATTTTCAGTTTAAAAATAGGGATTTATTGGAAATTTATGAGGTGTAACAATCATTAATCACTAAGGATATAATTTCACAGATTCAGATGATGGATTTGAGCAATCTAATCTAAGATTTACTCAAGAAAATAGATTCAAATACTAGTTTATCTCAAAATAACCATTTCAAGTCAAACTTGAATTAAATCATTCACAACTCCAAATTAATCACACAAAATACTGAGCTAAGCATTCTAGATGATTAACAAGCCAATAAACTCTGGATTGATTTTGGACAAATTTTGGTTCGAGAATTATCTACTAAATGAGAACTAAATTGTAAAAATATTTATTTAATTTTTCAGATTGATTTTGGACACGAAATTAAAGGAAAAAGACTGAAAAACAGAAATAAATCAGCAGCAGGACATAAACTAATTTAAGGGTTGATTTTCAGTTTAAAAATAGGGATTTATAGAAAATTTGTGAAGTGTAACAATCATTAATCACTAAAGATATAATTTCACAGATTCAGAAGATATAATTGAGCAATCTAAGCTAAGATTTACTCAAGAAAATAGATTCAAATACTAGTTTATCTCAAAATAGACATTTCAAGTCAAATTTGAATTAAATCATTCACAACTCCAAATTAATCACACAAATACTGAGCTAAGCATTCTAGATGATTAACAAACCAATAAACTCTAGATTTAATAGATCAATTGGTATAAAAATACTAAGCTAAGCAATTGTTTATTCAATTATTCAAAACATGTGTGTTCATGACTATTCATTAAAAATTCATCAAATTACAAGATTATAAAGAAAGATTTCATGCATACAACTCACAAACTTCCTTCTCTATCTAGATCTACTCACACATATTCACAAAAATGAGATTTGCACAATTGTTCATCATGATTCTTATAATTAAGTAATTATGATCTAAAATTCAAAACAAGAGATTAAAAGAAAAATAGATCAAACCGAGAGTGGGAAGACCAGTCAATACCTTCCTTGAGTCGATTCGAAGCTTTTATTTCCCCTTGATTCAAGCTAGAATCAAGTATTTCGTTTTTAACCCAAATTATCCCATTTTTGCTCACTTTGACTCAGCTCAAAAATTAGAGATCAAAAAGCTTTGAAACTCATTAATGATGATGTTAGAGGAAGAAGGAGTGTTGTGGAGAGTGGTGTGAATATGTACAGTGGTGTGGATGAAAGAATGAATGAGGAATGAATGAGTAATGAGTAATGGATGGTTTTATAGAGGAAGAATGGCTGGTGGAATTGAAGGGTATTTCAGGGATCTTCATTATCTCAAATCGGATCTGACATGTACCAAGGACAAGCTGGAGAAATTTGGTTAAATAATTTTCAGATTTGTTAAATATTTCTGGTGGAAGAATCCTCACTGTTCTGAAGAGATGAAACATGACATTGTGTGAGAAACCATGGAGAATTTGACTCCGTTCTTAACCAGCTTCATCTTGGCCTCAAATTCCGACCATTAGAGGAGAATGTTTCGTTCTAGTTCAAAATCCACTCGACGACAAGCCATCCAAACACTCTTCAATCATTCATGACTTCATTTACAAGGTTTCTGTACCATTTGAGCTCTTAATTCTTCACGAAACTCCAGTTTCATCAATGGCGCCAACATAACTTTTCAAATTAGAACTTATCATTTTGTCAAGCAGTTGGTTTGCACAACTTCAAATGCGAATATCTCACTCAATCTTGCATCATTTTCGATGTTCTTGGTATAGTTAGAAAGAGGAAAGAGAGAAGAAGAGAATGGGGTTGGTTTTGTGACAAATTATGGTCTGTAAAAAAATAAGATCTCGATCTTTGCTTCAGCTCGTGGTCAAATCACATTCATGGCAGACTTGGGTTTTTGGCGTTTTGTGCCTTGTCGCTGTATTTTCTCTTTTCTTCATTCACTTCTAGAAGAACTTCGACTACATTCATTCTCCTTCTTGCTGATACTACCACATAGCCATTTGCATTTCGCTCTATGTTCTCATTGATCATGTTTAAATGCGGAGATCACTCATAATCTCTCGTTGGGTAAGATCATAAATTTCCTCTCACAAGTCGTAGTTGTTGCCTCTCTTCTGCAATGTCTGACTCTTGGATTATGTTTCTACATATAATTGTTTACGCCACAAACTGTTCCACCCTTTCTTTTCATCATGTTTTGATTTTTCTTGCTAGATTGGTCAGTTTTATATGAAGTTCCGGCAGAGAGTTTGCCGTTCCGTTACAATCCAATGCCTGCTTCACAAGATCTAAAAAATTCAGGATCTTTAGCATCCAGTTGTCGTGTTCGGGAAAGTGAATTCTCACTAAGCAGAGATGATTGCTTTGTCTAGTCTTGCGATTGACGGGCATTCCTACCCATTTGCCACGTAAATGCTCTTTCTCTTAATGCTAAGTCAGAGAGATTCCATCTAGTCAGATTTTGCAGGAGAATTTGTCCATTTGCCTAGTTTAATGTAGACCCGTTCCTCTCATGCAATCCTAATGTGACGTTGAAGTCGCCCAGAAGGATCCATGGATCATTCATTGTCTCCCTCAAGAGAGATGTTGTTGATGACGTAAACACTTGACACCCAAATAATAGTCCCTTTCAGTTGTACCGATATCATGTACTCTCCTTTGAAAGAAGAAATTAATTCTAAGACATATTCATCCCAGCCAATCAGAACCCCCCCCCCCCCTTTGGTGCCCATTGCCTCTAATTGTACTATTCCACGGTATCGGCTGCCAACAATTTCACGTAGTTATCTTAAGGAGAATTCCTGCATCATCATCTCTTGAAGGGCGAAAATGTGAGGTTTAGATTCATAGACAGAGTCTTTGACCGTCACTCTTTTGTCTTTGTCATTCAATCTCCGCACGTTCCACGAGAAGAAAGAAGGGAAGTTTACATTCATAAAGATATAACTGCGTTCCGTGAGATAACACAGACAAAATACTCCGCAGAGATACAGACGCAAACAACCAAAGGGTCCGAGACCCCTCACAAAATACAACGAACCCAGTACTGATCCCCACTTCACCACATCACCCCACAACATACAACAAAAAAGATCATGAAAGTACACATTAAGTTATAAAATATCTACTAATTGATGAGAGAGTTGACATCAATCAGCTCGCCCTTAAATCCCTCCTCTTGCACATTGAGAGTGGCCACTACTGGCTAAATTGTAGGGGTAAAAACGGGTCGCGACCTGTATTCGTAACTGCAAAAATATTTATATTCGAAAAAAATTATCCGTATCTGGCCGGATACATATATGGATACGGTATTGCATATGGCTAATAATATCTGAACGGGTATGGATAATATCCATATCCGGATAATTATAATCTGAATACTATCTGTTTTCGACATTTCAATATAATATTGGATATCAAATATATATATATATATATATATATATATATATATATATATATATATATATATATATATAATGATATTTTTAAAATATTTTAGCCTTTGTCATTTTTGAATATTAATAAGGATATTTTTCCAAATCCAACAATTTATTTATTACTCTTTTGAATGTTGTTATAATTTTATTATTTTGTTGTTGTTGTTAATAGTGAAATATATATTTGAAAGAAAACGCAGTCCATCTATATTTCGATATCTGATAAATATCCATATTCATATCCGATAATATCCAAACTGAATCCGTATCCGGATCCGTATTCTATCCGGATCCGAAAAAATAATACGGATACGGATAAGATATGAGCCTGATCCGAACCGATCTGAACCGTTTTCACCCATACTAAATTGTCTCATGTCACTGCTCTAGCTCAAGGATCTTGGTCTTCAATTCCTCTGACGGTTCAATTTCGTATTTAGGCATGAGATTAAAGATATCGCGCACAGTTAGCAGCTGTTGTCTGATTCAACCCTTCATCGAGTCTTCTTCAATGGCAAAAGTTCCCCTCTTGATTCTGTACCGGCTGTTTCGGTAACTTCCTCCTTTTGTAACTTCTTATCGGTGCGGTACTCGATTCTCCAAATTACGTGATTTGCGCCTTCTGAATGGCTCCTTGGTAGATTTCCTCCATTTTCTTTCTCAAGCGGTTGCTTCTTCTAGGATCCGACGACTAAGTTTGGTAGGTGAAGATATTTTTGAGAGAGGTTCTCGTGACCAGAGAGGCATCTTCTTCGTAGAAGGGAAAAGATGGGACGGTGTCAGAGAAACAATTATCGTCGTCGTGGTTTCTGCGAGGACTTCGTCGTAAGAGCAATGGGCAGAGAATAATAAAGGAGGCGAATAAGGAGGCGTGAGCTTCAGTTCTTTCGATTTCTTCTCACGAGATGGACTCATGACAATCGGCCCACAAAAGAGAGAGAAAGATATAGAAATAGACAAGGCAAGAGGGGAGCGATGAGCCCAAATAGTTGGTTGAATCTATCCTGCTACTAAATGAATTAAATATTGGGCCGAGCACATATTTATACATGGACCATAATATATTAAACCTGGACCCTCCATAGCAATATTAAAATATTTAGATAATAGTTGTTGAAAGACCCTAAAAATAATCACAGGGGCATGTTGATTGTACTCTGACAACCCCTCTCTCTCATTCATCCGACCGAACCAAAATAGAGACTTGTGCAACGCCTCATTTCATTTCTCATTAATTACTGTCACATCCCAATTTGAAATCTCTTCAACAGTATCGAGATTCATTTCCTTCTGTTACATGCTCGTACCTTTTCCCAAGGCTTTAGCTGTAAAATCTCACTCCCTCTCTCCAGTTGCAACGGATTGGATGTGTCCATTATTGATGCAACTCTCTGCATTGATCGATCTGTCACTCTTAATCTGTGCAACAGGCTGTGAATAAACTAATTTTTTGTTGCATTCAACCCTTCTCCACACCTGAGAGTAGGACGTCGCCACAATATTTTGTAGCGACCTGTGCTAGTTCACTGACCTCCACAGAAGTGTGATCTGCCCTCCTTCCGGATTGAGAAACGGTTGTTGTTCTTCTCTTTTCTGGGAGTCATCGCCCCCCCCCCCCCCCCAAATTGCTGGTGTGTTGAACACAAGGTAATCCTCATCGTTATATTGTTCTTGATCATTTCGACTTCCATTGCCCCAATAAATGTTGAGGACAACCCCATTTTCTATTTCATAGTCCGCATCAGGAAGTTGAGGCATATCCACTCCCTGTTACACCGGTTTGTCCCATTCTGAAAAAGATCTTCGATACATAATGACCTCTCTGACCGCGTATGACCCAAAGCTTGATTGGAAATCACACTGATTGTCGCATTCTGGCGGGAAATACCACAAGACATTGTAGCGATGTGCAAAAACCGACACCATTGTTGCAAGGTCTTGGAAGTTCCAGAATTGAAGAAAAGATGTAATTAGCTTAAGTTTTACTTTGTTACGACACGACGCTCCCCGATCCCCATGTGGACGTCCATTGTTGGATACAGACCAGTGTCTCTTCATCGATGTGGTACCTCGTCTAGTACCCTCATCATCTGATCCTCCGTGTCAAACAGGATGATGAAGTTCGCCGGTTTTCCCGCTCGGTATATGAGGTATGACTGGTCGTCTCCCCCATAATGTCTGATTAGTTTTGCCTTGATTTCCGACATCAACAACGGTCAAAACGGTCTCACATGTACCGTCATGAAGGCTGCCTTGCGAAGGAATTGCATGTGCTGAGTTAGGTGTCCATCGTCAGGAATAAACACCTCTTGAGAACTAGGTCTATCTGCTTACAAGTAATGGAGATAATTATCTATGGTTTGTGCTTTAATTGGTAAATATTTGTTAATTTGTTTGGTATTTGAATTTAATGGAGCTGTATTCCTTTTATAGCAAAATCTCATTGAATGCCCTTGAATGCACATGAGAGAATCTCTACATTGAAGTTCTAAGATGCGTGGTGGATAAATATTTATAGCATCGTTTGGTGGCTGAGTTAAAGAGGGAATGAAATTCAGTTGAGCAAATGCTACATTTCCTTCTTGCAAAAGTTTTCTCCTAGATTTTCTTGAAATTTCAATCCATCCATTCTCTCTCTTCTTAAATACTCTGGATCTCCTTCTATATTGAGCGATTGATGGTGCATTTAGAACTTCTCAGGGTTTGATTGGATTTACATTTAAGATCTGGTTATATTCTTTTTGTTCATTAATGGCGGGAGATCTACTTTGTTCCTTCTCCATCTGGCCACTGTTTACTGCGTGTAGCTTGTGTTGCTCATGCTCCGCCGGAATATTTCCTCTTATGTTGTAGATTTGTTGAAGAGATATCCTAATTGTCACGACCATCGTCCATTCAGTGTCGGCATTGATGTCTCTTTCAATGCTCCCCTTCATCCTCTCGTCTTCTTCTATTAAAACCCAATCCGGCAGATTAATTAACTCGTTCCCACATAAAGCTACTTTAAGTTTCTTCAGATTGTGTTTTATTGCATAAAGAATCCACACAAGACCAATAGTTCCAGATATTTTGGTTTCACTATCAATTCCGAGGGCGTGAAGGTCAGTGGTATCATCACGGAGACACAAAAACATGCTTATGAAATTCTCAAACCTCTTAACATCTATCCCCTTATTTTCGGAGGTTTCTTCGCCTTTAAATTCATGATCGTTGAAGTCTAAACATGACACAAAGGTCTAGAGCTTGAGTCACCTCATGTTTGTATCAACTCTGTAGTCTTCAATCATGACAAGATATCTATAAGCAGGGAATCAGACAGATTGCTTAGCCGGTCTGAGTCCTCAACCCTCATCTTCTTTTTATTCATTGTAGCTGCATCTAATCGAACATCAATAAGCACTGATTCAAAAGATGACAACAAAAGTCAGTAAAAATGAAGATGTGAGAAATAATAAGTAGGTCAAAATCAAATTAACTCCTAAAAAATAAAGACCTCTAAATCAAGAAGAAATAACCAATCAAATGATCCAAAAATCTGACTTACAGTCCGAATCCAAACCGTTGATTTTGAGCGCCAACCAGAGGAGATTTGGGGTTGAGAGAACTAAGAGAGAGAGGGAGAGAGGAGAAACAAAACCCTAAGCAAGGTATGCTGGTCGCTGGACTGTTCTGAACTCCTCAATCTATCTTGATACAATTATTTTGAAAAATAATTAAACAAATAGTATTCTTTTGAAAATAATTAAGAAACTACCATTTCTGCTACTATCTCTATTCCACCACTAATAGTGGCGAAACATAATATATTTTTTAATTTTTCTTAAAAAATCTTAATTAGGCTAAAAAATATTGTTCCACCATTGATAGTGGCGGAACAGGTTAAAGATTTAATTTTCAGTGATCATTAAGTGTATTCTGAAAAAAAAAAAATACTGTTCACTGTTACGCCACAGAGAGTGGCGGAACAGTGTTTTTTTTTATATTTCAATTTTTTTTTTGATAAATTTTCAAAGTCTTTTCAGGGGCAAAAAAAATATAAAATAGCTAAAAATTAAAAAAATTAATCTATTCCGCTAAACAGAGGCTGTTCCGCTAAGGGTTCTGGCAGAACACGCCCGGGCCATTTAGCAGTCTTAAATAATCCTAATTAGGAGAAAAAAATGGCCCGGGCGTGTTCCGCAGAACCCTTAGCGGAACAGGTTAATTTTTTTTAATTTTTAGCGTTAACTGCAAATTTAGAAAAGAAATTAGTCAAAAAATAAAAAAAATTTTGTTCCGGCAACAAGCTTGGCGGAACAACCTATTTTATATTTTTTTTGCCCCTAAAAAGACTCTGAAAATTTATCAAAAAAAAAATATATAAAAATATAAAAAAAAACACTGTTCCGCTCCGCCATTCTATGTGGCGCAATAGTGAACAATATATATTTTTTTCTTTTTTTTTGCAGAATATGCTTAATGATCACTGAAAATTAAATTTTTAACCTGTTCCGCCACTATCAGTGCCAGAACAGTGTTTTTTAGCCTAATTAAGATTTTTTAAGAAAAATTAAAAAATATACCATGTTCCGCCACTATCAGTGACGGAACAGATTCTGTTCCGCTAGAGATACTAGTGGCGGAAATGGTAGTTTCTTAATTATTTTCAAAAGGATGGTATTTGTTTAATTATTTTCCAAAATAGTTGTATTTAAAAAAAAAAAAAAAAATCGATCGATGTCTATAAGAGCCCGGCCCAAGAAAATAACCCCATTAATCTAGCGAGTCATAAAATTACGGGTCTCAAATCTACAATTGAGTTAGCTTTGGACCCGTTTAAGATTCACCGCTCGGAACAATGATCCGTTTACACTCTACATTACAGCCTCTCCTCTTCGTTTCGCTCGGCGGTGCCCT
The DNA here is from genome assembly GCA_027726005.1 of Juncus effusus. Lineage (NCBI taxonomy): Eukaryota > Viridiplantae > Streptophyta > Magnoliopsida > Poales > Juncaceae > Juncus > Juncus effusus. The sequence goes on along the minus strand of CM050890.1, from coordinate 6,295,655 downwards.
GCCTTCCCCGTTCACTGTGCGTAGCAAAACTGCAAAATCAAGGAAATAATGGCGCCGAAGACGAGACGGTCTCCGTCGCCTGATCCCGACGGCATCTTCTCCGGCATGGTTGTTTTCCTCGTCCCTAAAGCCGTTCAAGCTCGCCGTCTCCAGGTTTTCCCTCTCCCTCTCACACACACACACATAACACACAAACATACTGAAGGAATGAATGATGCAGGTGTGGAGACAGAAGCTTATTCAGATGGGGGCAATGATTGAGGAGACAATTTCTAAGAGGGTCACGCACATTCTAGCTATGGATTCTACTGCTCTACTGCATCAAGTCAGCCGTGACCAGTTGAACGGGTTTAAAGGGGTGAGCACAGACACAGAGTATTTGCATTTGTTGATTTCTGTATATTCCAACAAATTAGTTTATTTTTGTGCAATTTAATCTAATTAGCCAATTCTCTTGGCTAATTTGACCTTGTAATGAACTTTTTTTATCTCCTTATATATTAATTGATGGCACCCAGGTAAAACCTGGGGGCTTCTATTTCAAAAAAAAAAAAAAACAAATTAGTTTATTTTATGGTGAAAAATGGAAATAAAAGAAGAGGTTTTTGGTAATACACTCTCTTGTTGTAATGCATTCTCATATCATAAGTTTACGGCTTGTAAATTGGCTCAGCTGCTCATTGATATCCTTTGGTCATTTCAGCGTGTACTTTGCTTCCAGTGGCTTGAGAACTGCCTCAAGGCTGGTGAGAAATTGCCTGAGCATCAATTTTTATTAAACTTTGGTGAATCAAAAACAGACAACAAGCTTTCAGAGAGCCTATGTCCAGAACCGCCCAAATCTACTAAAGATTCTGATAACATGCAACAAAATACAAAGAGAGTGAAAAGATCTGGAGAAGATGAAAAAAGTACAAGTGGTAATTATAGAGAAGATAATCATGTAGATAAATATTCAGATGTTGAAAAGAGACCAAGTCCAAGTCCAAGTGTCAAAAGTCCTACTGGATCTGAAGATCACGATAAAGCAAAGGCAGAGGTACTTTTATATTACTACACAATTTACTAAAAACATTGATATTTTACTTTACTTTTTCATATTATTTCTATTCGCTACATTACTACAGAAACATTGATATTATATTCAACCTCACTATACTGTATTGTGCTTAAATTGTATTTTCTATTTCGATTTTGTAAGGCAGGTGCCGCTGACCACTCCTCTCCATATAGTCCGCCGGATCTTAACAGAAATATTACTCAGATATTTGGGAAGCTTATTAACATTTATAGAGGTAAAAAAAATATTTTTTTTCCTACCCTAACAGTCATTTTATATGTTTTCTAACTACTCTTTTTCTTTTTTCATTTTCTTGACTTGTTAAAAGCTCTAGGAGATGATCGAAGGTCGTTCAGCTATTACAAGGCTATCCCTGTGATTGAGAAGTTGCCATTCAAAATTGAAAGTGTTGACCAGGTCAAACATCTTCCTGCTATTGGAAAATCACTGCAAGATCATGTGAGCCATTAATTTGATTAGAATTTTCATTATTGATTCAAAATCAGTTTCTGGTACTATTTATTTTTTTGAAAAAATGGATGTTGGAATAGTGGTGTAGTTTAATTTGTCAAGGAACGACTGTTTTATGGAACGATTAATTGGATTTTAATGCAGATAGATGAAATAATCAATACGGGCAAGCTATCCAAGTTAGAACACTTTGAGAATGATGAAAAGGTAATTCCTCATGTACCTTTATTGAGCAATGTATAAGTCAGCTAGTATTTATTCTCAAGAATACAAAAACTCAGTAATTTCCGAGTGGTTATTTATTTATTTTTTGAGAAAATTTGGAGAGGTCTTAAGATCCCTCTTCCAAATGTGAAACTTATGTGAAACTTTCATACATCCGAGTGGTTATTTGTTTGATTTTTTCCAGGTGAAGACTGTTAGTCTTTTTGGTGAAGTATGGGGGATAGGTCCAGCGACAGCTCTCAAATTATATGAAAAGGGGCATCGCACACTTTTTGATTTGAAAAATGATGATTCACTTACTCATGCTCAAACAATCGGATTGAAGTACTTTCACGATATTCAACAAAGGATTCCACGCCATGAGGTGAAGTCTTTCACTCGGTTTTCTTTTTCTTTTTTACTTTACTTTTACCATTGTTGACTTCACTTATGATAGGTTAAGGAGATGGAGAAGCTTTTGCAAGATGTTGGTGAGTCTATTCTGCCTGGGGTAAGAAACGGTTATCGTTCATGTACATAAATATTTCTGTTATGTTTGAATGAATTTGGTCTTTTATTAGGATATTTGATTGGATTTTTGATGTGAAGGTAATGATTGTCTGTGGAGGATCCTATAGACGCGGAAAGTCATCTTGTGGTGATATGGATATTGTCATAACTCATCCTGATGGAGTAAGGTAAATATAAAATGTCATTCATTCAAATTATATAAGACTGGCTTAGTAATCGTTGTTTCGAATTAGTAGATTAGGGATGGATAATATTCATTATGGTTTTATTCATCTAAATATATTTTTTCTTTTTGTCAGTCATATCGGCTTCTTACTGAGGTTTGTACAGTCTTTGAAAGATATAAACTTTTTGAGGGAAGATCTCATCTTTAGTGTGCACAGCATTGAGGTAAGATTGAGACTTGAGATTTAATCTGATTTAGTTTCTTTTTGTTAATTACGTAATTTCTTCTGTTAAAACATTATGTGGAGTAATAATTTGACTTGACCTTCACAGCTCATATTGATTGTTAAAACATATTTTAGCATCATTTAAGGAGACATTTTCTTGATATATAAAATGAAATAATTAATGGGTACATATTGTAAAAATAATGAAGGGAACAGATAGTGGTGTAGATACATATTTTGGTCTATGTACTTATCCTGGTAGAGAGCTTCGTCATCGAATTGACTTAAAGGTAAAACTACTTTAACTTTTGATAATTTGTTTGAGACTTTCGTGTCTGCATTTTTTTTAACATTAATATAGTGAAATTAATATTAGTTCTTTTACAGGTCTATCCGAGGGAAAGATATGCCTTTGGTTTGATAGCGTGGACTGGAAATGATGTACTAAACAGAAGGTACAGTACTTATGATGAGTTTTCATCAACCTAATAGTTTTTATAATTTACTAAATAAGTAATCACAGTAAATGTGTAAATCAAGAGAAAATATCTCTGAAAATGATCTCAGAGTTTTTTCCATATGAACTGCAGGTTGAGATTACTAGCGGAATCGAAAGGTTACAGACTTGATGATACTGGGCTCTATCTTGCAACTCCTGGCAGTTCTGCAAATCGGGTACCAAAACTTAGTTTTTTTCCAAATTTTTTGGTAGGGCAACTGAGATAACATATATGCCTGTCCTGGTACAGAAATGAACTAATAAACAGTAGAAGCAAAGCACATTAATTATTCTGTTTGAATGGCTATTTGTATGCACGTGCAGGGTTTTAAGTCGGGCAAAATGGTTCACTGCGATACAGAGAAGGATGTTTTTGATGTCCTTGGATTTCCATACCTCCAACCTCAAGAAAGGAATCTCTGAAATTATCAATCTTTAGCCCGAATAGTTTAGTGTTTGTTTGCAAAGCTAATATTTTGTATACCTTTTGTATGCTTGTACAGTTAATCTAGATTACGTGCAAAATCAGCAAGTTTTTTTTTTTTTATCATGAATCACTTCTTTCTTTCTTTTTTTTAGTAAAACACTTCCCATAAGCAGAAAATATCAAAATATCCACTATGAAACAAAATAATTATAGCATACACATAATATAGAAATGAAATAAATGCACAAAATTTGTTCTTTGAGAAATGAAACGCCGGTATTAACCATTCAATACAAAAGAGATAAAAGAAAACATTTTTATACTATACATCCTGAAACTCAGTGATTCAAGCAAAAACACATGAACCAACTTTTCTATTCGTGTATCCTTGAAAAACAATCAAAAGAATTGGGTACCGCTGCGGCCTCCAAGCAGCTCATCCCTGTCAATAAACCGGTCAAGCAATTTCTTGTCTTGCATGACAATGCACTTGTCATCCTTCCCAAACCAATCGTACCGATTCTTCGCTACATAGTCATAGACAGCGTCTCGTACCGGTGTTGGTATAATCATGAGATGGCTCAAAGCTGAGTATGGAAATGGCAAGTATGATGCCACTTTCAGTGCAGCTGTACAATATTTACCACAATGTTTCAGTCTAGTTACCAATCAATAGATTTAACTATCAACTCATCTAACATCTGATGTGATGATTGATGAATACTTCCTCATAATGCAATTTTCAAGTGAATTATAAAATAAAATTATATATAAAATAGAATAATAACCTGCTGAGCCTTGGAAATATTGATGGAGTCCTTCAATAAAGAGAACACGGCGAAGTACGTCTTCTCTTTCAAGACCAACCAGCCCCAGATACGGTTCGGCAGCCCTCGATTGGACACAGCAAAACTTTATCTTCTCATACTTGTCTGTTTTAATTACCCACTTTACCCCTGTAAAAATCACAGTAAATAGTAATACTTTCACATTGTCCATGGCATGGCGTTGGGTGGGTCATTCAAAGAAGAATTTGTTGTAATAACTTAATTAAGACTTTTAAGAGGAGCAAAGCAAACCAAACCGCTGTGGCAGAGATGGCAAACGCCGTCATAGATGAGGACACGCGGCTGCAGGAGATTGGGCGCAGCAGAAACAGAAGATGCAGCTGCCTTCGGAACCACAAAATCCTCGTCGGAATCAGACGCCGCTGAGCTCCTCGAATAAGATCCCAAAGAGGCGGCGGATTGACAGAACGGCGGCGATCTCAGCCTTGAACTCTCCGCCACCGCCCGGTTCAGAATCAGAGCTCGACGGATCATATTCACGGCAGAGAGAGAAGAGTCGCTTTACTTCTTTTCTTTTCTTTCCTGGTTTCTCTTTTAAACCCAAGTCAGAAAATGACTTGTTAATGGCCCAATATAGTAAAAATAAGCTCAATGGATCCTTTATGGTAAAATAAAACCCGATCCCGTAACAATTCGTCTTCGTCTCTTACAAACTGGTTGGGGGATGATATTTTGAGAGCATATTTCTTATTCTGAGAGCTGAGAAAATAAGAAATAAACATCATCTAGTTGAGGATGCGCTCTCAGAATAAGAAATATGCTCTTAGAATATCACCTCCCAAGCTGGATATCCTTTTTTACACTCCCAGGTTCTAGACAGCGAAAAGGATGAAGCTAATGCTTGCTCAAGCCAGAGCTCCATCTCCTTTCCCTCCCCTTATTACTCTTTCAGTACCTTCTAGAAGATCCTCTATCCAACTTCAGAAACTGTCTACTTCCACCTCCTTTCACTCTTCTGTTCTGAGCTTGCATTTCTCTAGAGGAAACTTTGCGGAATTCGGATTCTGTAATTGCACGAAGTTGGAATCAGGAGGGTTTTGGGAAGAACCGGATGATGGGTCTGGTAGTGAGTTTGAAGAGTCGGAATCTGAAGGTTATGAAGACGAGGCTAATTGCTCACCATATGAACTGGACCTCATTAAAGGTTTTGTGTGATTAAAATTTCTTCTCTTGGTTTTAGAGTAGGGTTCATTAAGACAGCCTAAAAAATAGAGTAGGGTTTGGGGTTTAACTGAATCAGTCATTCTGGCCTTGTATGCTTAATTGCAAATTAGAGTCCTGAATGAAGGGGATCAGATTAGCACGCAATTAAATTTGTTGATTCTTTCATCTTTGATCAATTTGATTTCTTATTTCATGCAGAAATTGGGCAGCTTTTGACGCCAGAAGAGAAGGCTATTTTGGACAATAATAAGTTTCCAGACCTCAGTAAAATCTCAACAGTTGCGCCCTTCTTAGAATTTTGTTACTTATTTTCTTAATTAAAATCTTGTTAGGTAACAAAATGTCTGTTTCAAATTTAACTCCAAGTACTGATATTTGCTAACTAAATGCAGCGGAAATGGCATCCATTGCACAGTTATGCCTTGTCAATCCAAATACCTCTAATGGATAGGATGCTTGAGAGTGGTGTTGACATTAATTCAGTAGACAAGGTAAAGTTTTCTATTTACTACAAATATGAATAATTTTTTAAGCACTTGAAAAAAAATCAAAGATTTATTATTATTTGTTAACATATGATTCTTGGTAAAAAGAATTCAATTTATTACAAATTTGGATAATTTTTTGAACACTTGGCAAAAAAAATCAAAGTATTATTTGTTAACATAGGATGGCTTGACACCGCTCCATAAGGCTGTGATGGGTAAAAAGGAGGCTGTTATTAGTCATTTACTAAGAAAACAGGCGAATCCTCATGTTAGAGACAATGTACGAATATTACATTTTTTTTTCCTTGTAATATGTTTACACATCTACATTGTGAAAATGCATCGATTTTAACATTATTTTATTGCAGGATGGTGCGACTCCATTGCATTACGCGGTTCAAGTGGGAGCCATGCAAACTGTGAAGTTACTAATCAAGTATAAAGTTGATGTCAATGTGGCAGATAATGTAAGCTGATTTGTTTTTTCATTTTTGTTTTATTGTGCATATTTATATTTTCTTTTCATTTTCTAAAACAGGAGGGGTGGACTCCATTGCATCTAGCAATACAAGGTAGAAATAGGGACATAGCAAAGGTGTTGCTTGTGAATGGTGCTGATGGAACTAGAAGAAATAAGGTATATGGCACAAAGGAGACTAAAGAAATAATTACTGTTATGCAATCTTATTTGTTACTCGTAGTATTGTTTGGTTAAGGATTTTTTTTTTGTTTTGAATATCAGGATGGAAAGATGCCTTTGGATTTAAGTTTGTGCTATGGAAAAGATTTCAAGTCGTATGATCTTGCAAAGCTATTAAAACTTGTTCCCGCAAATAGAGATCCTTGATTTACTTTCATTATGACAAAAGGAGATGCAAATCCTGAAATTATGTTCTTAGGCAGCAATGTATTTGATGGATTCTACTTATGTAATCTGTTCTTTTGTATAACAATATAGAATCAGCTTACTGAAGGATTAATTCATTAACTAGGTATTAATATACACTTTACTTTCACCTATTCCGCTTGAATCTTAGCTCTCTTGGCTTCAACAATCATTATTTGAAAAAGAAAAAACATTAAAAAAAAGTATTCAAATACAAAAAAAAAACATTAATTATGACAAAAAATAACACGAGAAGAAACATCTCATAAATAATATCCCCTCACAAGATACCAAACAGCAAACAAATCCTACTTAGGTAAACAAAACCTCATTTAATACTGCAATCGAAATCCTGAATACGCAAACTAAACCTCACTTAAAACATTAGCACAATCAAAATCCTAAGCAGGCAAGCAAACTAAACCTCACTCACTAACGCAATCCGCCTATAAATGGCCATAAAAGTCTGGCCTTCATTCCTAGCAACCTTCTTCCCCTCTTCACTAGACGAAGTCAACAATTCAACGACCGGATCCCTCTCAATCTCATCCTCTCCAACGGCCTCAAACAAAGGGTGCTTTTCCAAGCAACTCTTCATCCACTCACCTAACTCCTCCACATCCGTTATCGTATAAATTATCCCTCCCAATTGCATCACGTAAGCGTATTCATCTAGAAGCTGAACGCTTATCACTCTCCTGCGGTGGTTCTTCTCCTTGAAATGAGGGTCCGGAAAGAGAAAAAACATTTTGGAGAGCTGGCCCTTGTTGAAGTAGTTTGGTATGTATTTCATGGAATTGGTGCGAACTACTGAGATGTTTTGGTACAGTCCTGGATTTGAGTCTCTCAGCCCCTCTATCCTGTCTTTCACATACTCCGTTACCTAAAAAGATATTACTTCTCATATTAATTCGTCATAAATATCGTCTCAGTACTAGTAGGCACAAAACCCTAATTTTAAATTATAATTAATAGAAACCTCTAGTTAACACAAACAAGACCAAATTGAATCAAATTACCTTATCTCTTAGTTCCATCCCGATCATTAGAGTATCAGGGAAAAGCGGCGACAAGCTGACAAGTAATCCCCCAAATCCGCAACCGACATCAGCGAATCGAACCATAGGTTTGACGGAATTCTGAGTTGAGTCCTTGGGGAAGAACTGGGGATAATGGGCAGAATAATCAACATCGCAAGGACTAATCGGGACAGGGAAGTGCGAGTCGCTGAGCGGATTGCTGTGCGCCCTAGCTCTGTAAAACCGTTTTCTCGGAAGCCGCTTGTTGCCCTCTGACATGGCCGTTTCTCAGGTAGATTATACAGAAAACAGCTCTATTATTTAAACTTCAGGGTTTTAATCGAATACCTCGTGTGAGAGAGAGAGGCCGTCGAGAGAATATTGGGGGAAAATCTTGGGGTTTCATAAATCCGAAATCAGATTCTATATACAACTCAGGATTTGAAATCAGTCATATACTTAACTCGGGATTTGAGGACTTGGTTTGGAGGTCTCTTCCCTTGCAAATACTTTGGGCTGGGATTTTGGACCTCAAATGACTGATGAACACTGTTGGGTTTTGACTCTTGACTTATTACCTCACAAACCCTTGATAAACAGTGTTGGGCTTTGCTCAGTGAATTATCACAACATTTGCTCTCTATTTTAAAGTAAAACCCTGCACAAAAACCTATTTTATTTAAGATAAGAAATGTTCAAAGAGCCAACTGGCTTAATTTAATCTTCATCTGATGCTCTTGATCTCTTACTGATAGCACCAAAAGATTGATGCGTAAATATCTGACATAATGGCCTTTCATTCTCATGTGAGATGCTACAAAAATATGTATCATCTTTTTTTTTTTCATAATTATGCACTTTTGCAGTTTTGCTTGTATGTCCCTCAAATTGTGTAACTAAACTAAATAATCTTGTTTCTGTATGATGGTTTACAAAATTAGGTCCTTTAACTAGGCACTACATGCTATTAAAATACTAGAAGAGTTGCGCGTCCAATCAAATCGGGTCTTGATCTTTTGTTAAAAATATAATCTCATCTTTTTTACTGAAATTCACTGGAAAAGTAGATAAGAAATTACAAAAAGAGGTAAAGTCATGGCAAGAAAAACTACAAAAAGAAGGTGAAAAGAGGGTTCACATGGTACACAGAACCAACAAAGCCTTCTGATCTCCAGGCTTTTCTTAATTTGTTTTATATATTTCCCCATGCCACATTCTCTTGTGAATATTATAGTCCCAGTATGCATACCCTTTATATCAATCTCCTCCTTGTTAATATTGTATATCCTTTTTTTATTGGTTAATATTTTATATCCTGAATGAATTATATTTAAAAATTCCCTTTTGAACATACCTGCATCTGCATATGCATTGATGAAACTATATCAGAAAACAATACAGAACAATACAGAACCAAGTTGAGATGCCCCAATAATTCCCCAGTTATTATTTTCTTATCTTATAATTTTAATTTTTTATTTATTATAATTAATGCCCAATATTTAAAAAAAGACAGATGTGCAGAGAAGCAAGAGAACTAAAGACCAGATTTCTGCAATAACTGTACGTATATTCATAATTTAGATTGGATTATTTACTGGCAGACTCCAATTTCTTCAAGGACCATTATAGTTTATAGACAAACAAGGGTATGGGAATCTTATTGGGCCAATCTGATTTTAGGTGGATTTTCGCTTCGCTCCTGTCTTATCGTTCCTATTTTAATTTTCGAGTTGATTGTAGACTATTTTTGAGGCTAGCTTGCTCTTAAAATCACATAGCTTGAAATATATATGGTTTCTAAAGTACATGGCTAAATTGAGATTTTAAACTACGTATTTTCTTGATATTACTTGTTAGTTGTTAGTAAGACAAGATACCCTGGCAAATAGTAACTCAGCAGTTAGCACATGCATTAAACCACTGGAGGTGTTCAGCCAAAGAGAAGAACTTTTTGGGAAATCGGAAAATGGTCGTCCGTCAGTAAATATTAGGATATTTGGCTTTTCCGATGCATTGGTTGTATTGTATTTGACTGGATCCATGTCAGAGTTAGACCAATTTTAGGTTTTTGACAATGATCAGGATCCGACCCATCACTGAAATATTAGCAAAAACAATGGAGTATTATCAAAAACTAATTTAATGAAAAAACGCATTGCATGGAAAGAAGAAAAAGGAAAAGAATTTAAAAATCATAATTATTTATGATTTGTTCAAGAAAAACAAATCAGGAAGGATGGATATCGGATATAATAACCTGGAGGGAGCAATGATAAAACAAGATTTGGTACGTGACTTGATGGTCCTGAGTCCCCTGACTAAGACCAGACAGAAGGTGGGTTCACCCACAGCGAAACAAACCACATATTTGGATCCAGCCAACCAAATATACGAGTCCATCCTCAGCCGAGTGCGCAAATCCAATAAACTCCTCTTCTTCATGCCCTTCCAAACTTATTCCAGCCTCAATTTATTTTTCATTTAAGAATCTTTCAAAGCAAGAATTATGTATAACCAAAGGCTCCCTTTGGATGTGGGATAAGAGGTGTAATTAAATTTATGTAGAATTAGTATCCTAGGCGAAATATATTTATGCTAGGAAATGAATTATGTATTAAGACATTATTATTTATTCAATAAATATTGTTTCTTATATATCTGTGTGTATGAGTTGTGAATGTACATTTACATATCTTATATCAACCATTAATGATACTTCGGGTTCAGTCATCAGAATACGTGATTCTGATAGTAGAACCGTGAACCAACGAATAACATTCTAAACTGTTCCTAGTGATATGTAGGATGTTTATAGAGATAAACATACTTTAGGTAAGAAGTTACATATTCACACTATATTCGCAGGCTGGATGATCATTTTATGCTGATCATGGACATAGAGATATCGAGTCTGGAATATAGGTACATGTTAGAGAACACATACTGGACTGACCACACTATGAGAATATGCATGGTGTATGTCATTAGTGATTCTCATATGAATAGTGTGCTTGTTCCTACGACCTGAGGTCACCATGGATTCCTGTATGTGGAACTACATACTTTAATATGATCCTACGTCATCCGTAATGGGATGATCATTAGGGTCATCATTAGTTATATACTGAATCATGATGAGGAATGCGAGTGACCAAGATGGAATTTGTTCCTCTCGTCAAGAGGGAGATATCTCTGGGCCCCCTGATGAACTATGATTGAAGGAAATGCATGGCCATGCTCAAAATGGATTAACATGTGTTGTTAATATCATTTTGTATTTACTCAGTCTAATTATCGATCAGGAAAGAGACTTTGATCAAACTCAAGGATGACATACTTCTATGTCTTTTGATCAAGACATATATCGTAGAACAAAAGGAATAAGCAAATGTCTATTCAGATAGGTTTATGATCGCTGAACATTTCATTTAACATGGGTAGTCATGACACCAGTCTAGAGGTTACTCATGACTTACGATCTTTAGAAGATCGTTGCCAGCGTTAAATAGAACCTACACGGTCATACATAGAATAATGTCTAGTCGGGAAGGAAACACTCTCAAAAGGTTATACATATGATGTATAAAAGGGTGAAGGAAATAATCAATCATTGGATGATTGATATGATGGAATGTGTAAATCTCAGCATAGTTCCGTTGGCAACAGAACAGTTCCATTGCCAACGGAAGTTCCGTTGGCAACAGAACTCAGCCAATTCCTTAGCAGCAAAGTTTTCAGATTAGAAAACCGTATTCCGTTGGCAACAGAATAGGTCCGTTGGGAACAGAATAAGCTCTGGAATTAGGGTTTTAGTTATGTTAACTGAGCAATCCTTCGCCTCCCTCTCTACTATAAGTAGAGGGGCAGTCCCCCTCTATTAGACACACAATACAGAGCTTCCAGGCTGCCGCAATACAGAGAGAAAGAGAGAGAGCCTCCTGAAAGTATTTTCGGACTCGTCTAGCCGAGTCCGATTATTCCGACGATTCGAAGTTCGACGTGGATACGAGTAGAGATCTTCTACTTTGAAGACTAGCGAGCGATCAATTTCTTTACCCTAAGAGAAGCAAGGAGTTCGTTCGAGTCGAGCTTTAGGATCACGAAGGAGAAGGAAGCGAGGCGTAGCAGTTCAGACCTACATCCGCTGTAATCTCCCGGATCAGGAAGATCCGAGGTATAAATTTTAATAGTTAATTTTGTACTTTTATTCCCTTAATGATAATCCTAGGGAGGGTTGAACCCGTAGGTTCCGCTGCGCATGTAACATACATGGCTACGGGTTTCCCAACAATCTAGACGTAAGGACTTACGCCTCCTTATTCCTCTATTCTTGAATGGTGTTTGGTTAGATGATAGGTGTAAATATTAGGATAGTATTGTTAGAATATTTAGAGGGAATAGAGGAAGAAAAAAGAGTGAACGATTTATTGTATTATTGCTCTATTGTGAGATTACACATAGGCCCTATTTATAATACAAATGAGTTAATCTAAGCCATTAGTTAACTAGCCGTTGGAACTATTCTAACCACTCATTTAGTAATCTAATCCTAGCCATACATTGAGTAATCAACTCCTAATTATCTTCCTAATATTCTATCAATATATCCTAATACTCTATCACCCCCTCAAGCGAAACTAGTTCTCGAACGGTGTGCGCGTGATGAAGTAGTTGAAAACGTGGAGTAGACAATCCCTTCGTCAGAACATCCGCGATCTGATCCTTGGTGCTGATGAATTGGACGAGCAGTTGTTTTGAAGTTGTGAGCTCGCGAACGAAATGGAAATCGATGCTGATGTGTTTAGGGGGGAATGAAAAACCGGGTTTAGAGCAAGGTAGGTAGCACCAATGTTGTCGCACCATAGGACGAGGGGTCGTGTTTGAGGGATGTGAAGTTCGAAGAGAAGGGATTGGAGCCACACGATTTCTTGGGTAGCCATGGCAAGGCTACGATACTCAGCCTCAGTACTAGATCAAGAAAGAGAGATGTCGCGGGGTGTAGTTGGAGTCCTAGAGTGATCGTTCCTTTGCGATAGCGAAGAATGCGCTGTCTAATGTGTGGTTGTTGGGGAGTGCATGAATTGAGAGACCTTGTTGACGGCGAACGAGATTTCAGGACGTGTGATGGTGGCATATTGAAGGGCCCCAACAACACTTCGATAGAGAGTAGGGTTGTCCATGGGTTCGCCATCAAATTTGGAGAGTTGTTCTCCTGCAAGAATAGGCGAGGGGCAGGGTTTTGCGCCATCCATTTTTGCTTTTTGGAGGAGATTGAGGATATATTGAGGTTAGGAAAGATGAATGCCCTCGGGAGAAGTTTGAGCTTCAATGCCATGGAAGTAGCGAAGTGGGTCAAGGTCTTTGAGCGAGAATTGGGAATGAAGATCATTGATTCGAGTTTGAATAATCGAGTTATTGTTCCCAGTGATAAGGATATCGTCAACGTATACAAGAATGAAGGTGAGGTCATTATCCTTCTTGAGAATGAAGAGAGAGGGGTCGAAAATTGAGCTTGCGAAGCCAAGATTAGTGAGAGTGGATTTTAGTTTGTGAAACCATGCGCGAGGAGCTTGTTTGAGGCCGTAAAGCGCTTTGTGAAGTTGGCACAGATAATGTGGCCTAGTAGGGTCAGAGAAGCCTGGTGGTTGTTGCATAAAAACTGTTTCTTCGAGTTCTCCATTTAGAAAGGCATTATTTATGTCGAGTTGCCGAATAGGCCACAAATGATAAAGGGCAACAATAAGAAGAACGCGAATTGTTGTGGGTTTAACAACGGGACTGAATGTTTCAGTATAGTCGATACTTTCTTCTTGGTGGTATCCTTTGACAACAAGACGAGCTTTGTAGCATTGGATAGAGCTATCAGAGTTTTTCTTGATTTTAAATACCCATTTATACCCGACAAGATTTTGAGTGGAGTTGGGTGGTACTAAGGTCCATGTCTTATTTTGAAGAAGTGCATTAAATTCTTCTATCATTGCAGTTCGTCATTTGGGGTGTTTGTTTGCGTTTGTGAAGCAAGTAGGTTCAATTTCGTCAGGAAGTAGAGATGTTGAGATGGGATGTTTGGTGGAAGTTTAGGCGACAAAGTCGGTGTGTTTCTTGGCGTTGCGAGTGTTATCGCGTGTTCAAGTGACAATGAGATGAGTTGATGGTTGTGGTTCGGTAAGACAGGATGCGAAAGAGGGTGGTGGGTTGTTGTTGGAGTTGTTTTCAAGAAGAGAGAGATTAGTATGTTGAGATCTATGTGGAGTGGAGGATGACGGGTTTGTCGAGAGATGTTGAAAGGGAAAATGAGTTTCATCAAACACAACATGTCGACTAATGTATAGTCGATTTGTGGGAAGATAAAGACATTTGTAGCCTTCGTGAGAAGGAGAGTAACCGAGGAAGACACATGGCATGGAGCGGAGTTCGAGCTTGTGTGAGTTGTATGGCCTTGTGTAGGAAAAACACCGACATTCAAGAATTTGAAAGAATGAATAATCAGGTTCTTTGTGAAAAAGAATATGGTATGGAGAGGATTGTGGAGAGTTTGTGTTTGGAATGTTGTTGATTAGGTGGACAATACTATAGAAGATGTCATCCCAGAAGAGTTGCGGAATGGAAGCGAAGGCCATGGTGGAGAGGGAGAGATCCACGATGTGACGGTGTTTTCGTTCAACACGCCCGTTCTGCTCAGGGGTATGCGGGCAGGAAGTAATATGTGTGATGGAGGGAAACATTCGTCGAATTGGCAGAAACTCGGTGCCGCCGTCTGTTTGGAGTGTCTTAATTGATCGAGAGAGAAGATTCTCAATCCTTTCTTTGAAGAGGGCGAAGATTTGTGGTACCTGTGATTTAGAAGAGAAGAAATATATCCAAGTAAAACACGAAAAATCATCAATAAAAATTACAAAATAACGTGAACCAGACTGTGAAGTAACCGGAGAAGGCCCCCATACATCAGAGTGTACTAACTCTAAAGGCTCAAGAGAGCAAATGTCGGAATGTTTAAAACATAATTTATGCATTTTACCAACACAACAAGAATCACATAATGATATTTTATTAGCTGACACACTTATTTTATTTTGGGAAATTAAATTCCTAATAACACTAGATGATGTATGACCTAAACGTTGGTGCCAAACTTCGGCTGGTGTCTTGACACCAAAGAAGGAGGAAGGTTGGTTCTGAAGTGTAGAGGGTAGTCGATACAATCCATTATCTAAAGAAGCCTTGAGAAGAGGGGTTCTAGTTACCAGGTCCTTAATAAGACAAGAAGATGGATTAAATTCAATAATAACTTGATTATCTTTTGTGAATTGTGAGATGCTTATGAGATTTTTGGTTATTTGAGGGACATGTAAGACATTATTAAGTTTAAATGGCGTGTATAAGAATTAAAATAAGTTTGACTAAGATTTTGAATTTCCAAACCTGTTCCATTCCCGACACGAATTTGATCTGTGCCAAGATATGGAGTGTGTGAGTATAGGTTGGCGACGCCAAATGTAACATGATTGGTGGCGCCCCAATCCAAGTACCAGCCATCGGTGATGATTGGTGGAGCGTAGATCATATTGGCTTGAGGTTGGCGATTTTGGTTGCGCCAACGACATATCTCGGTAGTATGATCCGGAATTTTGCAAATTTGGTACCGGATCTTTTTATGAGTATTATTATTATTGTTATTATTATTATATTAGTATTATTATTATTATAGTGACGTTTGTCGCGATTTTTATTGTTGCTCCGATTATGAGAAAACCGAGTGTTGATAATTTGGTTGGTGAGTGCTTCAAGAAAAGATTGATTTGGAACTGGGCCCAAAATAGAGGATTGAGAGTGGCCAAGTTGGATATTGAGGTTATTTGGTTGGGAATAAAGCGGCTGTCCGTTGAGGATATTTGGTTGAGGTTGAAAAGGAGAGAAAGAGTAATTGGAGAAGAGAGATGCGGTATATCCAGCATTACCTCCAAATCTCGAACTCGAAATTGCCATTAGAGCGGATGGGAAGATCGATCGATTCCTTTCGATTATGAGTTCCTGACTTATCAAACTCGAGCAAAAGGCGGGAAATGAGGGAGAATCTGTTCATTGGTTGAAGGCTGTGACGAAGCTTTCGAACTCAGGACCAAGTCCGGCGAGACATAAATCAATTAGATCGGGATCCATAATGGAACATCCAATTGTGGCTAATTGATCAGCTAAGAACTTCTTTTGGTTGAGATAGTCAGAACATGACATACCTTGTTGTTTGAGAGTTTGAAATTGGAGTTTTAAATCGAAGCGACGAGCCTTGGAAGTGGATTGGTATCGATGACAGAGAGCTTGCCAGATTTCTCTAGTACTCGAGCAATGGATGAGGTGAGCTACGATCCCCTCCGATATGGAGGAAAGTAGCCAACCCAAGAGGAGTTTGTTATGTCAGTTCCATGAGTCAAAAACTGAATTTGCAATTAATTGAGGAGCCTGACTTGATGTAATTGTGTTGAGAATTTTAAGGGGTGATTTTTGCGATGAGTCGAGATAGGATTGTAAGCCATGGCCAATAATCAAAGTTTCAATTTGATATTTCCAAATTAGGAAATTATTGTAGTCTAATTTTGTTGCTATTTAGTGCGTAAATGTCACCAATTTTTGGGATCGAGAATTCTCGTAGGTGGCATCCGTTTGAGTGTTGGAATTGAGTATTTTTTATTTTTAGGCTTTCTTGAAGATTTTTTTGAAAAGAAGAAAAGGTAAAGATGTTTCTTTATGCTTTCTTGAAGATTTCTTGAGAAGAAGAAATGGTAAAGTTGGTTCTTTAGGGTTTTTTTGAAGATTTCTTGAGGAAGAAGAGGTAACGAGGATTATTTAGGTTTTATTGAAGATTTCTTGAGAAGAAAAAAAGGTAAAAAGGGCTCTTTAGGTTTTCTTGAAGATTTCGTGAATTTTAATATTTTGAGATTTTGAGAGGTAAAGGAGTTCTTGAGAGTTTTTTTGTTGTTGAAGGTTTTGGAGAAGAAAGTTTGAAAAGAAGAGTTCTTGGCGAGATATTTGAACAATTTAAAGAAAGAAAAAGATAGCTTCTTTGAGATATGTTTTGTGGTTAGGATTTTTATTTTGAGAGAAATTTTAAAGGAGAGAAGAAAAAGAGGAAGGATCTAAATGACGTTAGCCTTGCGCTCTTGATACCATGTTAGAATATTTAGAGGGAATAGAGGAAGAAAAGAGAGTGAACGATTTATTATATTATTGCTTGATTGTGAGATTACACATAGGCCCAATTTATAATACAAATGAGTTAATCTAAGTCATTAGTTAACTAGCCGTTGGAACTATTCTAGCTAGTCATTTACTAATCTAATCCTAGCCATACATTGAGTAATCAACTCCTAATTATCTTCCTAATATTCTATCAATATATCCTAATAATCTATCAAGTATTGATTTTAAAATATATTTTCTCCCAAATGACCAAACTGCCCTTGTTTTTGTATAAATGTTAAAATGCTATATTTAATTAACTAAACATAAATAATCATCTATAAGTACATCATAAAATTATTATAAAGTAAAAAATAAATAAATAAATATATATATATATATATATATATATATATATATATATATATATATATATATATATATATATATATATATATATATATATATTAACATAACACACATTAAAATAAATTAACATCATACCAAATAATATCTAATTAAAATAATGCATGTATGTTTAGATTAATACACATTAAATCGAAAGTACCTCAACTGAGATCTCAAATGAAAGAGATTTATATGACAAAACTATTTATGCAATTTATTTTTGGAGATAATAAATTATAATAGAAATATTTTAAATCTAAAAAAAAGGTTAGAGTTGTTAAAGGGGTATTTTCGGAATATTGGTTAGGCATAAAGTGGGCATAATCTTATCCCACCTCGACCCAGTTATTAACTTACACCTCTTATACCTTCTTATACCTTCTTTTAGTTCATGTGTTTGGCAAGGAATAAAAGGTATAGTTGAGTTATGCCTTTCTTATCCTCCATCCAAACGGGGCCAAATTGATTAAATACTATTATAAATAGGGAGAATTTCATATGTGCCATTAAAAAAACTTAAAATATCAAATTGGCCATTACAAAAGTGCTAATATCAAATTTGGCTCAAACGAAATCGTCGGATCTTCTCCAACTTAGAACAACCAAGGAACGTACTTCTACGATGGGCGGCCAAGGGTGTTAGCCGCTGGATGAGGTTCTGTTGAGAACCGGGGTCTCTTTACTTTATATATTTTCGGATCTTATTGTAATTATGATTTTGTAACATCATCAAGAATGTAACTTAACATGCGATCGCATGTGTTTACAATTAAAAAAAAGCAAAAAAAAAAACACAAAATCTATCAAATTTGGCCAAAACTTAAAACCATTCATTTTTTCTGTTAAAATTAATTGGACCAATCATAAAATGAAAATTATACCCCTTTTCAAATTTGTCATTCAAAAATTGCTAATATCGTACTTACCATACCCTTTTTCAAATTAATTACTTGAATGAAATTGGAGAGCAAAAAGAGATTACGAGAATAAAATTGTAACTTGAATAGGAGGAAGGGGACATCAAGGTTGAAGGGAAATACAAAATACGAGTTAGTGAAGAAGCTAGGAAAGAGAATCAGTAAACAAAGAAAAATAAAAGAGGAGTATTTTAGTCATTTAAATTAGATTAATGGGATAATTTCATATATGCCACTACAAAAACTCGAAATATCATATTTGCCATTACAAAAACTTAAATATCATATTTGCCATCAATAAAAACTTAAAATATCATATATGCCATTACAAACACTTAAAATATCATATTTGCCATTACCAAAATATTATATTTCATATTTGCCATCAAATTTACTCAAAATTTAAAACCATACATTTTTTACGTTAAAATTAATGGTCCAATCTTATATTTATCATTATACCCCTAAATTTAGTTAATGAATTAGATTTCACATTAAACATTCAAATTAATTTGACAAGAGATAATTTTTTTTCATGAAAACTAATCAATTTATTTCTCTCATATCAAATTCTTTTGACTTAAAATTAAAAGAAATATTTTATTTTGTTTATATATGAATCTATATAATCAAGAGAGAGAGAGAGCGAGGGGGGGAGAGAGTGAGAGGAGAGAGAGAGAGATGTTTAATATGAAATATAATTCATGAAATAAATTTAGGGATATAATGATAATTATAAGATTGGACCATTAATTTTAACGGAAAAAATGGATGGCGTTTATTGAGTAAATTTAATGGCAAATATGATATATTGTGTTTTTGTAATGGCAAATATGATATTTTAGGTTTTTATAATGACATATATGATATTTTTAAGTTTTTACAATGACAAATATGATATTTAAGGTTTTTGTAATGGCAAATATGATATTTCGAGTTTTTGTAATGGTATATATGAAATTATCCCTAGGCTAATTAAAATTGGGAGAATGAATCATGTTTGATTTAAATAAAAGTTAACGGTTTGGATATATTTGATATTTTTTAAAATCTAAGATGACAAATTTGATAGGTTTTATATTTTGGAATGACAAATATGATATCAATACTTTTGTAATGACAAATATGATATTTTAGGCCTCGTTTGGTATCGTTTCTGTTTTTTATTTTTTTAAAACAAAAATCAGTTTTCTGTTTTTGTTTTCAAAAAAAATTATTTTTTTTGTTTTTAAAACAGATAATAATATTTTCTGCTGATTGTTTTATCAAATGCCAATTTATAATATTTTCAGTGCCAATATATCAAGTTTTCAGCACAAATATGCCTTTTGTAGTATTAATATAATATTTTCAGTTTTAATACACCGTTTTAAGTACCAATATATTATTCTTAGTGTTAATGTACCATTTATAATGCTGATTTATCATTATTGAGTATTAGTTTCCGATTTTCAGTAATCAATTTTAGTGTTAATGTAATATATAGAGTTTTCAGTATTAATCTACCGTTTACAATATCAATATATCAGTTTCTGTGTCACTATACTATTTTCGCTGAAAATATATTCTTTTTAGTGTATCCAAATACTATTTTTAGTATCAATAAATCACTTTCAATGTGATATATCATTTTTAGTATTAAAAATGTCAATATATAATTTTAATATCAATATATATGATTTCTAGTGTCAATATACCATTTCAGTGTGAATATAAAAATTTCAGTATTAATAATATTTTTTTTCGGTATCATTATACTATTTTTAGTGCTTTTTGGGGAACTTGTAGCTATGTACGATACATGCGCAGCGGAACCTACGGGTTCAACCCTCCATAGGATCATCGTAAAGGAAATAAAGGTACGAGATTACGTATTTAAAATTTATACCTCGGATCTTCCTGATTCGGGAGAGAGAAGCGGATGTAGGTCTGAACGAATTTCCGTCTTGCTTCCTTCTCCTTCCTGGCTTCTGAAGCTCGATTCTGCGAACCTTCTTACTCTTCCTAGGAATGAAGAAACTGATCGCTCGCTAATCTCCAAAGCAGGAGATCTCTACTCGTATCCACGTCGAACTTCGAATAGTCGAAATAATCGGACTCGGCTGGACGAGACGAGTCCGGAAATATTTTTAGGAGGCTCTCACAAAATCATTCTCTCTTTTTGTATCACGGAAGCCTAGAGGCTCTAAATGTGTGTCTAATAGAGGGAGCTGCCCCTCTATTTATACTAGAGAGGGAGGCGAATGATTAGTCAGTTACCTTGGCTGCGTTATTCCGTTGTCGACGGAATCATTCCGCCGACAACCGAATAACTGCATTTCATATGTGAAACCTTGGCTGCCAAGGAATCACTTATTCCGTTCCCAACAGAACCATTCCGTTGGCAACGGAATAAGGCTGATTTTGCACAATCAAACATCTAATGTTTGATTATTTCTTTCACCAATTTATACATCATATGTATAGCTGTTTTGAGAGCATTTCCTTCCCGACTAGACGTTGTTCTATGTGTGACCTTGTAGGTTCCATTTGACGCTGGCAATGATCTTCTAAAGATCGTATGTCATGAGTAACCTCTAGACTGGTGTAATGACTACCCATGTTAAATGAAATAATCAACAAACATAAACCTATCTGAATAGACATTTGCTTATTCCTTTTGTTCTAGGATATATGTCTTGATCACAAGGCACGGTAATATGTCATCCTCGAGTTTGATCAAAGTCTCTTTCCTGATCGAGAATTAGACTGAGTAAATACAAAATGATATTAACAACACATGTTAATCCATTTTGAGCATGCCCATGCATTTCCTTCAGTCGTAGTTCACCAGGGGGCCCAGAGATATCTCCCTTTTGACGAGGGGAACAAATCTCATCTTGGTCACTCACACTCCTCGTCATGATTCAGTACATACCTAATGATGACCCTAATGATCATCCTGTTACGGATGACGTAGGATCATATTAAATATGCAGTTCGACACACATGAATCAATGGTGATCTCGGGTCGTAGGAACATGCACACTATTCATATGAGAATCACTAATGACATATACCATATATTCTCATAGTGTGGTTAGTCCAGGACGTGTTCTCTAACACGTACCTATATTCCAGACTTGACATCCCTATGTCCATGATCAGCAGAACATAATCATCCAGCCTGCGAATATACTAGTATGGATAGGTAGCTTCTTACCTGAAGTATGTTTATCTCTATAAACATCCTACATATCACTAGGGATCATTTAGAATGTCATTCATTGGTTCATAGTTCTACTATCAGAATCACATATTCTGATGACGTGAATCCGAAATATCATTCATGGTCGATCTAATATATATAAATATATTAGTCACCCATACACCCATTCATATATGAACTGAATAAACGTATTTCTCATAATCTAATCTCTAGTCTAACACTTTGGCCTAGGGCATGATTCCTTCAGTCTCCCACTTGCACTAGGCCAATCCTAAGCATCCAATGCTCATTAGGCAATATGACTTTCATGTTCTACTAGCAGGAAATACATGCCTATTAGTTTATAGAAATTTACATTACAAACTTGTAATGTGTACTAATGATCTTTATCATTAGTTGAGAACCTTTTGAAACATATGCTTGTACTCTAGTCTGAGTGACTTTTTGTTCATAACATAGATTGTCAGCCTTTAAAAGCACTTGGGACTATTCCTAGTTCTAAATTCAAGTTCTTAATTCAAGCTTACCTGTTGCTCGCTTCTAGAGCGATAACGTATTTTTCTTTCAGCTACAGTTTCTTACTTGGAACTCTTTCCAAATTACTGTATTTAAAATGAACGAATTGCGATAATGATCCACGTCAGAAAATTCTCGATAGTGGAATCACATACCACTATCCAATTGCTCATGAATCGAGATAATTCCTTAGTTTTTTATAAGGACTTAGAAATATTTGATTTACTCATTCAATGACTATTTTTTGCTCTCTTATGTTCTAAGCATATTGCGCTCATAGGAGATTGTATGATTTGAAGAATATTATTCCGTCCATTACCAAGAATCTTTTCTTCTATATTTAACCTTTTTCAATAAATGGATGATCATAAACATAGAATCTTATTTGTGTCTCTTCACCATATACGTACGTTATGATCCAGAACTCTTTCTTTCATTCCTCACGCTCTTTCTCTCTCTTCGACAAACCCTTCTCAGCTCCTTCTCACCACCACCAACGGCGCCGCCTTGAGGCCCGGAGGCGGCGATCGCCGGCAGATACATCTTCGCCCGGTCATGCGAGCTCGACTTTGCGGGAGACTCATCGGCAGTGACTGATCCGGCGATCTTAGCATTTGATGAGCTTGTGACGAGGTGTGATTGACTGCAATCAGGAGTGATTGATTGAAATCGGGAGTGATTGACTGGAATCAGCACTTCGATCAACGGAATCAGTGCGCGATTTACTGAAATCTGAACTTAGATAAATGGAATCAGACACGTTTCGCGTAAATCAGTACTTAGATTGATGGAATCAACGCGACTGGTTGAAATAAGTACTTAGATCAAAGGATTCAGTCGCGATTGACTGAAATCAGCCTTCTGTGGTAAGATTGACTCTCCTGTTAATGCTGAGCCTCCATCACAGGCGTGATTTTTGGTTCATGATTGATTGTTATATTAGGATTTTATATTGTTGTTTTGTGCTTTCATAGTATTCTAATTGTGTAGTTTTGTTATTTTTTTTGCTCAATTTGACTGTTTTATGAATTTTTTAGGTCAATGTAACTCATCAGTCCTTACGGGCACCTCTTTACTTCCAGGCTGCTAATATTGAACAAGAAGTAAATTTTTATTTTTTTTAATTTGAAAATGAGTTAGAAGAAACTATATTATTGAGAAATTCCTGATCTTAAATTTTTAATATTCTTAAAACTGAAAATCATAAAAAGAAATTCAGAACTATGTGATAATTCCAAGGATGCCGCACTTCTCATCCATAGACGAAAAAATTCAGGTGAGAATCTTCTAAAAATGACCTTACTTTTATCAAAATTGTAATTTAAACTATTTTTATATGTTAATTTTATAAAAAAAGTAAATATTTTCTTTCAATACAACAGGTTTTTAATACATGTTTCATCACATGGGCTCGTCTTCTCATCAGTCAATGCTAGTGATAATGGTGAGTTGCTTTTTTATTTATTTGGAAATTATGTTTATAATAAATTTTATTAAATAGCCCTCAAAATTTTTTTATTACATGAGCATATCTACATGACCATTCCCGCTTCAATGGTACGTGTCCCTCCTCGTCTTAATGCTCAACATGTAATATTTTCTTTTTTTACAATAAAACCCTAAATTTCATAAAATACAATTATTTTATTATTATTTTTTTTTGAAATGAAAATAGGTTATTAATAAAGATCAAAAGGATCCATGGCTGATGAAGTGCTTTTGGGAGAACTAGGTTTACTACGAAGATGGAAACCTTTAAGCAAATTTATAAGTTTGTTTAGTGAAATGTTAGATATTTTTGATTTGTTATGGAATATTCTATTTTTTTTGAAATGTGTTATATTTTCTTTATATGGAGTATTTTAATTTAATATAATATATTTGATTCAAACATAATCATATTATTATTTAATTTGATGACTGAAATGCTTATAGAAAAGAGTATAGTTTCGTTATTAAGATATAAAATATGCAGCTACCACGGTTTTAACCGTTTTAAGCTACTCGCGGTTAAAACCGTATTAAGATATTCGAACATAAACACGGTTTAAACCATGAAAATAAAACCGTGTAATATTTACGCGCAGTTTTGAAACAGTGAGTAGAAACGTTTACCACGGATGGAGATACCACGGTTTCAAAACCGTGTGAAGACATGCTTTACCACGGTTTAAATCATGTATAAGAGCAAATAAAACCTTGTAACCGAGTGATTTTTGACATAGTGCACACCAAATCAAACATGCCCAATATTCATAAAAGTTACGGGGTTTTGAAAAGACCCAAGATAAGGGGGAGGGAATCTAAAATATAGGCTTTTTTTTGATAATATTAGAAAAAGTTAGGGGGTTTTGAAATTTTTTTCAAGAATTTATGATGCATTGATTTGTAGACAAATTCCTTAGTTCTTGTTTTTTTTTCAATGATACATTATTTGAAACCTAATTTTTCTGTTTTTTGTTCTATATGTACTTTTGGAGTATTTTTGGTTTGCTCATTTGTGAACTTGTAATTTTTTAAAAACTCTTTTTTATTTAGTTATTTCATTTCCACAGGCATCTTGCCTGCTGATACTAAAAAAAGTTTTTCAACTCTCCATTCATACTAAGTTCTCACACCAAAATAGTTATTTAGTGTATAAAAAAAATATAATGTTGGATAACTGAATATTAAATAGTAATCTCCATTATTTATGTATGATAGAAATGAGTTGATTAACAAAACAACAAATTATATTCCATTCAAAAAAAACAACAAATTATATATACAACAGGGACATGATACTGTGCAACATGGGTTTCCCGACGTCGACCTCTTTCTTACTTGTGGAATAGTATATAGAACAAAAGTATGTACAATATATTTTTTGAAAGTAATATAAACAAATAAAACACAATACATAAAAATATAAAACAATATATATAAAAATAATATATAAAATATAAAAACAGTATATAAAATCCAAAAACAGTATACAGTAATAGAAAACAAAATATTAAATAAGAAACAATATATATAAATATATTTTTAAAAATAGTATATATAAATAAAATACAATATATAAAAAATACAAAATAATATATAAAAAAGTAAAAAAATAATGTAGTTGAAAACTTTTTTATCATATATATATATATATATATATATATATATATATATATATATATATATATATATATATATATATATATTTCAGGGGCCCTTCGCAGTGTGTTTCCTTCCCTTCCAGAGTCAGCTAGCAGCGCTCAGCGCAGTAGATTAAACAGCACTCATCTAACTGTAAGGCATTTAACCTTTCTAATTAGTTAGAAAAATAAATAAATAAATAAATAAATAATAGTACGTACATAATACCATATTATACATTAAAAAATACCATAGTATATACACGGAATTGTACGGTCGTATATATAACTCCCAACTTCTGCAGGCAATATTTACATACTTTTGAAGTATCTCTCTTTCAACTATATATCCTCTGAAAAGAAGTCCCATCTTCTTCTCACTCATTTGCACGCTCACTCACACTCTTCCACTAAAACCCTCTTTCTTCTCACAAAGAGCAAATCAAATTTCTATAAATCAAATAGATTAAACAAACCTGTGCTTCATTTGCAGATGGAACAGCAATGATCAAATACTCACTATCCATAACAAGACTATGCGGGTCGGGTTGCTGGCTGAATCAGGATCCCAATTTGGCGACCTTCTTTGTGGAGAAGACTTTGAGGTTCTTGATGATTCAGTTGAGTGCAAATGCATTACAGATCCTGATGAATTTCCAAGTGATTCAGATGAATCGATTGCCAGTTTTATAGTTTTGGAATCAGTTTCTTGGTGCGAGCTTGATTACCTGGGACGTATCCCAACAGAGTCGGTGGATCCACTTGCCAGGTCCGAAGTTGTCTCTTGGATCCTTAAGGTGATATTTTCTTGTATGCTTTGAGATTTAAATTCTGTTTTCTTTACTTTTCTTGTCTTTGACTACTAAAATTTGGTTTATTATATATTTTTCTTTGTAGGTACAGAAGTATTATCATTTCCAACCAGTAACAGGCTATCTTGCTATAAATTACTTGGATCGGTTTCTCTCGTCGCATGACTTACCGGTAAGTCATATTTGCAGTTTTTACTACCTTCACTTGATTTTAGTATGGGAATTTCGTCAAAAAGTTATTGCTAAATGTGTATTTAATCAAAATTTGTTGACCACTACTTTGCAACATAAGCAGGAAGATGGATGGGCCTTGCAACTTGTTTGTGTTGCTTGTCTCTCTCTTGCTGCCAAGATGGAGGAAACCATTGTTCCATCTCTTCTAGACCTTCAGGTCCCTCTCTATGTACTTCCTATAATGTTGAAATCCTGGAAATTAGTAAATTTATATAATAAGTAAACTCTAGTTAAGATCCACTGTTAATATATCTCTGAAATTTCATTTCTGGTATGTACCATTTAATTTGGGCAGGTGGAGGGCACAAAATTTATATTTGAGCCAAGAACTATAAGGAGGATGGAGTTCCTTGTGTTAACTGCATTGGATTGGAGACTACGATTCGTTACGCCCTTCTCGTTCATTGATTTTTTCACTTGTAAGGCCGATCCATCCGGAAAACACACCAGAAATCTAGTCTCACGTGCTTCGGAATTTATCTTAGAATCAATCCATGGTATATTTCTACTCTATATAAATAAAAATTTCTTCATATTATCAAGTAAATTTTTTTGGCTTGTTGGTATTGGCACAAAAACACAGTGCCAATAAGTACCTGTTAAGAGTTGAAGAATGAACAGTTTGTTGAATGACTACGAATAGAAATGAGAGTAATAATTAAAGATGATGGAATGTTATACAGATATGGAGTTCTTGGTTCACTGCCCGTCATCAATGGCAGCGGGGGCCTTATTATGTGCAATTCATGAGGCTTCTTCTCCATCTCTTGCATTTATTACCCCTTATATTGCTTCTACTTGGTGCGCTGGCCTTTCCATGGTACGTACCAGTACTGTACCTGTCACATGGGGATTTCATCTTTTTTTTTTGTGTGTGTGTATATGAAGTACAAATACTGAAATTCCTTATAGTGCATTATTTGTATTTTGATGGATTTTTAAATACGTTAATCAGTTTGATAATTACACATTTTTACAGGAAGCAATATCAAGATGCTACAAGTCACTGCAGAAAAAGGTGTTCGGAAGCATGGAAAAGAAACGTCCGCTTACCTTTGACTCAGGTTCAGGGGTCTCTTCTAAAAGAAGAATGCTCCATAAAACCTAAGAGAAATATATTACGATGAAAATAAAGTAGGTTAAAAATAGTTATTTTTAATTTTTTTTATTTATCTGAAGATATCTCGTGTTTTTCTTGAGAATTTTTGGGGTTGTAACTTTTGTTGTTTATTTCTGTTCATTTCTTTTATCGATTTCTTTTATTTTAGATGTAGATTCCCAAAGGTGGGGATCTTCTATTCTGTCCTTATGCAGTAAAGTGTGAGGCATTCTCAATTAAAAGGAGCAGTAAATTTTCACAATAAGAAACTTGTAGTTTTTTTTATTCTTTCTGTATTTTTGGTGTATTGAATAAAAATTGTTTGTTATTATATTATTATTGAGTAATACTATTAGATTTTAAAATTTATAAGTTATATATTAATGAGAATTGAATGATCATTGAATGAAAAATAAAAGATGAAATTGATGAAAAAGCGTTTGGGCCCGTTCTCAATTAAAGAGTGAGGCATTCTCAATTAAAAGGAGCAGTAAATTTTCACAATAAGAAACTTGTAATTTTTGAGAAATTATTCGGAGTGTCAAGTTTTTGGTGGATTGAATAAAAATTATTTGTTATTGTATTATTATTAAGTAATACTATTAGATTTTAAAATTTATATGTTATATATTAATGAGAATTTGAATGATCATTGAATAAAAAATAAAAGATGAAATTGATGAAAAACGTTTGGGCTTGTTCTGCAAATCATGGAATAGAAGAATAGTGGAATATAGAAGAGCCAACTATTCTGTTTTATTCCAACAACGTTCTGCTAGATAACTGGAATAAAAATTTAGTTTAAATAATATAATAATGATTAATGACCAAAATATCCTTGTTCTATAATTTGATTAATGCGAATTTTGATGAATGAGATTTTTCTAAAATTAAAAAAAGATATTAATAAAAATAAATTTTCTCACTAATTAAAATAAGAAGTATGAGAAAAATCGAAATAGTGAAGAATTGGATGAGAGAGAACCTATCGTTGATTGATGCCTTTTAAGTGAAAAAAAATGAGTACAATAATAAGAAATTGTTAGATGTAAAATTTAATCATGATTTCATGATAAAAAAAAAGAAGAATCTTTTTGGCAACAAAAATTGTAGAAAAGGAAAGAAATAAGGAGAGAGGGAAGGAGAAATAAAATAAGGTAAGAAGATGATTTGTCTGTCATATAGGATGAAATTTGGAATAGATGAGAATATTTTTGTCACAAATTATAGCCTATTCAATGAAATATATCAATTCCATGTCTATCATGTGATTGAGAAATTTCTCTCTTTCATGTCTTTATTCCGAGATATTATATCCATGTTCTCCTGAAATAGACCATCTAATCCACTAATCCACTCTATTCTATGTGTAAAGAACATATATATATTTTTTTGACAATTGACCGTAGGCATACACAATACACGCACACACACTGAGAACTCACATCTAATAATATTTGAATATTCCTATAAATCTCTCTCTAAAATACTGTTGAACGCGAGAATTTCGTAATGGGGCTAGCGACAGTTGCCAAAATTTCACTCTTTCGTTTGTTCATCTTCAATCCATATTTGGGATTCCGTCAATTCCCTCATCTATGGAAAGTGGAGCTAATATCATAATAACTAGACTATCCTAGTGGTGATACATGTGCTTTAAGAATAGAGGAGAAACTGAAGCTAAATCATATTGACTAAGTGAAATCTTCTCATCTTTCTTTTATATTCAATATATATTCTCTCCCTTTTTTTAATATCTCCATAAAATGTGGTCATAGTTGAGAATTTTTTCCATGGATCTAATGTATAATGCGTAGAAGAAACTATTAGAAATTCTCCCAAAAATAATTCTTCCCCATATATAAAAGACTTGATTGAGAAATAACGTGCATATATATATATATATATATATATATATATATATATATATTTTTTTTTTTTTTTTTCTTTCTTTTTCTTTCTTTTAGAAAGAACATCTTTTGGGACCTGCTACCAGAGTGGATACAAGATGGATCATGAATTAGAACTTTGGAGACAGATGAAGGCAATTCATGCACAAAAAGACTAAAATATAGAATATGTTAAAATTAAGTAAAATCAGTTAAAATTAGAAATAAATGTTGAAACACAAATAAACTCCACAATAATACAGTAAGAAATTTCGGCCTAAAGTGCGAAAAGTCAATAATCTCTTTATGCACATGGGCTAAAGAGAAAATTAACATTAATAGATCTACAACTGCTATATGTGAAGCTGCCATTCAGGGCCTAGACAAGGTGGAAGAATCCAGGCTTCTATCTAGTGCCGAAAATGAGCTCAGGATAAAGCTAAAAGAAAAAGCTCAAGAATTAGCTAACATCAGTGAAGAGAAATGGCAACAACGATCATCATGCACTTGGATTAAGCTTGGGGATAAAAATACTTCATATTTCCATGCATTGGCATCGGCACGAAAAATTAATAACTATATAAATAGTATTAATTTTAACAACACGGTCATAAGTGACCCAAAAGAAATAACTCTAGCATTCACACACTATTATCGAAACAACCTGGGAACGAGAGAGCAGGATAATAGTCAGTTTCACTTTTCCCATTTCTATAATAAACATGAACACGAGAGTGAACTGGCAAGTTTAGGGTCCCACTAACGGAAGCCGAAATTAAAGAGGCGACTTTTTCACTACGTAAAGGAAAATTGTCGGGTCCAGGTGGAATCCCACCAGAATTTTTTCAGTCCAAATGGGACTTGATCAAACATGAACTTATGACTTTGGTTGAAGCATTCAACAACAAAAACTTAGACCTGAGGAAAATTAATAAAGCATCCATCACTCTAATCCCAAAAAAATCAAATTCGACAGATATGGATGACTTTAGGCCGACAAGCGTGGTCTCCGCTCGAATTAAAATAATAACAAAAGTTCTGACACGAAGATTACAATTGGTAATCCATAAGTTAATCCATAAAAATCAAACAACCTTCATAAAGAAACAATCAATAGTGGATACTTTCTTGGCTGTTTGAGAAACTCTAATTTTTATCATAAAAGGAAAATACTGGCTATAATGCTCAAAGTAGATTTCAAAAAAACATTTCATAATATTTTATGGCCATTTATCCTGAATCCAATGCAAGCTAAGCGATTTCCTCAGAATTGGATCACATGAATTCATAATTTGTTGATTTCGTCAAGCTCCTCACTGAAAGTAAATGGACACATGAGTCCATTTTTCTTCCATCAGAGAGGTTTACAGCAGAGGGACCCATTATCCCCACTTCTATTTTTACTTGCCGTCGCTGTACTTCAATGAATAATGGAGAATCTAACTCCAATTATGACAACAACGGCAACACTGATGCCAACCACGCTACAATTCGCTAATGACACTCTCATATTCTGTGAGACACATGCGAGTAATCTAAAAATTATTAATCTAACATTGGAATACTATGGTATGATTTCCGACCTAAAAATAAATAAGAATAAGAGTGGTTTCTTCCCGATCACCATCCCCAATAGTTTGCATAATGCGATCAAGTCCATATTGGGTTGCGAAAAACAACAACTTCCTACAAAATACCTTGGCTTCCCACTCTCCCTGAAAAGGCCAACCAAAATATGCTTTATGCCCCTGATAAAATCGACTCAAAATAAATTAGCGGGGTGGAAAGACAAATATCTCTCATGTGGTGGGAGAATGATTCTAATCCAGGCAGTTTTATCAGCTTTGCCGACATACTTAAATGCAAACATTCTTAATACCAAAAAGGGTAATTAATGACATGAACAAAGCCATACGCACTTTCTTCTGGTGAGAAGACGAAGAATGTACTCCGATATATAATCTAGTCAAATGGAACAACGCCTGTTTACCGAAAAAAACTGGTGGCCTAAGGCTACCAAACCTAAAAGTGAGGAATAAAGCATTACTTTTAAAATCTCTTTGGCAAATTCAAAATGGGGAAAATAACATCCGGACCTCACTTCTAAGACAACTATAAAATATAATAGATGCAAATGGCATCAAGAACATTCCCGACTCGATCTCTTCTTTCTTCATTAAAGATCTAATCTACCTTATCCCAGTTTACTGTATGTCCTTGGAAAGGAATATAAACCCCACATGGAGATGGACTAACAATGATGAGTTCACTACAGGCTCGGCTTATGATTTCATTATAAATCCAGGGCTACAATGTGCATGGGCACAAAGATTGTGGAAGATCAAAGGTGCCTTCAAGTTGAGGATCTTCGCCTGGTTGGCCCTAAACAATAATATTATGACCTTCCCAAATATCCATAAAAGAGGCATAGTGGGCCCATCTATTTGCTATCTATGCAAAAAAGCGACGGAGACAATGAACCATATCCTCAGCCAATGTGAATACTCGATCAGGGTATGGAGCTACCTAGCGCAAAATGAAAATATTACCATACTTCACAGTGGGACATCAGTCCTAGACTTCTGGTTACAAGGAAGAAACTACATGGATTCAATCACAAGAAAACGTTAGGATTCTACTTGGTTAACCGGATCGTGGTTTCTTTGGTTGGAAAGAAATAACCAGATTTTTAACCGAGTAGCCTCGAATCATCAAGTTATTGCAACAAGAATTATCAAAATGATACTCGAATGAAGGAATAACAATTGATGACATAATCTGATCGAATCGGATAGAGTTGTCGAAAAAAAATTGTAATTTGATTTCCTTCTTCTTTTTTCTAATTTTAGTTTTATTTGGAGATGTGATGATTGATTGTAAATATGAACACTTTATTTTTATAATATAAGCAACAATAGATAATTAGAGCCTAATTGTGAGGATGATGATTTGAAACAAGGTGGAAATGCTTAAAAAAAAATCATCAAATCATTTCATGGAACACCTTGTGTGCATACTTGATGAATTTGGGTCAAAGATAGCCATGACCATTCTCAAACTTCTCCAACTCCTAATTCCTTTCCACACATAATCTCCTTAGTTTGTGTAGGGTTGGTCCTGTATTTTTGAAAGTCTTTGACGACAAAAACAGGGCTTCCGAATTTAGAAGTAACAAGCTAATGCTCGCGTAATTTTCGAATTTTTTTATGTTGCAAATACCTTAATATAGGTGTCATCGTGTGAATATGTTTGATGTGATATTTTTAATGTCAAAGCAGTTTAATAAATTGTTTGGACAAATCAAGAAACAAATAAAAGAAATATGCTGATAATACAATATCGATGAGAACAATGTTAATTAACTTTTCTCGGAAGGAGTGAGTTAATTAACTCAATTTGTACATTCTGTTTTTATTTTTTTATTTTAGTACATTCTGTTTTCGGACCAAACTTTACTATTAGTTTGCCGTTAACAGTGCCAAACTCGATGTCGTACTAACCTCTTATATACAACAGTTTGGATAGACAATGTAATTTTTTCGAACTGATTTCATGGAAAAAACATGTCTCATCAACTTATCACACTCACAAAAGATAAAATATTGCATTGAGATAATCAAAGAAGTGAAACTTTGATGCATAAGCTGCGCTGCAACCATAAGACCCAAAAAAAGCAAAAAGTATAATACATTGAAATGATATAAATTATTATTTATCAATACTAAAGATGAGATACTACATCAAAACCAAACCGAGAGTCAATGTCTGCCAATTTTTTTTTTGCTTAAACATAGACCATAATCTCAATTCTCAAACCACTCGTAACATGCCTTGATTGATGCAGGTATGCCCTCTAAGTACCTTGATCAAATGTGAGACATCAGATCCTATTTAGATGGATTAGATTAAAGCAGATGGCGTGGCACGTTCAGGATGAAGTACAATATCAGTTATATTATTTGTATGGGTTTTTCATAATATTTTTAGTAGTGCAGTATTATATGGTATAGTTTGTATTTGTATGGTATGTTTTGATGTGAAGTATAAGTTAATTTGACCAAATAAGCAACAAAATAGATTCAAATGATCATTGAATTAAAGAACAATGTAAAGAAGAGACCAACAAGAATGAAAAAGCTTTTCGACTGGAGAGGCTATACACATGGTGAAAAGGAGGCGCTACAATCAAGGTACAGATGACTGGTATATGCCGATTCCAAAGAGGAACAACTCCACTCTCTCTTTCTCTCCCTTCAGTCACTCTCTCTCTCACACTTCTACATCAACTCTACCATTCAAAGAAACCTCGCAACTCACGCTTAAATGCAAGCTCATCTCACCGATAAGTGAGAGCTCCACTCCGGGAGGTGGTCTCCTACCCACTCCCCTCACCACCATGCTACCACCATATACTGGAACAAGCGGTGGCCAAATCACCTACGTCCCTGTTCAAGTGCCTCAATCAGAGGTCGCTCGTCTGACAAAGCATACTCCCCTAGTTCCGATCAATTTCAATGGAGCAGCAAATAAGCTGGTTTTCTATAACTTTAACTCACAGGAAACTACAGCGACGACTCCGGAGGGAGTCCAGCCGCCTTTCACTGGCCCTTTAGCCCATCGACTCTTGTATGCACCTCCGACTGCAAACACTATCTCTAAGGGCAAAGAAGTCATGAAAGATGCTGACACTGTCGTTGTACAACCTGTTGAGAGAAAGCGGAAACAATCTTCTATTATCTCTATCTCCTCTTCTGACTCCCCGAACAGGGTTGAGTTACACCCGCTGCTTCTCAAAAACTGTCCCAAATACTTCTTTCGTCATTTGAATCCTTTCTGGACTGATAAATGCTTCAATTGCCTTTGAACAAAATCACTTCTCGATTCATTGCAAAAAGATGCGACAGTGTGTAGCTTGTGGAAGTGACAAGCATGCGATAAACCAGTGAGACAAATTAAGAAAGACCGGCAATGACACCTCTGAAGTCCTTGCCATGGAAGGCATCTTTGGAGAAGATGGTCTTCCGACAAACAAACCCTGTGTCACCGAGGTCTTTCTTGACCTAACTAACTCCATTCAAGGGGAGCTCAACACTTTGAAACAAGTCGTCATTATCGATGGCACGGGTGCCCGGAAGAAACACGAGACAAGCTCAAATCGATGTTTATCGAAGCTTACACTTGGCGGAAAAATCATTTCTCTCTCGCCCACTTCTCCCACCACAAATACATTCTCTTACTCCCTAATGCAATTCGATGCCACAAATTCCTCAAAGTTAGGTTGTCTTCAATCTATAAGGCAGGTTTTACTCTCTAACTCTGGACTCTTGAGGTAAATTCTCAATCAGCAGTCAAGCCTTTCAAGGTATGGCTGCAACTAATTAATTTGCCTGAATTTTACTGGACAAGG
The DNA here is from genome assembly GCA_027726005.1 of Juncus effusus. Classification (NCBI taxonomy): domain Eukaryota; kingdom Viridiplantae; phylum Streptophyta; class Magnoliopsida; order Poales; family Juncaceae; genus Juncus; species Juncus effusus. The sequence goes on along the minus strand of CM050890.1, from coordinate 6,260,874 downwards.
GAAACGATCAAACTCATACTCTCATATTTTGGTGAACTAGTTGCTCATGACCCTCTCAAAGAGGCGCCATCACTAGAATGTCTACCTGTCGCCATTGAAGTCACTGACTTATCTAGTATACCTCACACTCTAAGACTTGTATTCCAAGCACATCTCTTCCTTATGTAGGTCCTAGTTATCAGTCGCAAAGCGTTGGGGTCGAAAGCTCTAACAAGACGACATGAGAATCATCTTGTGCTATTAGGAACCCAGTAACAATCCACTTAGATGCCACCAAGCTGCCAGTGATCCACTTGAAAGTACCGGAGGCAGAGACACAACCCATTGAGTCTACTCCGACAGAAGAAAGGCAATACATCTCGGGAGAGGTTGAGGCAGAAAGGGAAATACACATAGAGGAGAAAGAAAAAGAGGCTATGGGTCCAGTCTCACCGGCTCAGGACCGGAGCGATGGTCTAACTCGACGGCAGGAACGGAAGAGAGACACGCCTACAACAAATCTCAGACCAAACGATCATTAGAAGAAACACGACAGAGACTCAACGATTTCGACTACGGTCACTTTTCACCGCCTGCAAACAATAATCATATTGAGCAGGATGACCCTTGGAGCCAGCCGCCGGAACAACCGGTACAAAATCCATCACCGGTATGGAGTGAATCGCCACCTGACATCGACACTCCTGAGGGTAGAAACCCTAGGAGTATCAGGCAAGTAGACTATCCTCCTAACTTAGACAACCTCGGTGAACACTTCAAAATCAGCCATGTCAAAAATCCAAACCCTAAAAGAAAACTTGATATGTCTGATTTTGGGGGGATTGGAGAACTTTACTATGGACTGGAGATCTCCAATACTGGTGCAAATGAGGAGAGGCCGGGTTTCGAGGGTAATCATGCGATCATGTCTGGGAATTTGGGAGATGACACCCATGCCACTCAAATGTCAAACTCAGCCACCTTTTCTCCATCCCCCACGGGTTTTGCTGACCAGACAATCCAGATGTGAACAATCCCATCCACTCAATAATCGCCATGTGGAATGGGAGCACTGCCCGAGGAGGACCCAAATATGATCCAAGGTTTGATTTCAAATAATACTATTCTTTATCAAATGACAAAAATCCCTCTCTATTTGAAAGTACCAACTCCCTTCATAATATAACTGATTATAACATCACACCACACGCCTCATTAAATACTCCTATTCTCTCAATCAATCAAAGAACAAAAAACACAAAAAAGTCCCACAGAAAAGTTTTTCTTTGCCAAGCAAAAAATCTTTTGACCTTACAAGGAGTACAACCCCCAAAGTAAATAAGACCAATGATTTACACTCAAATGAACCCAATCTGACAACAAAAAAGGCTACGGCCTCATCCCGTAAATCAAATAAAAAATCCAAAACTATTGTGACAACAAGTCTTAGAAGAAGTTTTAGAAAAAAAATCTAACAAAACTATATGATGGCAATACTCGAATTTTTTTGAATAGTAGCACTATTTTGAAGAATAATTAATCAGATAGCATGATTTTCAAAATATTTGAGTAGGTAGCACTTCCGTCAGACCCTCTGGCGAAACTAGGGTCTGGTGGAACTAGGGAATTTTTTTTTTTTTGCAAATCTCGGCCATTTGGCACCCTTAAACAGCCTTAATTAATGAAAAATGCTAGTTCCGCCACCGGGTCTGGCGGAACTAGGTAAAATTTAGTTTTGGCCCAATTTAGACGGTGAAATTGGCCCAAAAATGACGAAAATATAGGTTCCGCCAGACCCTCTGGCGGAACTATCTCCCACTGGCAGAACTAGACATTTTCCCAACTTACAATCTGACCCAAAAAGTCCAAAAATATGGTCTAGTTCCGCCAGACCCTCTGGCGGAACTAGCTATTTTCTAGCTAGTTCCGCCAGACCCTTTGGCGGAACTAGCTAGTTCCGCCGGTGGATCTGGCGGAACTAGACATTTTCCCAACTTACAATCTGACCCAAAAAGTCCAAAAATATGGTCAGGTCCGCCAGACCCTCTGGCGGAACTAGCTATTTTCTAGCTAGTTCCGCCAGACCCTTTAGCGGAACTAGCTAGTTCCGCCAGTGGATCTGGCGGAACTAGACATTTTCCCAACTTACAATCTGACCCAAAAAGTCCAAAAATATGGTCTAGTTCCGCCAGACCCTCTGGCGGAACAAAGGGTCTGGCGAAACTAGGCTCTTTCTCAATTTTTTGGGGTCAGACCTGTCCGGAAGACACGTTGATACAGGTTCCGCCAGATGGTCTGGCGGAACTACTTATTTCTAGCTAGTTCCGCCAGAGGGTCTGGCGGAATTAGCTAGTTCCGCCAAAGTGTCTGGCGGAACTAGACCATTTTTTGGTACTTTTTGGGTCAGATTGTAAGTTGGGAAAATGGTCTAGTTCCGCCAGAGGGTCTGGCGGAACTAGACTATTTTTTGGGACTTTTTGGGTCAGATTGTAAGTTGGGAGAATGGTCTAGTTCCGCCAGACCCACTGGCGGAACTAGCTAGTTCCGCCAAAGGGTTTGGCGGAACTAGCTAATAAAAGGAAAATCTTTCTCTCTCTCCCCCAATCTAACCTAAAATCCGCCCCCAAAAAATAAAACTACTATTCAGGCGATTTTGAAGTGTATTTGAGATGATTTTGACCCAAATAAATAGAGAAAATAGAAGAAAAGAAAGACGGAAATTAGGTATTGTATTATAGATTGTTTTTTCATTAAATAATTAATTGATTTTATTATATATTTGTTGTTAATTTGTTGAAATATTATTGCAATTAGTAAGAAGAAAATGGCACAAAACTCTCAAATTCTTGTATATTATGATGGTCTTATTGTAAATCTACCAAACGGATGTAATTACGACCCGGAGGAACCGGCTTATATTCCAGAAAGTACAACCACAAATAGGGATTATGACCAACTGTGTAACGAAATTTATGAGAATCTCGGTTGGTCGTATAATGATATTCTTTTAATCCGAGGTCGGCTTCCTTCCCTTAAGAAAGGAATTTGGCATTATAGGTTAGTGAAAATTATGAATAATACACAATTGATTAATTTTGCGGAGCGCGTCATAAGGGTTGGGATGGAGGAATTAGAAATATATGTTGATCGCGTCCAAAATAAAGAATATCAGATAGGAACTAATAGTAGATCAAATGCAGATGAAAATGAGATATTAGAACCCGTTGAAAATGAAATAAATATTGAAAATGCGAATGAGGACCCGTTTGCGACCTTTGATATGGCACGTGTGAGCAATAATGTACTTCCCGAAATAGATGATGATGAAAATGAATTAGATGAGGAACCCGAAATGGAGTCAGAGGATGAGGAAGAAATTTATGGAGATGGCGATGAAGAAATGGAGAGAGTGAACCATCAGACGGGATTTATATATACGGAAGAGGGTGAGATGGTTAGTGTAGGTACTTTCGGTGATGCGCCGGCTGCTGAATTCGAAGATAGTTCAATGTGGGAATATGCGAGAAATAATGTCTTATCTGGCATGAATGTGAATGAAAATGATGATGAAATATTGTATAAGGGACGTACATTTGAAACGAAATCAGAACTACAATCGGCTGTAAGAGCATACAGTGTGAAGCATCACCGAGAAATAGAAGTAGACCACTCGAATAAAACGAGATATATTGTGATATGCAAGCTTAAAGATGAAGGTACTAGAGGATGTAGTTGGAGGATACATGCTTAAAGATGAAGCTTAAAGATGAAGGTACTAGCGGTTATCAGTATGCCATCGATTGGTATATAACCGATTCTCTGCGTTTGTAACAAACACACACTCGCAAAATATGGCTCGAACTGAACATTCCATGACACCTGCGGAAACCAAACATATAAGTACATTATTTTTACATAATTAAATAAATAGATATATAGAAATAATTTTATATACAATACATTAATATGATGTTGCCTGTATCGGAAACCCTCTTTCGCTTTAGCCTTGGTGTTGTCCGGTTGGCTGAAACATACGGTTCCGTGATCATCCTGGAATTCGTTCAGCGGACGATATACCGGACCTTCTGGCTCAACTATAGGAGCCTTCCCCCGATCCGCACGACTAGATCCGCCCCTAGATGACATCCCTATATAAATTTTATTTTTTAAATATAAATAATAATTAAACAATTACTATAAATAAATTACTTCAATCTTTTTTTAATATAAACAAATTACTTCACTCTTTTTTTTAATAGGAATAATACTATATAGTCAAAAATAAAAACCTAACAAATCACTATAAATAAATATATTACTAAACAAATATATATTATATTTTTTTCTTAAAATAACTACATATTGAAAATTAATTATTAAATATTTTCATACCGAATAAAATTAATAAAAATATCCCTATATAAATAATAACTAAACAATATATTTTTACATTAGTAAATAAACATACTATTTAACACAAAAATAAACAAATTGTTTCATTCTACTTTTTTTAATACAAAAAATTGTATATATTAAAAAAAACCATACACAATTACTATAAATAAATATATTACTAAACAAATATATATTATATTTTTTCTTAAAATAACTACATATTGAAAATTAATTATTAAATATTTTCATACCGAATAAAATTGATAAAAATATCCCTATATAAATAATAACTAAACAATATATTTTTACATAACTAAATAAACATAACACAAAAATAAACAAATTGCTTCATTCTATTTTTTTTAATACAAAAAATTGTATATATTAAAAAAAACCATACACAATTACTATAAATAAATATATTACTAAATAAATTTATATTATATTTTTCTTTAAAATAACTAAGTAATAAAAAATAATTACAAATTTTTTTCATACCGAATAAATTTGACGAAAAATTTACTCCTTCTTCTTCTTCTTCTTCTTCTTCTTCTTGTTCTTATTTTTCTCTAAAGAAATCAACAAAAATTCAAACAAATTTCAATACTATGAACCTATTTAAATCAATTTCAAACTAATCTCACTAAATCCATACCTATTTCGCACTAATTTCACTCAATCAAAACTTATTTGAATTCAACCAAATCAACAAAAATAACTAATCAAAACTCAAAATCAAACAAAATAACTTACATATTTCTTCTTCTTTCTAACTTCTCCTTCTCTTCCTTTAATTTCTCCCCTCTTTCTCCTTTAATTTCCTCTCAAATCGCATGAAATTTCACCCCCAAATTTTTCTCTTCTTTTTTCGAACGGACGGGTAGGGTTAAAATGAGGGTCGGACGGGTTTAAATTCGGGTTTAAAAAAACGCAGTGTGTAGTTCCGCCAGACCCACTGGCGGAACTAGCTATTTCTAGCTAGTTCCGCCAGAGGGTCTGACAGAACTAGTTAGAAAATAGCTAGTTCCGCCACAGGGTCTGGCGGAACTAGACCATTTTTTTGGACTTTTTGGGTCAGATTGTAAGTTGGGAAAATGTCTAGTTCCGCCAGACCCACTGGCGGAATTAGATAGTTCCGCCAAAGGGTCTGGCGGAACCTATATTTTCGTCATTTTTGGGCCAATTTCACCGTCTAAATTGGGCCAAAAATAAATTTTACCTAGTTCCGCCAGACCCGGTGGCGGAACTAGCATTTTTCATTAATTAAGGCTGTTTAAGGGTGCCAAATGGCCGAGATTAGCAAAAAAAAAAAAATTCTCTAGTTCCGCCAGACCCTCTGGCGGGAACTACTTCAGTTCCGCCAGAAGGTCTGGCGGAAGTGCTACCTACCCAAATATTTTGAAAATCATGCTATCTGATTAATTATTTTTCAAAATAGTGCTACTATTCAAAAAAATTCGCAATAGTCTTACTCAGTCTAAAAAAAACACAAATAAAACACGTAACAAGAAATCTGTTGAGGAGCAAGCAGCAAAAGTAGGCTTGCTAGCCGAACTTGAACATGAAAAACTTGTTAAACGACCTATAAATAACTCTCTTGTGACTAAGATAGAGAACTTTGTAGGTATGGACTCTAAAGGAAAGTTCAAATTTCAAGGTTGGAATGGGAAAAAAGGACAGAGTTCTCACCAAGTCCAGCCGATCTCTTCGGCCTCCTCTTCTGAGGAAGGAGAAGCATGAGTTTCGATCCTTCTCTCTTACAATACTGTATGTGTGACCCACACCATAATCTTAAAGACTCTATTTAGTTACTAAGCTTTGTTGTACTTTGTTTTATTTTTGTGATTGTATCCTATGATGAGTACACTTAAATTAAGCAAATTTGATCTCCTACGTCGAACGTTAGGGGACTTGGCTGTTCGGACAAATGCAACGTCGTAAGAGATACTGTTAGAATGACTAAATATAAAATTGCTTGTTTTCAAGAAACTAAATGGCGTGTTGCCGACCTCTTTAAAATCGCTCTTATCTCCCCCTCTTATCTCAGCAACTTTGCCTATAAAAATTCCATCGGTTCAAAAGATGGGACCATCATTGTGTGGTCTAACATGTATTCTGGGATTAGTTCTTTTAATACAACACATTGCTCTAACGTCCTTCTACGAGACAACAACACCAAACAATCCTTCCTCCTCACAAATGCATATGGTCCAACCGATGACGACAAGAAGACTGACTTCTTAGATGAACTTTTCCAAATTAAAAAAGACTACAACGACCAACCTTGGTTGCTTCTTGGCGACTTTAACTTGCACGCAAATTCAACCAACTTATCTTTGATTCGGACCTACTAGAAACCCCGCTAAGGGGGCGTACTTTCACATGGTCTAACAAGAGGCGATCACCATGCCTTTCCAAATTAGACCGTCTGCACTTCATCTCTTCAAACCTCAACCCTACTCTCTCTGACCTCCCTACCTCCACGTCTGATCACGTGCCTCTACTTCTACCTTTCAAGACTCATAACACTCAACGGTGTAAGAGATTTAGAATGAAAAATGCATGGTTCAGAAAGGAGGCATTCCATACAATCGTCTCTCAATCTTGGGCCGAGCCGATAAACGCTACAATATCCTCAAAAAACTATCTCACCAAAATGAACCGCTTGAAGCGAACTCTAAGAAAATGGTCAATTGATTCTTATGCCGGATGGAACACGGCACTGACAAGAGCAAAGTGGGTCAACTAACTCTTTATAAAGTGGAGGAATGTAGAACACTTAATTAGATTGAATTTAACTTGAGGTTACGGCTCAAATCTCTTATACACGAGCATGAAAACTTGAGTGAATGCAAATGGCAACAAGGAGTCTCTTGTCAATAGATAAAAGACGGTGACAAAAATACAGCTTACTTTAATGCCATAGCCACCAAGAAAAACAAGGGAAATTTCATTACAAGTATAAATTGTCAGATGATTTAGACCAAATGTTGGATTCATCTTCTGACATTATGCATGCTTTTCACTCTAATTATGAACAACAATTTGGGTATGACTCCCTTCAGCATGCAACAAATATGGAGTTCAACCTTGATTTTCTCACATCCCATGGGCGTTCTCTCTCATATTTAGGGGCGTCTTTTGGGGAGGAAGAAGTTAAGGCTATAATTGACCAAGTACCGAATGGACGATCCTTAGGGCCTGATGGAATACCTTCTGAATTTTTAAAGTCTTTTGGGAAGTCATCAAACGAGACCTCATGTGGATAATTAATGACTTCTCAAATAACTCTGTAGACTTATGTCACCTAAATGAGGCGGCAATCACGTTGATCCCCAAAACTGAAGGGGCAATCCTCCTATACCAGTTTAGGCCAATCGGCGTGATTTCTGCTCCTATCAAACTTAGATCCTCCTTACTCACGAAACGCCTACAACCTCATATGGATTCCCTTATTCACCCCAACCAGTCAGCCTTTATCAAAAAAAGGTCGATTACGGAGTCTTTCCTTATTGCGAGAGAATTGTCATCCTTTGCACATAAAGCAATGATTCCATCAATCCTATTCAAAATCGACTTCAAATGACCTTTTGACTCGGTTAATTTGGAATTCATAATCAAAATACTTCGTGCACGGGGATTCCCGGAGACTTGGATTCTATGGATTAAAAATCTACTTAAATCTTCGTCCTCTTTTCTGAAAGTAAATGGACTTGAAACTCAATCTTTCTTTCATGCGAGGGGAATAAGGCAAGGCGACCCTCTATCTCCCCTTCTTTTCAATCTTGTTGTTGACGTTCTTCAATCCATGATGAAAATGGTGCATCCCCTGATGGAAACCACCATGTCATTCAACTCCAAATACTGTAATTTGCAGATGATACAATATACTTCGCCGGGGCGTCTCCGAATAACCTAAAAATACTGTTCAGTTTTGTGTTCGACGTTTCTTGACTATTATGAATATAATTGATGAAATTCTTGATTGTCAAATTATTGTGTTTTTCCTCGAGTTTCCAGAGACATACCATTTGTCTCATTTGAGCATCATTTAGCCTTGTTTTGATCTAGAGATTTGAAAGTATGTCATACATTGGATGATTAGAAACTAAAAACAAGACTTGAACTAGAAATTTGAATGTAAACATAGAATTGAATTGAAAACTCTTTTAACTTGAGGTCTTTGTCTCCTTATGTTCGACCCTAAGCTCACTACACTTTATACTATTCACTTGAATATTGAATTAAGGAAATTACAAATGTTTTGCAAATAGTGAGATCTTGTAACGACCAATTTCTCATTATTTACTTTATTTACAAAATAAGACGTAAGTAATAATAATAATAATAATAATAATAATAATAATAATAATAATAATAATAATTAGCATGATATGTATAGGGAAAATAAATAAGAAATGTATTATGACTACATTTTTTTCATCTATTTGTTGACAATCATAACAAGATAAAAGAAATAAATTGATAGTACATAAAAATATAGAACAATTACTTATAGTAAGTTGGATATTTTTTATCATAATTTGCATTATATCATATGTTTATCTATAATCATTCATTTCAAAAATATTTTGAAAATTATATATTATTTTGTAAAAACAAATAACTCGAAGAAGGTATTTTAGGCATGAGAAATAAAGTAATATAAATGGTAAGATCATGAAAGAACAATGACACAGATTTTTTAGTAACTCTATAAATAATTTGACTAAATAATAGTTAATTTATGATCTTGATTTAAGTTTGAATCAATATATCTAAGATAAAATACCGTGTCTTCACTTTTATCTTAAGTTTTTTTATGTTGTCTCTTGACATATTATATTATGAGAAAAAACTAAGTCAGTCATGCTTACGTTAAAATAGAACTTAAAAAAAAATGCAAGATAATTTATTTTAAGGACTTTTTTAGAATCAATATAAGGATTCAATTAAAGACTATTTGTTTTCAAAAAAATCATAAGTATTAACATGATGTTTGAAGAATAAATATGAAATTATATATAAGAAAAGTATATAGGAAAAGAAAATATAAAATGGCTCCAATTTTTCATTAGGTTTTTAAGAATCATAACAAATTGAAGCAATAACCAATTGCATTGATTGCATCATCAATTTATGTATCATTACATATTAAGAATATTATAAGTTGTATGTGTATTAGTACACATAAATTACTATAAAGAAATTTTGATCTAATGTGGCAAGTATAATAAATGTGAGATAAAGGCAAGAAGTTGAACCAAATCAACGGATAGTATTGATCCACATTATTAACTGGAAATGATGTGGCACTCTAAAATTATTCGAAAGTACTTCTAAAATAAACAACACATAAAATTCTACAAAAAGACCATAAACATAAAAAATTATTAGTCGGTTAATGGTTTATATTTGACTATAACTCATCATCAAATGGTTGAAATAATTTAGATGATGCGGCACAATGACGATGCTCAAAAATAGTTGAAAAATAAAGGGATGGCATAAATTCTTGTAATATATAGGGGCATCTCTCCATAAATAGATGAATTGTACTATATGGATAAAGATAATAGAGAAATTTGAAAGTGCAACGGGGTTCAGTACGTCCGAAACGCGACCGTATACTGTTTCTTTCACGTTTCAATATACTTTCTATTTTCTATATATTATTTTCATTATTTTACGTATATATTATTTTACTACCTCTAAAAAATGAATTATATATATTATTTGTTTACTTTTACATACAATTTATTATTTGTGCACGACGTGAAAGATCGTAGTGCAGCATCAGATCCCAAGATATTTCTTCTCTTACAATTTCTTCTTTTACTTTATCTCTTGTATTATTTAATTTCACAACATATCCAATCTTATTATAATTCTCATTACATATTCGATAAATTATAAATAACAAATATGGCTCTAAAATGCTTATTAAAAAATTTAGCCATTTTCAAAATTATAAATCTTTACAAGAACAAAATTTGTAAATTTTTTTTTTTTTTGTAGTGGGCGGATTATATCTGATTATATCGGACAAAATGAGCTACAAAAAACTGGGTCTTTCAAGCTGAATATATCAGATAAACGAGCCGCAAAGTAAGCCTTTCTACTCGGGCCAAGTTTTAATCTTAGTAGCACCGGTAGCAAGCAACTTGAAAAAAATTCGATGTCCTAGTAGCTCCTTTTAAGTCTACCCCACCACATTATTTTCACCTTCTTTTGAGCTTTGTCAAAAGGATATATCACCTCAATAATCTAAATCATTAAATGATAAACAATATTCATATCTCAATTTTTAATTAAATTTGTTATATGTTTCATATATTTGTATATCTATTTTTTCAATTTGGTATCTGTTTTTTAAATAATAATCATTGTTTAAATGTAGTTTTTTTTTTCCTTTCTTAAACTAGCATATATAAATTCTTTTGAATTTACGCTTCGTAGTGAAGCATCATAGTATAGTTCTCACTTAAGGTTTGTTTCAATTTGATTTAACAAAAAGACTTATGCAAACTATGTAGTTAAAGAAGACACCACTTTAGAGAATATCTTTTGTATATGTTAGTAAACTTCTAAAATATATTTTTAAATATAATTGATTTGAATGAGCCCATCACATATAAGAAAAAGTAATATATTATAATGAATATTTTTAAATAGATTTTCTTAATTCAATTAAAAATGATAGGTCGTTAAAAATATTTTTATTAAATAAAGAGACTCTTTTGATACTAATAGAAATTCAATCAACAAAACAATTATCTTCTTTCAACTAACCGAACAACAAGTTACCGACAATAATAGATGATTTTATTTTTAGTTAATCATGAATTTCAAATACTCATAGCATTGTGTGAGATTTTTTCAAATTGTTTGTATTTTCACTTTAATTATTTTGAATATCATATAGATTTTAATTTTTTTTTTTTCGCGCTAAAATATGTCAAAATAGACCATATTAAAGAATTTGTTACAAAATGACACGCTCATGTCGGAAAATATATCTTTACACAAAAAGATTTAAGCAATTCAACGTTAAAATATAACGCATCGAATTATTTAATTTTTGCAATATGACGAAATTCTAAGTTCAAACTTTTAGTTAAAATTAAAATTCAAAACTAGGATAATATTAGCGCTACACTGCGAATATTTCAATTTTATTAGTTATTTCTATATAAAAATGTATAAAATTACAAAAGTTAGATGTGATACATAAAATAGGGACCTGATAGGTCACGCCGGCACTGTAGCATGCCGGATCACAATAACAGTATATATACAGTTTATTACAGTGTAATAACAATATATATATATATATATATATATATATATATATATATATATATATATATATATATTATTTTAATAACAATATATACATAAAAAGTGAAAATAGAATATAAAAATCAAAATGGTATGTAACAAAATTCCGAAAGAGTCAAAGCAGTATATACAAATTCCAAAAGTAAAAGAAAACATAAAGAGTAAAAATAGTATATAAAATGGTAAAACAGTATATAAAACGGTAAACAGTACATAAAAGTGCAAAAGCAGTACATATATCATCCCGTCGTGATCCGGCGTGCTAAATGCCGTCGTGTTATCACGTTTTCCCATATTTTCTAAAAGATGCCTTTGTTTCATAAAATATTTGTAAAATGAAAGATAATAAGAAATATATTATGATTTAATGAAAATTTAAAGTAAAAATTATAGTCAATTTACTCTACATGATTATTATATATCATTTATGTACAGTTAATTAATTTTAAATTTTATTTTGATTTTTCGTAATTGTAATTTTATGAATTTTAAATCAAAATTAATAATAAAATTGAAATTCACATAATAGCGCCATCATTATCCTAGTATTATAAAACGTGGTTCATTCTTTTGTCTTCTCCATGTGGTAGTGGGTGCTTTGACAACTTGAAAGAGTACCCTCTGAGACAAATCAGTCATGTAGAAATCAGAAATTTTACTAAACCTACTCATGGACCGCAAATCAACTTTTTTTTTTAAATGGACAAAAAAAATTAATTAGGTGAATAACTCAGTTACCAGATTATTTGCGAAACTAGGTATTTCGCCTAGGGATGGCAACGGATTGAATCCGGTTCGGAATGTGATCAAACCATATTTATATCCATATTTTTTTTTGGATCCGGATCCGGATACGGTTCCATCCGGATCCGAATACGGTTCGGATATTAAACGGTTACGGATACGGTTCAGATATTATCGAATACGGATACGAATTCGGATTCTTTTCGGATAGTTAAACAGATATTCAGTATATAAAAAAAATTATGTAACTTAAGGGGATCACAAAAAAATGTTAGTTATAAGAAATATAAATGTTTGTCAAATAACTCCCGAATATCATTAATGCATACAAAATATCGAGAATTTATGCAACATACTACTACTTCCTAAAATATCTCCCGAATATCATTAATAAGTACAAATATCGAGAATTCGAATTTCTACTCCTTAATAACATATAAAATGTGGCAAATATATATATATATATATATATATATATATATATATATATATATATATATATATATATATATATATATATATATATACATTCGCAACAAATACCTACTCAACAATATTTTCGTCATTCTCGTTAAAGTCGTCAAAGATCGATTGTAAATCACCTAAACAAAAAAATTAAAAATGTCCATTAAGTCACATGAAGAAAAAAAGACAAACAAAAATTATATATATATATATATATATATATATATATATATATATATATATATATATATATATATATATATATATATATATATAGAACAACATTTTCGTCATTCTCCTTAAAGTCGTCAAAGATCGATTGTAAATCACCTAAACAAAAAAATTAAAAATGTCCATTAAGTCACATGAAGAAAAAAAGACAAACAAAAATTTTATATATATATATATATATATATATATATATATATATATATATATATTACATTACCATTACCTTTTCTATTATTTCCAAAAAATAATTCAGCAAATAGCACTGTTTTGGAAAAAATTAGCTAACTAGCACTACCGCCAGCACCAATGGCGGTAGTGCCTAATTTTCCAAATTTTCCGTCAGCGGCCTTAAAACAAGGTAATTAGATACAAATTAGCTTTTACCGCCAGACCATCTGGCGGTAGTGTAATTGTTGTATAATTTTCCTGATCCAATCGGGTATCAAATCCGTTAAAAAAAAAAAAGATTATTTTTTTTTTTAAATTAGTAACGGTTTCTATAAAAGAACCGTTACAGAATTGATTAAATAGTCCAAAATCCGTAACGGTTTATTATCAACCGTTACAGATTGCATATTTGTAACGGTTCTTTCATAAAAACCGTTACTAATTACAACAATTAGTAATGGTTTTTGTGAAAGAACCGTTATAAAGTTGCTTAAATAGTCCAAAATCGTTACAGATTTAAAAAAAACCGTTACTAATTTTAAAAAACCGTTACTAATTCTGTAACGGTTCTTTCATAAAAACCGTTACTAATTTAAAAAAAAAATGAGTCATTTTGAAACCGGTTGGACTTAACAAATTTTATAAAACGGATATCCGTTTTAATGATTATTCGGATCCGGATATTACCCGGATCCGGATCCGGATCCGACTGTAATATTAAAACCTATATCCGGATCCGGATCCGAAAAAACAGATCCGGATCCAACCCGGATCCGAACGGATCTGGTTTTTCTTCATCGGATTCGGATATTCTCTTGGATACGGTTCGGGTCTGTTCGGATATAATCCGACCCGTTGCCACCCCTAATTTCGCCCATCCATTGGGCGAAACAAAGCTGGTTTCGCCCAGTCAGAGGGCGAAACAGCTATTTTCTAATTTTCTCCACCCGCTCAACTGTTAGCGCTAAAATAACTGTTAATTAAGGTAAAAATTTCTGTTTTGCCCAGTGATTGGGCGAAACATGTGAAAATTTAATTTTCTCCGCTAAATTGAGGGCAGTAAAATTTTTTAACAAAAAATAAAAAAAAAATTAGTGTTTCGCCCCACCACTTAGTGAAACACTGTTTGGCCCAGCAATTGGGAGAAACAGACTGAGCTCATAATAACTAAGCCCAAAATCCAAAAATCGAATAAATGGTTGTTTCGCCGGATGGCTGGGCGAAACATCCATTTCTGATTTTTAAGCCCTAACCTCGAGCGGTCCGCTCATTTGGAAAAAAAAAAAAAAACAAAACTTCGGCTGGAGAAAGAAAAGCGAAAAAAATAATAAAAATAAAGGGGAAGAAGAGGAGAGGGGAGGAAGAAGAAGAGGAGAGGAGTAAGGAGTTCATCGAATTAGAAGATATGTTAATATTTTTGAATTTAGGTGTAGTTGAATTTGGTTATTTGTTTGAAATTTGTTAGATTTGTTTGAAATTGGTTTATAAACTAGTTTTTAATTTGTTTGATTTTGTTTATTTGGTTAGAAGAAGAAGAGGAAGAAGAAGAAAGAGGAGGAGAGGAGGAGAAGAAGAGGGGACCTAGTCGGCGACCAATAGGCGGTGATCGGGGGAAGGCCAAAGGCTCCTATGCTTGACCCATAACCTCCAAAGTTCGCTTCAATCACAACAGAACAACCATAGGACGAGCGCTTTCAGCAAACATGGAGAGGTAGATATATGAAACCCATGCACCACTGTTATAAAAACCGGACCGGACCGGTGGTTGAACCAAAAAAAACCGGACCCGGAGTAATTTCCGGTTCGTTCTAGTTAATTGATCGGAAATGCATATAACTCGGTTTATTACCACTGAACCGGCCGGTTTTTATAAAAGAACCGGAATTCGGACCGGATAATTAAACCGGTTTTTTGCTGATTTGGTTTGTTTTCATCCCTAGCTGGTTCTTGCCTTAAATTACATTTTCATTCACTTTTCTCTCTCAATCTCTGGTGATTCTTTCCATATTTTTTCAATTTCTTTCCCAATTCATTTGGTCTCTTGCCTTTTCTTTTGATTTTTCAATGGAAATAATAAAAAAAAGTGAATATATAAGGGATTTGCTTGGATTGAGTCTCAAAATTATCAAGTTGCTATTTAAAAGCAAGATTAGTACTGCTATTTTATCAAGCTGCTCTTTGAATTTTTGTTATTTTATCGAACTTAAGGAATTGTTATTTGACATTTTTTAGTTGAAATTTATGTGGTACATTCATAATCATTTTATTTATTTATAAATAACATAGTTGCAAATAGCGTGCTATAGCTTTGCTATAGCACAAAACGCTACGAATGAACGGCAAAACGCACGCTGTGAGTTTTTTTTACGCTATATCTTTTAACTCTAAATATCATATTTTGAGCTATAAAAATAAGATATTTGAATATAAGAACTTATTTAATAAAGAAATAGTATAACTACAATATTTTTTGATTAAAAATAAGTCAAATTATCATTCTTCTTTTATAAAAGAATGTATTTTCTCTAAATAATACTTAATAATATCATCCGCTACATACCATAACATCAGCTATATCGTACGTTGTAGTATTCGCTAAGCGTTATACGCTATAAAAATAATCTGAACGCTATTTGTAACCTTGATAAATAATATTATGAAAAACCAGCAATTGAACCGGTCGACCCACTGGTTCGACCAGTGAACCGGTGATCCGATACTCCACCGGGTCGATGTCCGGTCCGGTTATGATAACATTGCCATGCACTATCGACAACACGAAGTTCACGTATTTATTCTAATATATGTATATATACATAATTTATTTTAGTTTACATAGATATGTTTAATTATATATTTATGTTTCTACAGTTTCCATAGAATAAACAGTCTGCTGCTCAATTACTGGACCAAATAAATGTTTCGTCAAGTAGAGGGGCGAAACACATAATTTTTCAAATTTTTGTTTTTTTTTTGTTAAAAAGTCTTACTAACCTCATTTTAGCGGGGAAATGAAATTTTTTTGGTGTTTCGCACTATCACTGGACGAAACAGTGATTTTTGTCCTTAATTAACATCATTTCTAACGTTAACAGCTAGCGGGTGGGGAAAATGAGAAACTTGCTGTTTCGCTCAGTTACTGGGCGAAACGAAATTTGTTTCATCCACTGGATGGGCGAAATGGCTAATTTTGCTATACATCCTGTGTCATGCTAATCAAAACAAAGATGATAATAATAATAATAATAATAATAATAATAATAATAATAATAGATATGAAATTTAGTTATACTTAGTGCACAACCATCATAGTTACCCACCCCCTTATATTTTCACCTCTCTTCAGACTTACTGAAAAGAACACGTCATTAGCCTTACAAAATAGAGATGTGTTTTCATGTGGGACACTCAATTTTTTGAATGTGTGGATCTTATGTATTTTTTTCTGTGTAATTACTGATATGTCAATTTGTAATTCTATTCTATCTCAAGATCCCATGAAATATGTCATTTCCAAAAACAGAAACAAAAGGACACCATCTTTTCTCTCAAGAGTACTCTCCTCTCCCAAACAAAAAAATATTTTTTATCTTTTCTATACCTCTCTCTCTACGGCTTACATTTTTTTTATGTTCTCTCTAATATATTGTCAATATAACTTTTTATTGTGATTTTGTTGATAACATTTTTTTTTTCCAGAAAAATGTATTTTGGTGATTTTATTGTTATTATATAATAAATTGAAAAAACCGCAGCGAAACGCCGGAATTTTCCTAGACAAAATAAAGTTATGCTCGTAACAAATATACAAGAAGATGTGGAACATTATATTTCTATCTATGATGAGGTGAGAGAAATTGTGTATGTGGTAATCAAGAGCGCTGTTGTAAAAATCAAAACCGGAAAGTTAAAAACGTCTATTTCTTGTTTCCACAATTCTGTATATTTTCTGCAATTGGATTGAAAAAAACGAAAGTCCCCTTTCCATACCAAACATGTTTCCATTTATTTTAGACAAAAAACAATGAAAAAAACAGTAAATTTAATCCATCCAAAACGCACCATAGGCTATTCGCTTAATATTTTTTTTGTGTCCATTTCAAAAAAAAAGTCCCGCAAATTGGGGTACTATTTCACAGGCTGCCAGAAAGTCCGTTGCCTCGTTTCAGAAGTCCCTTTGCCCTCCTATATATATTCAAACCTGCAATCTCACCTGCAGCCGTCAGAGCACTCAGCACTGCCACTGGTCTCTGGACATCTCAAATCAAGGAAATAAAGAGTAGTTCTTGTATGTAGGCAAAGCAAGTCACTTGGGTCTGTTATGGCAGGCTAGGATTACTTTCTAGTCTTGATGTAGAATTGAATCCGGTAGGAAATGAACAAAACAAGAAATGTAAGTGAAGACCTCAAGGAACCCGCTCCACTCTGTTTCCATGAGCGTAATGTGTTATTATGAAATCTAATATTATTGATTAGAGTAGATGCAAACAAAAAATGTGTAGCTGCTTGTCATACAACTTCTTAATCATTAAGATTTAAAGATACTAACACGTGAAACTAATAGGAAATAATTAACTTGTCCTACTTTATTGTGGACTAGGCATTGTACAGGGAAGGAATGATGAATGGCGGTATAGATAGAGACTGATATTTCATCATTCCCTTTTGTGAGTGGATCTTTTAAATTAGAGAAAAGTCCAATTTTACCCCCTCAACTATTGAATTAGTTCATTTTTAGTCCCTCAACTTTTTTATGGTGCAATTTTAGTCCCTCAACTATTTAATAAGTGGGTTTTTAGTCCTACAATCCGTTAAGTGCTTAAGTGTCCGTTAAATATGACACGTAATCAATGATGTGGCATATATTCTTAACACATATACAATAACGTGTTAATTTTTATTTAACAAATAAACATGCATAAAAAATATACATTTTTTAATAAAAATAATATTTTAAGAAAAGAAGGGAATTAATAATTTTTTTATTTTTTTCAAACATTTGTCACGTTACTAATGCCACGTCATTGCTTACGTGTCAAATTTAACGGACA